>JANJGN010000123.1:0-365000 GCA_026770705.1 Isurus oxyrinchus | reverse complement strand
TGAAGGAACGGCAATATATTCGCAGGTGAGAGCGGTGCGTGGCATCGAGGGGTGGGGAGCTGTGGTTGGATGGAACGTAAACATCAAGGTCTACCCATGTGTCTGCTGCTGCTGTCCTTCTAGATGGTAGCGGTCGTGGAGTTTTGAAGGTACTGCGTAAAGATTCTCGGTGAATTCCTGCAGTGCATCTTATAGATGGTACACACTGCTGCCACTGAGCGTCAGTGTGGGAGAGAGTGACTATTTGTGGATGCAAATGGCAAGTGCTTTGAGTGCTTTTGGAACTGAACTCATCCAGGCAACTGGGGAGTGTTCCACCACAATCTGGACTTGTGCATTTTAGATGGTGAGCATGGACAGCTCCAGTATCTGAGGTGTCATGAATAGTGCTGAGCATTGTGCAATTATCAGCGAACACCATTAATTCTGAAGTTACTATGGAGGGTAGAGGATTGGAACGCCGGGTCCAGTGGGCGTTCCAGGTTGTTCAAGAGGGTTACTATCCTATCCTTGCTATTATTGGCGTCCCTGGTAAGGCTTACTGTCTATAGCTATTAATTCCATAAATCATGTTTGACTGCATTACCCTCCTCCATCAAAATCTGAAGTGTTTCGTGTTTGCTAAATGTTTCAAACAGTTCAGGATTGACGAGACCGATGATAATCATCGATTTCCAGAATTTCAGTACAAATTTAATCTCTTCTGTCTTCCACCTTATAATAGACATTTCTGTGTATTACTGCATCTACAGCAGTTTCAATGCATCACTTGATGCAGCAACATAATGGAACATTTCAGTGCCTACGGCCAAACTTATATATTTTATTAAATTTGAGCATGTTGTATAATTCCACTGTTTTCATTGTTCCTAACAGTAAACTTATTGACGACTGTGATTTTAACTCGGAGAAATTGTGGTCTATCCAAATGTGTCACTCGTTACCTGGTGTCCATATCAGCAGTGGATCTAATGGTCATTATTGTTGACATGATATTGAGACACATTCCAATAGTTTATTGTGAATAGTTTAAATTCCTGTGGGCCATGCATGTTTGTAATATCCATGCTCTCCTGCTTTATGCAGCTACTGACTGTTCTGTCTGGTTCACCGTCTGCTTCACCATTCATCTGTTTGTGGCCATTTGTTGCCACAAGTTGAAAAGTAAATATTGCACTGAGAAAACGGCGACTGTAGTTCTCGGATCAGTGACTGTGCTGAGCTTCTTAAAGAATATTTTCTGGTATTTAATGTTTCAGATTCGTATTTGCTGAGGAACAGCCCCTGGTTTTGCTGTATAACATTTGTAGTTGAGATATCTCCGGTCTGGATAGTCATCGAATTCCTCCAACACATCCTTATCCCCTGTGTCCCTTATCTCCTGATTCTGCTGCTCAGTGTTCTCACTGTCAGACACATTTTAATGAGCAGCAGAGCCCGCAGGAGACTCCAAGCTCACAGCAGTGGGCAGAGGCCCAGAGACCCATTGATGGAGAGTCGGAGGAAATCTAACATTTTACTGTTTGTTATCTCGGTCAATTTCATTTTCTTGGGGGCAATGTTATTGGTGAATTCAATATGGAGGCGAATGTATTATATGCTAGCCAATTCTCCATAGGCTGGGGCCTATCGCTCTGGTGTCAGAGGGGATGGTGGATACTGTGACTATGGTTAGAGATTGGGGAGGGCTCTGCTGACATAGGGACATTGAGGCAGGGGCCTATCACTCTGGTGACAGAGGGGATGGTGCATACTGTGACTATGGTTACAGATTGGGGAGGGCTCTGCTGCCATAGGGACAGTGAGGCTCGGGCCTATCGCTCTGGTGACAGAGGGGATGGTGGATGCTGTGATTTTCCCTTCAGCTTCACACCCAAATTTTCCTCAAAAGGGAGACTGGGGATGGTGGGGAGAGGGGGAGACTGGTGGGGTAAGAGAGAGAGAAAGAGAGAGAGAAATCAAAGGCAGAGAGATAGAGATGGTGAGAGAGACACAGAGTGAGATAGATTTAGAGAGATGAAACTGACCCTGGGAAATAGAGACAGGGCGAGAGAAAGAGAGACGGGCAGAGAGTGGCAGGGCAATGGAGTGAGAGAGACAGAGACAAGTGAGGCAAGACAGAGGAAGACTGGCAAGAGAGAGACTGACTGTGTGAGAGAGACAGTGGCAGAGCAAGGCAGAGACAGATTGAAGAAAGATGCAGCGAAGAGATACAGGGTGATAGAGCGATGCTCAGAGAGTGACAGAGAGAGAGAGAGACAGAGAGAGAGTGAGAGGCAGAGGGATGGGGAGAGAGAGATTGAGATGGACTTAACATCAGTGAGATGGGGTGTGAGAGAAAGAGAGAGCGAGAGAGATAGATAGAGGCAAATGAGTGAAAGAGAAATGTATGGGTTGTGAGTTAGAGATAGGGAGAGAGGGCAGTGAGTGTTGGAAATAGAGATGGGATGAGAGAGAGAATCAGAGATACGAGGTTATGAAAGGCAAAAGCGGTAGGGCTAGAAAGAGCAGACGAAATGGAGCGAGAACCATCCTCAATATTTAAAATGGAGGCAAATATCTCCTTCATCCTAAAAACGGATGGAGATCCCTTTACCATCAATAAAATGGAGGGTGATTCCTGCTATGTAATTAAAACGGAAGGAGATCTCTTTTCCATCTTTAAAATGGAGGGAGATCCCTTCTCCATCTTTAAAATGGAGGGAGATCACTTCTCCATCTTTAAACTGGAGGGAGATACCTTCTCCATCTTTTAATTGCAGGGAGATCCTTTCTGCATCTATAAAATGGAGGGAGATTCCTTCACCATCTTTAAAATTGAGGGAGATCCCTTCTACATCTTTAAAATGGAGGGATAGACCTTCTCCATCTTTAAAATGTTGGAAGATCACTTCTCCATCTTTAGACTGGAGGGAGATCACTTCTCCATCTTTAAAATGGAGGGAGATACCTGTGCCTCGGTCACGTTGAAAGTACTAATGTCCCATTCGCGAGGAGTCAACTCTGTCATAAATGTCCCAGTGCTGTGGGGACATAAAATGGCCTCTGTGAACAAACCTAAAATGGCTGCCTGGTGTTTGTAGACTAGATTCTCAGAGGAAGAGAGGCAGGGAGAGAAGACACAGCTCGAGTGAATGAGAAATAGACACTCTCAGGCCAAGTGGGTGACTGAGAGCCAGAGATTGAATAAAGGACATTGGTCATAGCACAAGGAAAGAGAAAGAGGCCATTTCACCCTCCAACCCTGTTTACCCTAGAGTAAAAGCTACCCGGGAGTGAGTTACACACTGGAATCTAATCGAGGGTTTTGTGGGGTTTACATATAGAATAATAGATACCCGGGTGTGAGTTACAGACTGGAATCTAATCGCGGGGTTTGTGGGGTTTATAAATAGAATAATAGATACCCGGGAGTGAGTTACAGACTGGAATCCAATCGAGGGGTTTGTGGGGTTTATCTATAGAATATTAGATACCTGAGAGTGAGTTGCAGACTGGAATCTAATCGAGGGGTTCAGGGGAATATATATTGAATAATAGATACCCGGAAGTGAGTTACAGACTGGAATCTAATCGAGGGGTTCAGGGGGTTTATATATAGAATAATAGATACACGGGAGTGAGTAACAGAAGGAGGCCATTCAGCCCATCAAACTACTTTCCACACTCTGCAAGGAAAGTTTCAGTAGTCTCACCCGTCCACCCTTTCCCCAAAACCCTGAATATATTTTCCCTTCAGCGTCACACCCATATTTTCCTCAAAAGGGAGACTAGGGGTGGAGGGGAGAGGAGGAGAGGGGGAGGCTGATCGAGTAAGAGAGAGAGAGAGTTAGAGAGGCAAAGGAGAGAGATGGCGAGAGAGAGACAGATTGAGATACAGAAAGAGAAGCAAAGCTCGTTGAGAGAGAGAGAGACCGGGCGAGTGAGAGAGAGAGAGAGAGGCAGAGAGTGGCGGTGTGATGGAGTGAGAGAGAGACAGAGAAAGGCGAGGCGAGAAAGAGAGTGACAGAGAAAGAGCCCGTGAAGAGAGAGAACAAGTGTGAAAGAGAGACAGTGGCAGAGTTCGGGAGAGAGTGACAGAGAGACTTGGTGATAGGGAGAGAGATGGGGGGATAGAGAGAGGGTCAGAGAGTGACAGAGTGACAGAGAGATAGAGCGAGACATAGAGGGTGAAGGGCAGAGAGATGAGGCGTGAGAGTGAGAGAGAGAAACATAGCGACAGTGAGACGGGCTGAGAGAGAAAGAGAGAGAGGGTGAGAGACACAGAAAAAGAGATGCGATTTATTGAGTGAAAGAAAAATGGATGGGGTGACAGAGAGAGGCAGAGAGAGGGGAGTGAGTGTCCAAAATAGAGATGGGGTGAGAGAGAGAATCAGAGAGACGAGTCGGGGGAAGGCGAAAGCGGTAGGGAGAGAGAGAGCTGACAAAATGGAGCGAGAATCATCGTCAATATCTAAAATGGGAGCAAATAACTTCTCCACTGATAAAACGGAAGGAGATCCCTTTTCCTTCTTTAAAATGGAGCGAGATCCACTCTCCATCTTTATAATAGAGGGAGATCATTTCTCCATCTTTAAAATGGAGGCAGATCCCTTCTCCATTTATAAAATTAAGGGAGTGCCCTTCTCAATGTTTAAATTAGAGGGCGGTCCCTTCCCAATCTTTAAAATGGAGGAAACTCCCTTCTCGATCTTTAAAATGGAGGGAGATCCCGTCCCTATCTTTACCATGGAGTGAGATACATTCTCTATCTTTAAAATGTAGGGAGATCCCTTCTCTATCTTTAAACTGGAGCGAGATCGCTTCCTCATCTTTAAATTGGAGGGAGATCCCTTCCCCATCTTTAAACTGAAGAGGGAAACCTGTGCCTCTGTCATGTGGAAAGTACTAATGTCCCATTTGTGAGGAGTCAACTCTGTCATAAATGTCCCAGTGCTGTGGGGACATGAAATGGCCTCTGTGAACAAACCTGAAATGGCTGACTGGTGTTTGCGGATTTTTCTTACAGAATCTGAGAGAGAGAGAGAGAGAGAGAGAAGACACAGAATGAGGGAATGTCAAAGAGAGAGACACAGAGTGAGAGGGGATGAAGAGGCAGACGATGAAAGATTGAGATCGATCATAGCTTTGGGACTGTTTTGACTGAGATGATTTATGTCAAACTTGTGACACTCTAACTTTAAACTGTTAATAAATCCCGAGATACTGACACAGACACGGGCTTTGCAGCAGCAGAAAGATCAAGAATCATAGAAATAAAAACAAAGAAAACTGCGGACGCTGGAAATCCAAAACAAAAACAGAATTACCTGGAAAAACTCAGCAGGTCTGGCAGCATCGGCGGAGAAGAAAAGAGTTGACGTTTCGAGTCCTCATGACCCTTCGACAGAACTGTCGAAGGGTCATGAGGACTCGAAACGTCAACTCTTTTCTTCTCCGCCGATGCTGCCAGACCTGCTGAGTTTTTCCAGGTAATTCTGTTTTTGTTAAGAATCATAGAAACCCCGGAGTGAGTTACAGACTGGAATCTAATCGAGGGGTTCAGGGGTTTTTTATATAGAATAATAGATACCTGGGAGTGAGCTACAGACTGGAATAAAGAACCGTTGAAAATATCATTTTACTTGTGATGTGCTGAAGTGCAGGTTACAGAGGCTGTTTCATGGAATGTGTAGTGTGAGTTTTTAACCAGCTTTATCCCAAATATCAAATTGAATTTCTCATTGGAACTGTTTAATATTTTCTTAGTTTTGAGACAAATGGATATGGACTCTTTAGACCCTTACTGTTTGCAGCTTTTCACCATTTAAAATGAAATGTGTTCCATTCGTATTAAATTCAGCAGCTACACATTTGCCTACAATGAAATCATTTTAACTACTTCACCCTTTCACTTGAAGTGTTCAGATCTCTTCTGAATTTGAAGTGCAGGTTACAGATTAGATTGGAACTTTCTGCTTTCTGAAACATTAACCAAGGTTCACAGAGTAAAGCATTAAACCTGACATTCTGAAACAGGAGAGGGCCCCACAAATTCATTTCTGTGATTCTCTGGCATCTCATGATATGTATCTTACAAAATCTCTGCCCCCTTCATGTCTCTGAAGACTTGGAAAGTGAGTCAGACTTTGGGGAACCATTTCATTGTCTCGGGACATTTCTTCTGAAGCATTTCATGGTCTTGGGACATTTAAAGTAAACGACTCCTTCAAAGGACATCATTAAAATTCACTCTTTAATCATCAAAACCTGTTGTCCATTCAGACTCCCTGGCCCAACACCCTATTGTTTCAAAGGTAACTTACAATTCACAATGTAGGAATGTGTGAAGGCAAACACTTACTTCACACGTTTTCAACGATACAAATGCTCACACAGTTCAGGATGAAATTTTCAAGGCAACATTCATCAACTGACAGATTTCCAGCTCCAAATGGAAGCTTCAAGGTACAGAAAGTGACACAGAGATGAAACCTCCGATTTATCTGAATCTGCATACGTTATTGGACAGCGCAGGGTTAGATAGGAATTAAAGTTGTTATTAAATTGTCCCCAACAAACACTCCCAGGACAGGTACAGCACGGGGGTCGATACAGGATAAGCCTCCCTCAACACGTGGGTTATGAGATTAAAAAGCCTCATTCATCTTTGAATTCGAGTTGAAATTAAAAAGTGTTCAAATTAAAAGTTCATCAACTGGAGAAAAGCGTAAAGCTCCAAATATTTTTTCAACATGCCTGGGTATAAAAAACACTATCCTGTGACATATCCTTTTCCCCATCTTTAGAATGGAGAGAGATCCCTTCTCCATCTTTACCACTGTTATCCACTCTCTTTATTTCCATTATTACCTTGAAGCGTTTGAACAAATCACCCCTCAACCTCAATCCAGTGTTTCAGAGAGAAGCTTTGACTATAATGTTCATGAAGCACAGCCAACCCAATTACAGTATGGGGTTCAATACAGAGTCAAATTCAAAAAATTGGCTCATTGGTGACAGGGGGAGAGACAAGGAGAAGGTTTTGGGAAGGGATGAAGAGGGGATGTGGTGAAAATCTTTTTAAATCAGCGAGTGGGGATGACCTGGAACCCGTGGACAATGCGGTGTTCGGGGATGAGTGTTTGATCAGTGTCTCAGTATCTCCATGGCTGTGTCTCTGTCACGTTGAAAGTACTAACGTCACATTCCTGAGGAGTCAACTCTGTCAGAAATGTCTCAGTGCTGTGGGGACGTAAAGTGGCCACATTGAACAAACCTAAGAGGCTGACTGGTGTTTGTGTAATTTATCTAGATTCTGAGAGAGAGGAAGGGAGAGAGAGAGAAAGACAGACCGAGCAAGTGAGAAGAAAGAGACACAGATCAAGAGGGAGACCAGGAGACAGAGATTGAAGGAAGGATATTTATCATAGCACATGGGAAGAGTAAGTTTCCATTTCTCCCAACACCCTGTTTCCGACATTCAATGAGATCCATGGCTGATCTCTGATCAAACTCCATATCTCTTTACCCCTGTGTCTAACAAAAAACTGTCAGGCTCAGATTGAAACATTAACAGAGACTTTGTGTCAATTGCCTTTTGCAGAAGATTGTTTCAAACTAAAGCTTTGGCTACACTGTTCATCAAACACTCCCAACCCAATTACAGGATGGGGTTCGATACAGAGTCAAATTCCATTTGCTATGAGCAAGAAATTTTTAATTGTAGATTTTTATTTTTAATTTTAGGCTATCAGGACTGAAATTGTACGGCATCCCAGTGTGAGATTTCAACTCCTGTTTATTTCAATCTTTAGCTCAAGAATTCACATTAAAACATGTAGAGCATTAAAACCTTCCTCGTCCAGTTGTCTGTTTGTTTCAGTGTTTGTATATTCTCTCTTTCTCTTGCGTTTTCACTTGTTGAACAAATTGAATTGTTGACATTGGATAATCATCCTTTTCACAAGAAAATGTAAGCTCCTGTGAAACTGCAACAGACACAATGTAATGCAGTGAACAAAATACTGCACCTTTATTCATCAATCCCATTTCCTATCTCTGTGGAAACTCCATTCCACTGACAGATTCTGAGCTCCAAACTCAATCTCAAAAACCACCACAGAAAAGTGACTGCTTATTTTAAACAGTGAAACTGAACTATTTGAAGTTCTGACTCAGTCACTTAATCACATAAATTTTGACTCTGTGGGATGAAAATTATCAGAATAACTTTGCAACATACAGATAACGTGTAATGACAGAAGGATACTGGTCTCTTCAAAAGGGATTTGATAAGATGTCTCACGAAGCTTGTTATTCAGGACAAGAGCTCATACTTTCCTCTAACCTACCCCCTCAGTTCCTCTCAGGATTTGCCAATTTGATCAATTCACCACTGATGCTATTAAATTTCAGGGAATACAACCTGAGTTTGTGCAATCTCACTTTGCAATTTAACCCTTGGAATCCGGGTCTCATTCTGGCAAAGCTGCGATGCACTCAAACTGTCTAAACTGTCCCTGGAGTGTCGGATTAAACCGGGTCACTCCCATGCACCCCGTTAAGGCTCAAGACTCACCTGTCTCCCTCACTGAGACGCTCCTGTATCACTTTCCTTATTGTAGTCGGATGCCTCGTTGGGAGTAGGACAGGTAGACGGGATTAGGATGACTGCTCATGTGGAGGGTAAAAACCAGGAATCTATCAGAGAATCAGCACGGAACAGGGAGAATGAAACAAGTGAATTAATGTTCAAATTGTGAGCCCTTATTTGTGGATTGTTTTTGATTTTGGCAGGAATTTCACCAACCAACACTCACAGAGATGATGCAGCAGGGGCTAGATACAGAGTAAAGCTCCCTGTCTCCGGTGCACATCAAACATTCCCAGAGATGATGCAGCAGGGGCTAGATACAGAGTAAAGCTCCCTCTATACTGTGCACATCAAACACTCCCAGGGCAGGTACAGCACGGGGTTAGATACAGAGTAAAGCTCCCTCTATACTGTGCACATCAAACAATCCCAGAGATGATGCAGCAGGGTCTAGATACAGAGTAAGGCTCCCTCTATACTGTCCCCATCAAACACTACCAGGACAGGTACAGCACGGGGTTAGATACAGAGTAAAGCTCACTCTACACTGTCCCCATCAAAAACTCCCAGGACAGGTACAGCACGGGATTAGATACAGAATAAATCTCCCTCTATAATGTGCACATAAAACACTCCCAGGGCAGGTAGAGCAAGGGCTTAGATATAGAGTAAAGCTCCCGCTGTACTGTCCCCATCAAGCATGCCCAGGGCAGGTACAGCACGCGGTTAGATACAGAGTAAAGCTCATTCTATACTGTCTCCATCAAACACTCCCAGGACAGATACAGCACACAATTAGTTAGAAAGTAAATCTCCCTCTATACTGTGCCCGTCAAACACTCCCTGGGCAGGTAGAGCAAGGGGTTAGATACAGAGTAAAGCTCCCTCTACACCGTCCTCATCCAACACTCCCAGGACAGGTACAGCACGGGGTTAGATACAGAGTAAAGCTCCCTCTATACTGTCCCCATCAAACACTCCCAGGACAGGTACAGCACGGGGTTAGATACAGAGTAAAGCTCCCTCTATACCATCCCCATCAATTACTCCCAGGACAGGTACAGCATAGCTTTAATACAGAGTAAATCTCCATCTATACTGTCCCGATTAAACACTCCCAGGACAGGTACAGCATGGGATTAGATACAGAGTAAAGCTCCCTCCATACTGTCCTCATCAAACACTGCCAGGACAGGTACAGCACGGGGTTACAAACAGAGCAAATCTCCCTCTATACAGTGCACATCAATCACTCCCAGGGCAGGTAGAGTACGGGGTGAGATGCAGTATAAAGATCCCTCTATACTGTCCGCATCAAACACTCACAGGACAGGTACAGCACGGGGTTAGATACAGAGTAAAGCTCCCTCTATACTGTCCCAATCAAACACTCCCAGGACAGGTGCAGCACGTGGTTAGATACAAAGTAATACTCCCTCTATATTGCGCCAATCAAACACTACCAGGACAGTTACAGCACGGGGTTAGATACAGAGTAAAGCTCCCTCTATACTGTCCCCATCAAACACTCCCAGGACAGGTACAGCACGGGGTTAGATACAGAGTAAAGCTCCCTCTATACTGTGCACATCAAACAATCCCAGAGATGATGCAGCAGGGTCTAGATACAGAGTAAGGCTCCCTCTATACTGTCCCCATCAAACACTACCAGGACAGGTACAGCACGGGGTTAGATACAGAGTAAAGCTCCCTCTACACTGTCCCCATCAAAAACTCCCAGGACAGGTACAGCACGGGATCAGATACAGAATAAATCTCCCTCTATACTGTGCCCATCAAGCACTCCCAGGGCAGGTAGAACACAGGGTTAGATACAGAGTAAAGCTCCCTCTATAATGTGCACATAAAACACTCCCAGGGCAGGTAGAGCAAGGGCTTAGATATAGAGTAAAGCTCCCGCTGTACTGTCCCCATCAAGCATGCCCAGGGCAGGTACAGCACGCGGTTAGATACAGAGTAAAGCTCATTCTATACTGTCCCCATCAAACACTCCCAGGACAGATACAGCACACAATTAGTTAGAAAGTAAATCTCCCTCTATACTGTGCCCGTCAAACACTCCCTGGGCAGGTAGAGCAAGGGGTTAGATACAGAGTAAAGCTCCCTCTACACCGTCCTCATCCAACACTCCCAGGACAGGTACAGCACGGGGTTAGATACAGAGTAAAGCTCCCTCTATACTGTCCCCATCAAACACTCCCAGGACAGGTACAGCACGGGGTTAGATACAGAGTAAAGCTCCCTCTATACCATCCCCATCAATTACTCCCAGGACAGGTACAGCATAGCTTTAATACAGAGTAAATCTCCATCTATACTGTCCCGATTAAACACTCCCAGGACAGGTACAGCATGGGATTAGATACAGAGTAAAGCTCCCTCCATACTGTCCTCATCAAACACTGCCAGGACAGGTACAGCACGGGGTTACAAACAGAGCAAATCTCCCTCTATACAGTGCACATCAATCACTCCCAGGGCAGGTAGAGTACGGGGTGAGATGCAGTATAAAGATCCCTCTATACTGTCCCCATCAAACACTCTCAAGTCAGGTACAGCACGGGGTTACATACCGACTAAAACTCCCTCCATACTGTCCGCATCAAACACTCACAGGACAGGTACAGCACGGGGTTAGATACAGAGTAAAGCTCCCTCTATACTGTCCCAATCAAACACTCCCAGGACAGGTGCAGCACGGGGTTAGATACAGAGTAAAGCTCCCTCTATACTGTCCCCATCAAACACTCCCAGGGCAGGTAGAGCACGGGGTTAGATAAAGAGTAAATCTCCCTCTATACTGTGCCCATCAAACATTCCCAGGGCTGGGAGAGCATGGTGTTAGATACAGAGCAAATCTCCCTCTATACTGTGCCCATAAAACACTCCCAGGACAGGTACAGCATGGGGTTAGATACAGAGTAAATCTCCCTCTATACTGTGCCCATCAAGCACTCCCAGGATAGATACAGCAGGGGGTTAGATACAGAGTAAAGTTCCCTCTACACTGTCCCCATCAAACACTCCCGGGGTAGTTACAGCATGGGGTTAGATGCACAGTAAAGCTCCCTCTATACTGTCCCCATCAAACACTCCCAGGACAGGTGCAGCACGGGGTTAGATACAGAGTAAAGCTCCCTCTATACTGTGCCCATCAAACACTCCCAGGGCAGGTACAGCCTGGGGTTAGATACAGAATAAAGCTCCCTCTATACTGTGCCCATAAAACACTCCCAGGGCAGGTAAGCCTCGAGAGCAGCCGACTTTAATCCACACACACAAACACAAACATAGACAGAGACACCACTAAACACGGTTCTAAAAAAAAAAATTCCAACACATTATTGCCATAAATCTCTTCGTGACAGATGACAGTGTCATGGTAACGCCACTCGACGAGCAATTCAGTCTTTGGGTCGTAAGCCACAGCTTCAATTCCCACCACGGCAGCCGATGCAATTTAAATTCAATTAATAAAATGTGGAATTGAAAGCTGCTCTCAGTAATGATGACCATGTACCAACGATCCATTGGAGAAAAACCCAGCTGCTTCATTATTGTCCCTTTATGGGCGTGAGGAAATCTGCCATCCTTAACCAAGGTCGGGCCTACAGATGACTACAGACCCGCAGCAATGTGGTTCCCTCTTAAGTAACCCCAAGGGCCATAAAGGAGGGGCAATAAGTACATGTTTCAGTCAGAAAAATACTGACATTTCAATTAGGCTTCGCTGCATTGACGTACATTTTTTTGCAGTTTGTTTAGCTAGAGTTGCGTCAGTAAAATAATCTTTAAACACAACATTAATAAAAAAGCATATGAATTTGGAGCAGGAGTAGGACTTCGGCCCCTCGAGCTTGCTCCGCCATTCAGTGAGATCATGGCGGATCTTATTGTCGTCTTAACTCCCCTTTCCAGTCTCTTCCCCCCAATAACATGCGACTCCATCGTCGATCAAACCGCGAACTCAGCCTTGAATATATTTGGCGACCCGGCCTCCACTGCTCTGTGGGGGAGAGTCTTCCAGGGACTGATGACCCTCTGAGAGAAGAAATTCCTCCTCATCTGCACCTTCAATGGGAGAGGCCTTATTCTGAAACCGTGCGCACCACCCCTGCGCCTTGGAGCAGATTTCCCCCGTGAGAGGGAAACATCATCTCTGCAACCACCCTTTCTCGAGGCCTCCTCAGGATCCGATATGTTTCAACAAGATTGAACCTCATTCTTCTCGACTCTCATAGGGGACATGACAGAGTGACTGCTGAAAGGATGTTTCCCGTTGTTGGTGAGACCAGAACGATGGGGCAAGGGTGGGGGTGGGGTGGGTGGGCGGTGGCAGAGTTTAAAAATACGCTTCTCCCATTTAAGATGGAGATGAGGAGGAATTTATTCTCTCCTTGTTTTGTGAGCATTTAGAACACACTCCTCCAGATTGCGAGAGAGGCTGGGTCACGGAATATCTTTTCTTGTGCCAAGGGAAGATAAATTCTTGACTAACAAGAGAGTCTAACGTTATTGCGGGACTGGAGGCAGAATGTGGAGATGAGGATTCAGGCAGATCACGGCCTCATTTAATGATGGAGCAGACTGTATGGGCCGAATGGCCTCCTCATGCTCCTAATTCATATATTGATCGGAAGCACAAGAGAGTTTCCAGCATGTTTCATCTGACCTTCAGCCCGCTCAGGTCAGGTGAGGTCATATCTGGCAGAGCACAGTGTTGTATCTAATGCTTGAGTCCACAACCACAATCAGCTATTAGAATGATGCTCCTGTTAATTTTAAATAAAAAGATTGTATGCAATCCAAGTGCCCAATGATTTATCTATTCCTGTTCACGGCTTGGATTGCTTGGTTGTGTTTTACTCATCTCTGTGTCTCTGTGTTTTTTCTTTCTCAATTCTTCTAGTGAATATGGTGACCGAAGCGACTTTGAAGGAGAAGGCAAGGTAAAAGACAACGAAGATAGGAATGGATGGCTCACGGAGTAACAAGTGCCTGGAGGGAATTGAAGAGTGAACCACAGGATCTGGTTCAGAAAGCATCTGTCACATGACATCAGATTGTGGTCTGTCTGACCACAGGGTGCATTAGGTTTCCATTGAATGAGTACTACCTGTGGACAATAAAGCATAAGATGGCTTTTGTAACTTGTGTTATCCTCATAAATATATACAAATCTTAAAGGCAGAGTTGTGGGTGAATGAGTAGTGTAATAAACTCGACCTTTTCTTGTTGAATACATGTTTCATTCATTGGTTAAATGATCTTCAGCTGGCTACTGTGAATCTGTTCATTAGCTCAACTCCACAAATCTAAACAGCAAGTAAATTACGATTGATCAATCTGGGCACCACAGTGTGATCACGCTTATCCAGGGGAAACCTTGGCAAGGGACAATAACACACCCTGATATGAATACCAAGCATGTACCTAAATCAGAACCTGAATATAAAACGGACCCTGATCCCAGTATAGGTTCTGAAAACTAAAACACGATCCCTGAGCCCGAAACAGATCACGAAACTGTTGCAGTCTCTAAACCAAATACAGCTTTTCAGCACAGGTCCATATATCTCCTCGCTCCCCCATTAATCTCATACAAAACCTGCCCCGGGGCAACTTGCATATTCCACCCAATTTTGCCCAAAACGTAAACCTCCCTCTCTCCCTGAGGTATATCACACCCTCCCCAGTGCACATCCTATAACAACCCATCCCCTGGTATAGCTGGTACATTTACCCATGTTCCTGTTTACCTGCTATATCACCTTCCCTTGCACTGCCTATGCAATGAGTCGTTCCTCCCTGCTGCTCCTGTGTACCTGGCCTATTCCCCACTGGAACGGATTATGGAGTATATATCTGCCCTTGTGTACCTTGTGTATCACACTGCTCCATTCCTACAGCTGGTATATTTCTCCCGTTCCAAGTTTCCGCTGCAATATCAACACTGACACCACCTATGCTCTCTCCCGGACTGCCTGGTGAACCACCTCTTGCTCCCGCGTATCTGGTCTGCATCTAACGATGCGTGTACCTCTTCAATCTATCTTCCAGCCCCGGTGAACTGGGTATACACCCCCACCCATAAAGCAGCATGTATATCGGCCTTCTCACTGGAGGACATGGACACACTCCCACCCTGTGAAGTTGGGAAACCTCCTCTTACCCGCGAATCACTGTGAGATTAACACTCCTCCCATTTCCCTGTGAAATCAGCCCCTGCCTGCTCGTGTTGCAGTTGAACTCCTTTCTTGGTTACTATGGATACCAGAGTGGGAGGGGCAACTTATAACCACGTGGCCTAGAGGGGCTGTTCCACTCTGCATCAAAAGGTGAGCACTCAACCCATATCCACACCCACTCTCTCAATGCAACAAAAGGCCCCGTCCAACACTGACATCACAATGGCAGAGCCCGACCCCGCCCTGACAAAGTTAGAACAGGCCCCACCCCCTCCCTCAAAATAAGGCAACAGACCCCGCCTCCATTCTGAGAATGCTGCAACAATCCCCAACCCTGCCCTGAGAATGGAGATACAGGCCCCGCCCCCGCTCTGAACATGGAGAAACAGGCCCCGCCCCCGCTCTGACAATCCTGCAGCAGGCTCTGTCCCAGCTCTAACAATGAGGTTACAGGCCCCGCCCCCTCTGACAAGACAGCATCAGACCTCGCCTGCGATTTCAGGGATGCATGCCCACACTCTGCTGGCAGCTCAGCGCCACTACTGCTCTTTGTCAGACTCAGAGATGTTCAGTAACTGCATGTCTGCATCATGAAACATTGATGGAGTGTGAATATTGAACAATACAGTAAGGGATTGAAGTTTGCAGCAGGGTGCACAGTTCACTCGGGTGGGGCTTTCACTCTTCTGCCCTGTACATGAGCAATCTCCTCAATCCTCATTGGAGATATTGGCTGGAGATGATAGTTTGTTAATATCCCAGATTGCAATTTGTAGATTCGCTACAGGTATTAGACTCTAATCCCATTCAGAATGGGAGTAGATAAACTTTGCTGTACTCTCTAATTCCTCTGCAATATCTTGTCAATGCTTAAACCGACACATTGCATCTTGATAAAAGTTTATATTTGTTTCCAAGATCGTTTTCTCAATTCCTCACACTGATTATTTGGCTGCAGAAAATATATTGAAAACAGAAACGATATATTGGAGAGAATTTCCTGTTACATTTATTTTTATAATAAACACCCAGTGATGCATCTGTTCACACACCTCATTCCACCATCTTCCTGCTGTGTTTCACTCTGTCGCAGTAAAATTCAGTAGAAGCAATGTTGCGCAGTCTACATGGTATGAACTTCCCCTTCCTTTTCTTATTTCTCTGCAGGCCGGTGGTGGCACTGCCCACACTCCCCCACCCCCATTCCAACCAGGCTCCAATTTGTGAACGTCGAAGAAGGAGGCAGCGGATGCCAGGATTGGGATTAGGCCATGACCATGATGACAGGTGCTAGCTTGGTTCTGTCCCCATAGAGAGAGCGCCCTCCCCACTCTGTTAGCAGTGTCAGAGAGTCCACTCCCCCCACCCTCTCAGCCTAACAGAGAAGAGGGAACGCCCCACTCTGCCCACCACAGCGACAGGTGCTGCCCCTCACTGTCACCAGGGGGCCAGGCTCTATTCCCTCTTCGCTTCCACTGCAATGCCACGAGTCTCATTGTCCCCATGGCCGCAGTGCCCTCCCTGCTCTCTAACCATGGCCACAGGATCCACCAGCCACTCTGTCACCAGGGCGATAGGCAACAGCCCGCTCTGCCATAACAGGGAAATACCCTGGCCCCCATATTTTACAATGGTGACAGGGCTGGTCCCCACTCTGTCACAAGATAGGCAGCTCACCACCTCGCTGGAAGAGTGATATCAATTGGAAGAAAAGTAGAAGCTTTCACTGAATAATTTCTTCAAATCATCGAATGCATCGAAGAATTGGAGAAAAGGGATATTCCAGCACATTCTTAATCTGTTCCCTGAACTTAGTCTGGGTAACAGCGTAAATCCCAATGTTTGTGCAGCAGCTCAGTAGCTGCAGCATGAAGCCCAATTCCCGCACATAATTAGCCATCCATAGAGAATAAGCCCCCATATAAAACATCCGCCTCCATATAGAATACACCATTAACATCGCCCACAACAGAATGAAATTGGCTGAGAGAACAAACAGTAAAATGATGGATTTCCTCCGACTCTCCATCTCTGGGTCTCTGGGCCTCTCCCCACTGCTGTGAGCCCGGAGTCTCCTGCGGGCTCTGCTGCTCATTAAAATGTGTATGACGGTGAGAGCATTGAGCAGCAGAATCAGCACAAATGGAACACAGGGAGTAAGGATGTGATGGAGGAATTCGATAATTATCGAGACCAGATTATTCTGAATTTCAAATGTTACCAAACAAAACCATGGTCTGTTGCTCAGCATATACGAATCTGATAGCATAAAATACCAGAAAATATTCTTTAAGAAGCTCAGCCCAGTCACTGATCCTAGAACCACAGCCGCCATTTTCTCAGTGCAATATTTACTTTTTAGCTTCTGGCAACAAATAGCCACAAAACGATCAAATGTGAAAGTGACGGTGAACCAGACAGAACAGTCAGTGGCTGCATAAAGCAGGACGGCATGCATATTACACACACGCTTGGTCCACAGGAAATTAAAAATGTTTCCAATAAACAATTGGAATGTGTCTCAATATCAGGTCGACAATAGTGACCAGTAGATCCGCTTCTGCCATGGACACCAGGTAGCGAGTGACACATTTTGAGAGACCACAATTTCCCTGAGTTAAGATCACAATTGTCACTATGTTCACTGTAAGGAACAAATAAATCAGTTGAATTATGCATCAAGCTTAAAGAAAAAAAAGTATCAGCTTGGCTGAAGGTGCTGAATTGATGCATGATATTGTTGAATCCAATGAAGTATTGAAATTACTGTACATGTGACAATAAAATGAAATGTCTGTGATATGGTGGAAGAAAGCAGATGGTAAAAAGGAATAAATATGATACTGACATTTCTGAACAACATTAAACTGTGTCCCCTGCTCTCTTGAAATACTTGAGACAAATCCGCAATCTCGAAACAAATCGAACTTTGGTGAAGAATATTAATACAGTTAAACATGGCTTATAAATGTGATCGTCGGACACAATGAGACTGACAAGGGACGCCAATAATATCGAGGATCAGATAGTGAAATGGAAGAACAAGATGGATTGCCCAATAGATCTGGGAATTTAATGGCATCCAATTATAACATGTGGAAAGCTCATAAAGTGCTTCCGATAAACGCCTGTTTATTGGTGTAATATTCCAATATGTTGTTCCCAGCTTCTGATCCATTGTTGTAACTTTCCAATCTATTGCTCTCAGATTCTGAGTTCGCCTCTGTCACTCTCTTTAAACTGCAGGTTCTTGTCAGACGCAGGGCTGATGCTCCTGCTGACAATATGAGGTAACATCTTGAAGGGACTTCCTTATAAACATGAGTGGGAATCCCTCCAAGTAGATAATGAGGGTCCATGGAGACTGACATTAATTCCAGCCAAAGAGCAAACAGCTTCAGATACCCCTTTCAATCCAATTATTCTTGCACCAAACTAAAGTGGTAATGTTTACCCTGGTCCAGCTGAGATGTACAATAGCTTTAGAGGGACGGAATATTGTAAATAGAGGAGTGTAAAGTAGATAAATTTTGGAGCTGTTCAACAATAGTTTTTCAGATTTAGGCAAATCACTGAACAGGGTAGAACAAGCTTTTTAGTGCAATATAAAAAACCAATTCGTGTTTATTGATAAAGAGAGTCAGAGTTTTCAAAAATAACAAGTTCAGACAAAGGATGTAGAAATCATTAAACCTTGGAGAAGCTTGGTGAGCATAATGCCTAATTCTGTGGATCCCATTTCAGGAAGGATGTTCGAGTCTTGGAGAGGGCACAGAGGAATTTAACTGGAATTGGAACAGGGATGAGGGATTTGAACTGCGTGGGGAGGATGTAGAAGCTGGGGTTGTTTTCCTTCGAGCAGTTCAGGAAAAGGGAAGGTTTAATATAGTCATTTAAAATCAGGATTGTTTTTGATAGGGTAAATAACAAGGTACTGGTGATCCTGGAAAATGGGCCAGTGACAGAGTTTTAAAGTGATTGGCAAAGAAGCAGAAAAGGGATGACGAAATGTTGGTTCAAAAAAATCTGCAATATCCTGTATGAAACTAACACAGATCCTGAAACTAATACAGATCCTGAAAGTAATACAAATCCTGAAAATAATACAGATCCTTAAATCAATATAGATCTTTAAGTTAATACAGATCTTTGAATTAATACAGATTTTTAAATTAATACAGATCCTGAAACTAAGACAAATGTTTAAATTAATATAAATGCATAAAGTAATGCAGAATTTAAAATTAATGCAGGCACCTAAACTGATATTGAAGCTAAAAACGAATGTCAAACTGATACAGATCCTGAAGCTAATACAGAAGCTGAAATTAAGGCAGGCCCAGAAAATATAACAGATCCCGATACTAATACAAATATTGGAAATAATGCAGACACTGAAATTAATACAAATCCTGCAATTAACAGAGGCTTGTGAGTGTGTGTCTGTGCCCCTGTGTGTCTGTGTTTGTGTCTGCGTGTGAATGATTTGCGTCTGTTTGTGTGTGCGCCTCTGTGTGTGTGTGTGCGTGTGTCTGTGTGTGTGTGTGGGGGGGGGGGGCTGTGTGTGGCTGTGTGTGCGTGCGTCTGTGTGTGTGTGTGTGCCCATGTGTCTCTGTGTCTGTGTCTGCGTGTGAATGCTTTGTTTCTGTTTGTGTGTGCGCCTCTTCGTGTGTGTGTGTGAGCCTGTCTGTGTGTGTGTGTGGGGCTGTGTGTGTATGTTTGTGTGTGTGTGTGTGTGTCCCTGTGTGTGTGTGTGTGGGTCTGTGTGTGGCTGTGTGTGTGTGTGTGTGTGTGTGGGCGGGGGGGTGCTGTGTGTGTGGGGGGCTGTGTGTGTATGTGTCTGTGTGTGTCGAGGGTCTCTCAATATCGGACTCTGCCCAATGCTTTTCATTTCTGATCCTGCGGTTTTTAACTGGGATGTGTTTGCTGTGTGATTTTGGTGAAATATTCACCGTGTAACTCGGGGACGTGCCCTAAGGAACATGTAGTGCTTTTACAGGCCAGCATTTGGCTTTGTTACAACCAGATTCCTATTTATTGATTCTCCTGGGGATTGTTAAAACATCAAAGGGTAACTGAAGAGCAGAATGGAATGTAACGCAGGAGAAATATCAAGCATGAAGTTTCACAATACCTTTTTCATACCTGTTGCTGCTGGACCATTGGATATTCAGGAGAGCGCCGGTGGGAATGGTGGGGTGGTGACCTTTTGCCCTCTCACCTTTTCTCTCTGCTCCAATGGCTGAGTGTCATGGGCGGGGCCTGCGGGAGCCCTGCTCTAACCCAGTCCAGCTTGCCCTGGCCAAGGGAGTCAGGCCACGACCCTTTCCATTTTTCCTTCATCAAAGGGACAAGGTCACTGCCCCGTCCAATCGGCCACTTCCGCACACGCCCCTCTCTGCTATGCCGTCATCATGGGTGCAGACCCCAACCCCTGTCCATTGTGCAAAGGACACGCCCCTCTGCATTATACCGTCATCATGGGGACCATGTCCTTCCTACTTTCCATTGTGCAGTCAAAGGACATTCCCCTCCAATTATGCCGTCATCATGGGGATGAGCAGCCGCCACCCTGCCCATTTTCCCGTCACAGTTCTCGCCCCTACCATTATGAGGTCATCACCGGGACCAGTCCGGCCGCCTGGCCATTGTGACGTTTAGGTGCCGCCCCCCACCCCGCATGATGTCATCAACATGGGGACCAGGTACCGTCCCTTGCCTGTGGTGAAGTTTAGAATCCGCAGCGCCCGTTATGCCGTCACCATGGGGACCACCTCTCGCCCCTTGCACTTTGTGATGGTGAGGAGCCACCCCTCCCATGATGCCGTCATCATGGGGAGCAGGTCCCGCCCCCTGCCCATTGTGACTGTTAGGAGCCGCCCCTCCCATGATGCCATCATCATGGGGAGCAGGTGCCACCCCCTGCCCGTTGTGACGGTTAGGAGCCGCCTCTCACAGGATGCCGTCATCATGTGGAGCAGGTCCCGCCCCCTGTCCATTGTGATGGGTAGGAGCCGCCCCTCCCATGATAACGTCACCATGAGGATCAGTTCCGTCCTTTGAACTTGGTGACATTTAGGAGCCGCCCCTCTCATGATGATGTTGTTAAATAATTGGTGATGGTTTCCAATGTTTATTTTATTGAACTTGTTGGTGTTTTCAATGTTGATGTTGTTGTTGAATTTGTTGGTGTTTTCAATGTTGAGGTTGTTGTTGAATTTGTTGGTGTTTTTCAATGTTGAGTTTGTTGTTGAATTTGTTGGTGTTTTCAATGTTGAGGTTGTTGTTGAATTTGTTGATGTTTTCAATCTTGAGGTTGTTGTTGAATTTGTTGGTGTTTTTCAATGTTGAGGTTGTTGTTGAATTTGTTGGTGTTTTCAATCTTGAGGTTGTTGTTGAATTTGTTGGTGTTTTCAATGTTGAGGTTGTTGTTGAATTTGTTGGTGTTTTTCAATGTTGAGGTTGTTGTTGAATTTGTTGGTGTTTTCGATCTTGAGGTTGTTGTTGAATTTGTTGGTGTTTTCAGTATTCAGGTTGTTGCATTTGTTTGTGTTTTTTCAATGTTGAGGTTGTTGTTGAATTTGTTGGTGTTTTTAGTGTTGAGGTTGTTGTTCAATTTGTTGGTGTTTTTCAATGTTGATGTTGTTGTTGAATTTGTTGGTGTTTTCAATGTTGAGGTTGTTGTTGAATTTGTTGGTGTTTTCAATGTTGAGGTTGTTGTTGAATTTGTTGGTGTTTTGCAATGTTGAGGTTGTTGTTGAATGTGTTGGTGTTTTTCAATGTTGAGGTTGTTGTTGAATTTGTTGGTGTTTTTAAGGTTGAGGTTGTTGTTGAATTTGTTGGTGTTTTCATTGTTCAGGTTGTTGCATTTGTTTGTGTTTTTCAATGTTGAGGTTGCTGTTGAATTTGTTGGTGTTTTCAGTGTTGAGGTTGTTGTTGAATTTGTTGGTGTTTTTAATGTTGAGGTTGTTGTTGAAATTGTTGGTGTTTTCAGTGTTCAGGATGTTGAATTTTTTGTGTTTTTCAATGTTGAGGTTGTTGTTGAATTTGTTGGTGTTTTTCAATGTTGAGGTTGTTGTGGAATTTGTTGGTGTTTTCAGTGTTCAGGATGTTGAATTTTTTGTGTTTTTCAATGTTGAGGTTGTTGTTGAATTTGTTGGTGTTTTTCAGTGTTGAGTTTGTTGTTGAATTTGTTGGTGTTTTTCAATGTTGAGGTTGTTGTGGAATTTGTTGGTGTTTTCAATCTTGAGGTTGTTGTTGAATTTGTTGGTGTTTTTCAATGTTGAGGTTGTTGTTGAATTTGTTGGTGTTTTTCAATGTTGAGGTTGTTGTTGAATTTGTTGGTGTTTTCAATGTTGAGGTTGTTGTTGAATTTGTTGGTGTTTCTCAATGTTGATGTTGTTGTTGATTTTGTTATTGTTTTCAATGTTGAGGTTGTTGTTGAATTTGTTGGTGTTTTTCAATGTTGAGGTTGTTGTTGAATTTGTTGGTGTTTTCAATGTTGAGGTTGTTGTTGAATTTGTTGGTGTTTTCAATGTTGAGGTTGTTGTTGAATTTGTTGGTGTTTTCAGTGTTCAGGTTGTTGCATTTGTTGGTATTTTTCAATGTTGAGTTTGTTGTTGAATTTGTTGGTGTTTTCAATGTTGAGGTTGCTGTTGAATTTGTTGATGTTTTTCAATGTTGAGGTTGTTGAATTTGTTGGTGTTTTTCAATGTTGAGGTTGTTGAATTTGTTGGTGTTTTCAATGTTGAGGTTGTTGTTGAATTTGTTGGTGTTTTCAGTGTTGAGGTTTTTGTTGAATTTGTTGTTGAATTTTTTGTTTTTTCGATGTTGATGTTCTTGTTGAAAAAGCGTTTGTTTTCAATGTTGAGATTGTTTAAATTGTTGGTGTTTTTTGAAAGTTGTGGTTCTTGTCGAATTTGCTTTGGTGATTCCACGTTGAGTTTCTTGTCGAAATTGTTTTTTCAATGTTGGTGTACTTGTTTACAAAGTTGTTGTTTTCAGTATTGAGCTTGTTTAATGTGTTGTTCTTTTTCCAACATTGAGGTATTTGGTGTTTTCAATGTTGAGGTTGTTGAATATGTTTTTGTTTTTCAAAGTTGAATTTGTTGCTGTGTTCGTAGGGGTCTTTCAAATCTTGAGGTTGTTGTTGAATGTGTTGTTTCTTCAATGTTGAGGTTGGTGTTGAATGTATTGTTTCTTCAATGTTGAGGCTTTTGTTGAATGTGTTGTTTCTCAATGTTGAGGTTGGTGTTGAATGTGTTGTTTCTTCAATGTTGAGGTTGGTGTTGAATGTGTTCTTTCTTCAGTGTTGAGGTTGGTGTTGAATGTGTTGTTTCTTCAATGTTGAGGCTGTTGTTGAATGTGTTGTTTCTTCAATGTTGATGTTGGTGTTGAATGTGTTGTTTCTTCAATGTTGAGGTTGGTGTTGAATGTGTTGTTTCTTCAATGTTGAGGTTGGTGTTGAATGTGTTGTTTCTTCAATGTTGAGGTTGGTGTTGAATGTGTTCTTTCTTCAATGTTGAGGCTGTTGTTGAATGTGTTGTTTCTTCAATGTTGATGTTGGTGTTGAATGTGTTGTTTCTTCAATGTTGAGGTTGGTGTTGAATGTGTTCTTTCTTCAATGTTGAGGTTGTTATTGAATGTGTTGTTTCTTCAATGTTGATGTTGGTGTTGAATGTGTTGTTTCTTCAATGTTGAGGTTGTTGTTGAATGTGTTGTTTCTTCAATGTTGATGTTGGTGTTGAATGTGTTGTTTCTTCAATGTTGAGGTTGGTGTTGAATTTGTTGTTTCTTCAATGTTGAGGCTGTTGTTGAATGTGTTGTTTCTTCAATGTTGAGGTTGGAGTTGAATGTGTTGTTTCTTCATTGTTGAGGTTGCTGTTGAATTTGTTGTTTCTTCAATGTTGAGGTTGGTTTTGAATTTTTTGTTTCTTCAATGTTGAGGTTGGTGTTGAATTTGTTGTTTCTTCAATGTTGAGGTTGCTGTTGAATTTGTTATTTCATCAATGTTGAGGTTGGTGTTGAATTTGTTATTTCTTCAATGTTGCGGAAGGTGTTGAATTTGTTGTTTCTTCAATGTTGAGGTTGGTGTTGAATTTGTTGTGGTGATTCGATGTTGAGTTTTTGGTTGAAATTCTTGTTTTTTTCAATGTTGAGATTCTTGTTGAAAAAGTTTATCTAATCGATTTTGAGGATGTCGAAATCGTTGATGTTTATCAATCTTGATGCTGTTGCTGAATTTGTTGGTGATTTTCATTGTTGAGGTTTAGTCGACCTTGTTGTTGTTATTCAATCTTAAAGTTGTTGTTGAATTTGTTGAGGATTTTTAATGTTTGAGATTTTTGTTGAATTTGTTGGTGTCATTCAATGTTGGCGTTGTTGAACTTGTTGCTTTTCAACGTAGAGGTTGTTGTTGAATTTGTTGGTGTTTTTCAATGTTGAGGTTGTTGTTGAATTTGTTGGTGTTTTTCAATGTTGATGTTGTTGTTGAATTTGTTGGTGTTTTCAATGTTGAGGTTGTTGTTGAATTTGTTGGTGTTTTTCAATGTTGAGGTTGTTGTTGAATTTGTTGGTGTTTTCAATGTTGAGGTTGTTGTTGAATTTGTTGGCGTTTTCAATGTTGAGGTTGTTGTTGAATTTGTTGGTGTTTTCAGTGTTCAGGTTGTTGCATTTGTTGGTATTTTTCAATGTTGAGTTTGTTGTTGAATTTGTTGGTGTTTTCAATGTTGAGGTTGCTGTTGAATTTGTTGGTGTTTTCAATGTTGAGGTTGTTGTTGAATTTTTTGGTGTTTTCAGTGTTGAGGTTGTTGTTGAATTTGTTGTTGAAATTTTTGTTTTTTCGATGTTGATGTACTTGTTGAAAAAGCTTTTGTTTTCAATGTTGAGATTGTTTAAATTGTTGGTGTTTTTTGAAAGTTGTGGTTCTTGCCGAATTTGCTTTGATGATTCCACGTTGAGTTTCTTGTCGAATTGTTTTTTCAATGTTGGTGTTCTTGTTTAAAAAGTTGTTGTTTTCAGTATTGAGCTTGTTTAATGTGTTGTTCTTTTTTCAACATTGAGGTATTTGGTGTTTTCAATGTTGAGGTTTTTGAATATGTTTTTATTTTTCAAAGTTGAATTTGTTGCTGTGTTCGTAGGGGTCTTTCAAAACTTGAGGCTGTTGTTGAATGTGTTGTTTCTTCAATGTTGAGGCTGTTGTTGAATGTGTTGTTTCTTCAGTGTTGAGGTTGGTGTTGAATGTGTTGTTTCTTCAATGTTGAGGTTGTTATTGAATGTGTTCGTTCTTCAATGTTGAGGTTGGTGTTGAGTGTTGTTTCTTCAATGTTGAGGCTTTTGTTGAATGTGTTCTTTCTTCAATGTTGAGGTTGGTGTTGAATGTGTTGTTTCTTCAACGTTGAGATTGGTGTTGAATGTTTTGTTTCTTCAATGTTGAGGTTGGTGTTGAATGTGTTGTTTCTTCAATGTTGAGGTTGGTGTTGAATGTGTTGTTTCTTCAATGTTGAGGCTGTTGTTGAATGTGTTGTTTCTTCAATGTTGAGGTTGGTGTTGAATGTGTTGTTTCTTCAATGTTGAGGTTGTTGTTGAATGTGTTGTTTCTTCAATGTTGAGGTTGGTGTTGAATGTGTTGTTTCTTCAATGTTGAGGTTGGTGTTGAATGTGTTGTTTCTTCAATGTTGAGGTTGGTGTTGAAGGTGTTGTTTCTTCAATGTTGAGGCTGTTGTTGAATGTGTTGTTTCTTCAATGTTGAGGTTGGTGTTGAATGTGTTGTTTCTTCAATGTTGAGGTTGGTGTTGAATGTGTTGTTTCCTCAATGTTGAGGGTGGTGTTGAATGTGTTGTTTCTTCAATGTTGAGGTTGGTGTTGAATGTGTTCTTTCTTCAATGTTGAGGTTGGTGTTGAATGTGTTGTTTCTTCAATGTTGAGGCTGTTGTTGAATGTGTTGTTTCTTCAATGTTGAGGCTGTTGTTGAATGTGTTGTTTCTTCATTGTTGATGTTGGTGTTAAATGTGTTGTTTCTTCAATGTTGAGGTTGGTGTTGAATTTGTTGTTTCTTCAATGTTGAGGCTGCTGTTGAATGTGTTGTTTCTTCAATGTTGAGGTTGGTGTTGAATGTGTTGTTTCTTCAATGTTGAGGTTGGTGTTGAATGTGTTGTTTCTTCATTGTTGAGGTTGGTGTTGAATGTGTTGTTTCTTCATTGTTGAGGTTGCTGTTGTATTTGTTGTTTCTTCAATGTTGAGGTTGGTTTTGAATTTGTTGTTTCTTCAGTGTTGAGGTTGGTGTTGAATGTGTTGTTTCTTCAATGTTGAGGTTGCTCTTGAATTTGTTATTTCATCAGTTTGAGGTTGGTGTTGAATTTGTTATTTCTTCAATGTTGCGGAAGGTGTTGAATTTGTTGTTTCTTCAATGTTGAGGTTGGTGTTGAATTTGTTGTGGTGATTCGACGTTGAGTTTGTGGTTGAAATTCTTGTTTTTTTCAACGTTGAGATTCTTGCTGAAAAAGTTTATCTATTCGATTTTGAGGATGTCGAAATTGTTGGTGTTTATGAATCTTGATGTTGTTGCTGAAGTTGTTGGTGATTTTCATTTTTGAGGTGTAGTCGACCTTGTTGTTGTTATTCAATCTTAAAGTTGTTCTTGAATTTCTTGAGGATTTTTAATGTTTGAGATTTTTGTTGAATTTGTTGGTGTCATTCAATGTTGGCGTTGTTGAACTTGTTGCTTTTCAACGTAGAGGTTGTTGTTGAATTTCTCATTGTTTTTCAATGTTGAGGTTATTGTTGAATTTGTTGTTGTTCTTCAGCTTTGAGGTTGTTGTTGAATGTGTTGGTGTTTTCCCTGTTGACTTTGTTGAGATTGTTAGTGTTTTTCAAAGTTGAGTGTGTAGTTGAATTTGTTAGTGATTTTCAATATTGAGGTTGTTAATGAATTTGTATTGTCTCATTTCAGTGTAAATATAATACAGGGAATTTCAAATCTGCTTGTGTTATTCTTCTAATACTCAACCTTTTTGATTAAACTGAGGTTGACATTAACTTTCCCTGCTCCATGTTTTTCTGTATTTCTGTGAGTGACTGTGTGGCTGTGTAAGAATGTGAGTGATTGTGTAACTGTTTGAGAGTTTATGTGTGGGTGGGAGATGGTAGGTGTATGTGTGTGTGAGTCAGAGTTTGGTATTGTAAAGCAGCAACACATTTCAGAATAAAATCCGCAACGAGTTTCAACTTTGCTTGTGTTATTCCTCTACTAAACCACTGACTAGACTGATATTGACATTAAACATCTCTGCAGTCTGTCTCTGCCACTGCATATCTTTGTCCATCCATGTGTGTGACTGTGTGTGTGTCAGTGTGTGTGTGTGTGTGCGCGTTTGTGTGTATGTGCATGTGTATGTGTGTAGGAGTTTGTGTGTGATTGGCACTGTAAAGCAGCAACGCTTTTCACATTTGGAACATAATGAAATTATACACCTTGTGCCCTGTTGTCCAGAAATAAATGAGATATCTTTCAGCCTCTGTTTGTCTATCGTGCGTTGGAGAAGAGTCGCCGCTTTCACAATTGTTAACACGGATTTATGAAAGGAAAATTTTCCTTGACAATTGTGTTGCAGCTTTTTCGATGTTTGTGGCTGGCGGGGTAAATAAGGGGCATGAGTGGAGTTAGTGAATTTTGAATCCACATCAGCTGGCCTCTCTCTGTTACACTGTGTGCAGGAGTGCAGACTAAGAACGGCATATTGGGAATGGATTGCAGAGCTCTTCATAACTAAGCTAGAACGGACACCATGTGATTGGAGGCTGTAAAGATTTGAAACTAAATTATCTCCCATTTATTGTTTGTGTTTTCATTATTCTTTTCTAGGAAAATGAATCTGTGTGAGAAGCCAAGAAAATTATCTTGGAAAAATATTTTCAAAAATCTTTATCAAAATCCAAGGTGTCGGTTTAGACATTGACAATATATTGCAGAGGATTTACAGAATACAGCAAAGTCTATCTACTCTCATTCCGAACAGGAGTATATCCAGCTAACTGAATAAAATGTGCACAGGCTTGTCTGAAATAATCCCCAAATACCATCTCGAAGCAATAGGGAATGAAAAGAAAGTTCATCTACACGGTCAGGTGGTAAAAGAGCGATTGCACCACCCGAGTGAATTGTGCACACTGCTGCAAACTTCATCCCCTTACAGTATTGTTCAATATTCAGAATTCTTCAATCTGTTTCCAGATGCTGCCATGCAGTAACTGAACGTCTCTGAGACTGGTGAAGAGCAGCGCCTGTAGTGGCTGTGAGCGGCCAGCAGAGGGTAGGGCTGCATCACTTTAATCCCAAGATGGTGAAACGGGTTTGAAAGAGGTTTTGACCATTTTTAATTTCATTCCTTGACCAAACGCTCCAAAGACACAAAAATGCTATCAAAACATGCGAGTCCAGGCTGAGGCAGTCATTGTCGAATTGGGTGGAAGCCTTTTATAGCCCATGTGATGTGATATTGATGTCTGAATACACATTGATGACACGTTGACAGTGAATAACATCACTGCTGAGTTTTCTATTGGACATGATCAGCCTGACAGGAGGGAATTAATTTGATTTGAATTATTGAGCTCGGAAGTGGAGATCCAGCTTCTTCTTGGGTGTTGGCTCCAAAGGAATCACTTTGTGTTTTGCAGTGGATGGAGACTTTGTGCTGGGTGTGAGGCGAGCCACTTTCTGATTGGTATGGGGTGCAGTCACATGCTGCTTTGTGTGAGATGCTGATATATGTGTTTTCCAAACAGGGGCTCCAGGTAGATTAATCCCAGTATAGATTTTCCCAAAGCCCAATATCTAATCTATATGGTAGCCCGAATCTTTTCCCAGTTCACAGTATATATCTGGCATTGGCTGAGGATGGCTCACCCTGTGTCACAGAGATTTATAAATAATCACTATCACTGGACCTGCTGTGAAGAGTTGGATCGGGCAGAGCATGAGGAGTGAGCGTGTTCCTGTTGTGAAATCATTCAATTCAGCTCAGCATTGAATCAGTTTTATAATCGGAGTAAAGGGTAATTTCAGCACAACCTTGAGCTGCTCTCTGAACTTAGTCTGGTTCACTGCATACAAACGAGTGTTTGTGCAGCAGCTCAGGAGCTGCAGCATGAAGCCTATTGCTCGAATATAAAGAGGTTGCCTTACGTTAGTATGGATCAAACTTATCATTAGCCAACGTAGGGAAAAAATCGTCAAGACAGCCCATAACAGGATGAAATTTCCTGAGGTAATAAACAGTAAAATGATGGATTGCATTCTACTCTCCATCTGTGTGTTTCTGGGACTCACCCCACTGCTCTGAGCCCGGAGTCTCCTGTGGGCTCTGATGCTCACTAAAATGATCCTGGACGTTAAAGCATTGAGCACTAGAGTCAGGAAAATTGGGACACCCGGCGTTACAATGTAATGAAGCAACTCGATTGCTGCCCATGTCCGTGAATTCTGAACATCCAATGTCACAAAACAAAACCCGGGGAATTTCCTGCTCCAATAGTGAGCCGTTTAGATAAAATACCAGAACACATTCTTCAAACACGCCAACAAACTGACTGTTCCCAGAACCACAGATGCAGTTTTTGTGGAGCAATATTTTGCTCTCAACTTACTGCAACAAATCGCCACAAATCGATCGAATGTAAAAGTGACAGTGATCCAGACAGAACAGTCTGTGACTGTGTCAATCAGAACTGCATGCATATTACACACGTGAATAACAAACAGGAACATAAACTCGATAATATAACGAATTGGAAGATGCCTCAGTACCAGATTCGATGATAACACAGACACACAAAGAAGGGAAAAGCGGGATCGATCTCATTCATCAACAATGTGATGGAAGGTGTGACAGGCAGTGAAAGCAGGCGCCACTTACACAGTCTAACCTGTGCACCGAGGATCACTCTGTGTTCAGCTAAGGCCATTGGTTGGCAGCCCTCATTACAGACATGGACATTACAGGGGAATATGATCAGTTGAACATAAAAGACTTCGTGCCAGCACTAGACTTAAATTCTCGTTTGACCCTGTGTTGGCCAGCAGTCCGGCGAAAGGAAAGTGCTTTAGGTTGTTTGAGGCTAAGTAGATGAGCTCCAAAACATCCTGCAGGTACTGTCCTGCTCCCAGCCATCTTCAACTGCTGCAGCAATGAATTCCCCTTCATCATAAGGACAGGCGACGGGTTCTTGACTGACCATTATAACTTGCACAGCACTCTTCGTCACTCCTGGAAAACTGAAGCGGAATGTCTCCACACAGAGCCCCGCACAGGCAACATTCAGGCTGATGCTGATCAGTGGCAACAATATTGGCAGCACACAAGTAGCAGGCAATGCCTATTTGCAGCACAGGAGGATAAAATAATTCTGAGTGCAGGGACTTAAATACTTGTAAGAGTAATGCAGCGAACGTTAGCTGCTTGAATAATTACTGAATACAGCGTCGTGCCAGCAACAACAGTAACAGTGAAGAGAGGAGACACTCAATGACAGGGACACGAATAAAATAATACCTGTCTGACAGAAACAATGCTGGGTGCAGAGACTTACCAGGAACCGCAGGAGCAGCGAGCACTGGATAGTAAATTATTTGAAGCTCATAGAGGAACATCTCAATCCACAGATCCAGTGAATAATCCGAGTGCATAGTGGGCCTCTCTGCAGAGCTCCTGGTCGGTGTTAGAGCCGGTGCTGATGTTCACACTGACTGTGTGCAATGACTCTTTGGAATGTTTCTCCCCATTAATATCATTGAGAACCCTTCTGGTTACAGAGTGAGGGTGTATCCAGGGGGACTGATGCTAATTACCTGAGCAAAGGGATTAGCTTCACCCGGGGCAACACTCCCTTGTGATTTTCCACAACTCACAACTTATGTCTAACTGGGTGTGAAAATAATATCACCAAATCTCAGAACACAATTCCCAATATTCAAAGGCAGTGATGGGGTGTATGACAGATGTGGTCTTCACTGGCAAGACACTTACAGATGCAGAGAGACAATAAAACACTAATAAGGTGACAGAGCACCTCAGACACAAAGAGCTCACTCAGCGCCCAGAACCTGAATCAGTCCCAATAAACTGACCGATCATCTCTAAGTTCATCCATCACCAGTAAGTTAATCCTTCAGCTGCCAGGCTGGTGGAACAATGATAAACTGACCCCTCTGCTGTGAGATAGCTGCTCAGTGTCTATAACATTAACCGTCCTCATTAAAGTGGTGCAGCCTCTAGGATCTGAACCAGTCGGAATGGATTGAATCAGATTCACAGAGAATCCATAGGATATCGAACAGGGGAAGAGGCGGTTCACCATATCCAGGGAATTCTGCTGCTTAGGATGCAATCGAGAATCCTCACATCTTCCTCATCTCAATCTAACTTCTCATTCCCTTCCCCACACACACTTTCTGCGTTGTCAGGGGTCGGGGTAGTAAAGGGTGGGGCTCAGGTTGTGTTGATGATGGGATTGACCGGGGTGGAGATAAGCTGAGGGTCGAAGGCTATTGTGTGGTTCGGAGCAGAAAGGCTGAGTAGAGGGTGAGGGGTGAGCCCGAGGGTCGTGGGAATCAAGTTGAGACGCAGGTTCGAGGGAGCAGTGGTCACACTGTTTCAGGGCAACCAAGGCCAGCTTAGAGGTCACAGGTTATATGAGGGTTACGGGACAGGATGGGTCAGGGTTGGACAGAGGGTCGGTTTTAGGCAAAGTGTCACGGTTTAGAATTAATGTCATTGTTTACGCGGAGTTTCAGGGATTCGGCAGAGGGTGAGGGGTTAGACAGAGGGTCAGGGGTTTGGCAGATGGCCAATGGTTAGGTGAAGGGTCAGGGGTTAGGCAGAGGGTCAGGGGTTCGGCCGATTGCCAATGGTGAGGTGAAGGGTAAGGGGATAGGCAGAGGGTCAGGGGGAATCAGGGTGACAATGGATCAACGGACAGAGGTCCAATCGGGTCAAGTGAACAGAGTGGGAAACTTGAAGTGACAGGTTATATGGGAGTGAGGGGATAAGCTGTGAGACTGAATTAAGAGAGTGGCTATGGGTCAGGTTGTTTGATTTGAATGGGGTGCGGTGGTTACGGGTCAGACTTTTGGATTGAGGGTGGTTCTGTGGTTATGGAACAGAGTGTTTGATGTGAATGTTTTGGGGTGGTTATTTGTCAGGTTGTTTGATGTGAATGCCGTGGGTTTGTTATGGGTCACATTTTTCTTAAGTTGAATGTGGTGGGCTGGTTATGGGTTAGAGTTTTTCGATTTGTATTTGCTGGGTGGTTAAGTTTCAGGTTATTGATTTGAATCTGATGGGCTGGTTAAGGGTCAGGTTGTTTGATTTGAATGCAATTGGGTATTAATGGGTCAGTTTGTTTGCTTTGAAAGGTCTGGGGTAACTATGGGTCAGGTTGCTTTGTGTGAATGTTCTGGAATGGTTTTGGGACAGATTGTTTGATTTGAATGGGTTGGTGAGTTTATGGGCCATATCGTTTGGCGTGAATAAGTTGGGGTAGTTTTTGGTCAGTTTGTTTGATTTGAAAGGGATGGGCTTGTTATGGTCAGGTTGCTTAATATGAATGGGGTGTGGTGGATATTGGTCAGGTTGTTTGATTTGAATAGGGTGAGGTGGTTATGTGTCATGTTGTTTGAATTGAATCGGGTGGGGTGGTTATGGGTCAGATTGTTTGGTTTGAATGGGGTGAGGTGTTTATGGGTCAGGTTGTTTTAATTGAATCGGGTGGGATGGTTATGGGTCAGGTTGTTTGATTTGAATGGGTTTGGGTGGTTATGGGTAAGGCTTTTTGCTTTGAATGTTTTGGGGTTGTGAAGCGTCAGATCATTTGATTTGAATGACGTGGGGTGGTAATGGGGCAGGAGCTTTGATCTGAATGTGTTGGGGTGGATATGGTTCAGAATGTTTGATTTGAACTCGCTGGGGCATCTGGTTGTTTGATTTGAGTGTGGTGTGGTGATAGTCGACAGAATTTTTGATTTTACAGTTGTGAGGATGTTAGGTGTCAGGTTGTTTGATTTGAACGGGGTTGAGTGGTTAAAAGCCAGCCTGTTTGCTTTGAACTGGGAGTGTTGCTTACGGGTCAGGTTGTTTCATTTGAATGGGATGTGGTCTTTATGGTACAGATTGAATCATTTGAATGGCTTGGGTTGGTTAAAGATTCGTTTCTTTGATTTGAATTTTGTTGGGTGTTAATGCGGCAGGATGTTTGATTTGAATGGGGTAAGGGGGCTATGGATCAGGTTGTTTGAATTGAACGGATGGGTTTGTTTTTGATCAAGTTGATTGTTTTGATTGGAGTGGGGTTGTTCTGGGTCATGTTGTTTCATTTGATTGTGGTTGGGTGGGTTTGTGTTAAGATCATTGATTTGAATGGTTTGGGTAACTACCGGTCAGTTTGTTTGATTTGAATGGGGTGGGGTGGATATGGGAGAGATTGTTTGATTTGATAGGATTGCTGTGGTTATTTTCCACGTTGTTTGATATAAATGGTGTGGGGTTATTATTGGTCAGGTTGCTTGATCTGAATGGAGTGAGTCTGTTTAATTTGAATGTTTTATTTTGGTTAAGAGTTAGATTTATTTGATTTGAATGGGCTGGTACTATGTGGCATCAGGTTATTACATTTGAATGGGGTGGGGTCGTTGTGGGTCAGGTTGTTTGATTGGAATTCGGTTGTGTGGTTATGGGTCAGGTTTTTGATTTGAAAGTGGTGGGATGGATATGGTTCAGAATGTTTGATTTGAATGCGGTGGGGTTTTTATGGGACAAGATGTTTCAGTTGACTGTGGTAGGGTGGTTATGGACAGTTTCTTTGATTTTAAAATGGTGGGGTGGTTAAGGAACAGGTTGTATGATTTGAAGAGGGTTGGGTTATTAAGGGTCTGGTTGTTTGAGTTGAACGTGCAGTGTTGGATATTGGTCAGGTTCCTTGGTTTAAATGGGGTGTTTTCGTTATGGATCAGGTTGTTTGATTTGAATGGAGTGTGGTAGCTCTGGCTCAGTTTGCTTCATTTGAAGGGATTGGGTTGGTTCAAGTTTAGAGTATTTGTTTTGAATGTCGTGGGGTGGTAATGGGGCAGGATGTTTGATTTGAATGTGGTGGAGTGGCTATGGATCAGGTTGTTTGATTTGAACTGTGTATTTTGGATATTAATCAGGTTGTCTGATATGAATGGGGTGCTTTGGTTGAGGATCAGGCTGTTTGACTTGAATAGAGTGGGGTGATTATGGCTCAGCATGTTTTATTTGAATCGGTGGGGTGGTTAGGGGTCAGATTGCTCGATTTGAATGGCTTGTGGCGCATATGGGTCAGGTTGTTTGATTTGAATGGGGTAGGGAATTTATGGTCAGATTGTTTGCTTTCAGTGCTGTGGGGTGGTTTTAGTTTAGGTTTTGGGATTTTAGTGGGTGGGGTGGTTATGGTCAGGTTGTTTGATTTGAACGTCATTGTGTGGATATGGGTCGGGTTGTTAGATTTGAATGTGGTGGGGTTGTTATGGGTCACGTTGTTTTGTTTGAATGGGTTGGAGTGGTTATGGGTCAGGCTGTTTGGCTTGAATGGGGTGAGGTGGTTTTGGATTAGATTGTTTGATTTGAGTGGGATGGGGTGGATATGGATAGGTTTTTGACTTGAATGTCGTGTGGTGGTTCTGGATCAGGTTGTTTGGTTTGAATCAGGTGGGGTGGTTATGGGTCAGGTTGTTTGATTTGAATGTGATGGTGTGGATATGGGTCACGTTGTTAGATTTGAATGTTTTGCGGTTGTTATGGGTCAGGTTGTTTTGCTTGAATGGGGTGAGGAGGTTAGGGTTAGGTTGTTTGATTTGAGCCGAATGGGGTGGATATTGTTCAGGTTTTTGATTTGAATGTGGTGTGGTGATTCTTGATCAGGTTGTTTGGTTTGAATGGGTTGGGGTGGCTATCGTTCAGGTTATTTGGTTTCAACGTGGTGTGTGGTCATGGATCAGATTGTTTTGACTGAGGTGGGCTGGTAATGAGACTCATTGTTTGATGTGAATGCCTTGCGGTGGTTCTGGGTCATATTTTTCAGTTGAATGTGGTGGGCTGGTTATGGGTCACACTTTATTGTTTTGAATTTGCTGGAGTGGTTACGGGTCAGATTGTTTGAGCTGAATATTATGGAGTTGTTATGGGTCAGTTTGGTGATTTGAAAAAAATGGGATGGGGTGGTTTTTCGTCAGGACGTTTGATTTGATTTGGGTGGGGAGTTTATGTGCTTAGACGATTGATTTGAATGGGGTGGTTTGCTAATGGATCCGGTTAGTTGAATTGAATGGGGTGGGGTGATAAAAAGTCAGGTTGTTAGATTTCAGTGGGGTAGGATGGTTTTGCTTCAAGTTGTTTTCATTGAATGTTTTGAGGTGGTTAAGCATCAAGTTACTTGATTTGAATGTGGTGAGGTGGTTATGGGTCAGGTTGTTTGAGTTGAATGGGATGGATGGATATGGGTCACGTTGTTTGGTTTGAATTTGGAGGGGTTGGTATGGGGCAGGTTGTTTCATTTGAATAGTTTCGGGTGCTTATTATTCGGTTTGCTTGATTTGAATGGGAAGGGGTGGATATGAAAGAGACTTCTTGATTTGATAAGGGTGGGGTGTTTATTTTTCAGGTAGTTCGATTTGAATGTGGTGCGTTACTTATTGGTCAGGTTGTTTGATTTCAATGGCGTAGAGTGATTATATGTCTGATTGTTTAATTTGAATGTTTTGGTGTCTGACGGATAGAGAGAGTGCAGCTTTAGGGAGAGAGAAGGACTGGGGTTTAGACAGAGTGGTGTTGTACGGAAAGAGCGGGTCTAGAAGGTAGAGAGAACAGAGCATTTAGGAGAGAGTGGGTCTGGGGGACCGGAGAGAGTGGAGCTGTAGAGAAAGAGCGGATCTGTGGTGGGGTTACAGAGTGTGGAGCTGCAGGGAGAGAGAGGTTCTGGCGCAAACAGAAAGTATAGCTTTAGGGAGACAGTGGCTCTGGGGGACAGAGAGTTTGGAGACTTTGAGAGATAGCGGGTCTGGGGTTTAGAGAGATTGGAGACTTAGGGAGAGAGAGGGTCTGGGGGTAGAGAGATTGGAGACTTAGGGAGAGAGCGGGTCTGGGGTTTCAGTGATTTGAGACTTAGGGAGAGAAACGGTCTGGGGGTTAGACAGATCGGAGACTTAGGGAGAGAGACGGGCTGGGGGATGGAGAGTTTGGAGACTTAGGGAGAGAGCGGGTGTGGGGGGTAAAGAGATTGGTGATGTAGGGAGAGAGTTGGTCTGGGGGGTGCAGAGAGATTGGATCCATAGGGAGAGAGCAGGTCTGGGGGTGTAGAGAGAGTGGAGCCGTAGGGAGAGATCGGGTCTTGGGGGGTGTAGAGAGAGTTGAGCTGTAGGGGGTGAGCGGGTCTGGGGTGTAGCGTGAGTGGAGCCGCAGGGAGAGGGCATGTCTGTGGCATTAGAGAGAGTGCAGCTCTAGGGAGAGAGCAGGTCTGGCTTGTAAAGAGAGTGTAGCCCGAGGGAGGAAGCGGGTCTCAGGGGTACAGAGAGTGGTGCCGTAGGTACAGAGGAGGTCTGGGAGGTTCAATGAATGGAGCTGTAGGGAGAGAGTAGGTCTGGGGTGTAGAGAGAGTGGAGCTTTAGGGAAGAGCAGGACTGGGGTTTAGACATTCTATAGAATGACCGGGTCTAGAAGGTAGAGAGAACAGAGCATTTAGGAGAGAGCGGGTCTGGGGGAGCGGAGAGAGTGGAGATGTAGAGAAAGAGTGGGTCTGGGGTGGGGTTAGAGAGAGTGGAGCTGCAGGGAGCGAGAGGTACTGGCGCGTACAGAAAGTATAGCTTCAGGGTGAGAGCAGGTCTGGGGCGTTGAGAGATTGGAGACTTCTGGAGAGAGCGAGTCTGTCGGGTAGAGAGTTTGGAGAATTAGGGAGAGAGCGGGTCAGGAGGTTAGAGAGATTGGAGCCATAGGAAGAGGGAGGGTCTGGGGCTAGAGAGATTAGAGACTTAGGGAGAGAGCAGGTGTGGGGGGTAGACAGGTTGGAGACTTAAGGGGAGAGAGGGACTGGAGGGTTTAGAGAGAGTGGAGACACAGGGAAAAAGCAGATCTGGGGTTTTCAATGATTAGAGACTTAGGGACAGAGCGGATCTGGGGGTAGAGAGCTTGGAGACTTAGGGATGGAGCGGGTCTGGGGGGTAGAAAGAGTGGAGCTGAAGGAAGAGAACGGGTCTGGGGTATAGCGTGAGTGTGGCCGTAGGGAGAGGGCAGGTCTGGGTGCGTAGATAGAGTGCAGCTGTAGAGAGAGAATGGGTCTGGGCTGTAGAGAGAGTGTAGCATGAGAGAGAGAGCGGGTCTGAGGGGTAGAGAGAATGGAGCTTTACGGAGAGAGCGGGTCTGGGGTGTGGAGAGAGTGGAGCCATAGGGATAGAGCGGTTCTGGGGGGTTGAGCGAGTGGAAGCTGTAGGGAGTGAGTGGGTCTGCGATGTAGAGAGAGTGGAGCTGTAGGTAGAGAGCAGGTCTGGGGGATAGAGAGAGTGGAGACTTAGGGAGAGGGTGGGTCTGGGGGGTAGGGAGATTGGAGATGTAGGGAGAGAGCAGGTCAATAGGGTGTAGAGAGATTAGAGCTGTAGGGAGAGAGCAGGTCTGGGAGGTGTAGCGAGAGTGGAGCCGTAGAGAGAGAGCGTGTCTGGGGTGTTGGAGAGAGTGGAGCTTTAGTGAGAGAGCGGTTCTTGGGTGTAGAGAGAGTGGAGCCGTATGGAGAGAGCAGGTCTGGTGGGATAGAGAGAGTGCAGCTGTAGGGAGAGAGTGGGTCTGGTTTGTAGAGAGAGTGTAGCAATACAGAGAGAGCGGGTATGGGGGTTAGAGTGAATGGAGCTGTAAGGAGAGAGTGGGTCTGGGGTGTAGAGAGATTGGAGCTGTTGGGAGAAAGCGGGTCTGGGGGGTTGAGTGAGTGGAGCATTAGGGAGAGAGTGGGTCTGTGGTTTCGACAGAGTGGTTTTGTAGGGAAAGAGCGGGTATATAAGGTAGAGAGAACAGAGCATTTAGGAGAGAGTGTGTCTGGGGGAGCGGAGAGAGTGGAACTGTAGAGAAAGAGCGGGTCTGTGGTATGGTTAGCGAGAGTGGAGCTGCAAGGAGAGAGAGGTTCTGGTGCATACAGAAAGTACTGCTTTAGGGAGAGAGCATGTCTGGGGGGTAGAGAGATTGGAGACTTCGGCAGAGAGCGATTCTGTGGGGTAGAGAGATTGGAGACTTAGGGAGAGAGTAGGTGTGGGAGGTAGACAGATCGGAGACTTAGGGAGAGAGAGAGTCTGGAGCGTGTAGAGAGAGTGGAAACACAGGGAGAGAGCAGGTCTGGGGGTTGAGTGATTGGAGTCTTAGGGAGAGAGTGAGTCTGGGGTCCAGAGAGATTGGAGTCTTAGGGACAGAGACGGTCTGGAGAGTGGAGAGATTGGAGATGTAGGGACAGGACGGGTCTAGGGGGTTTATCGAGAGTGGAGCCGTAGGGAGAGAGCGGGTCTGGGGGTGGGGGGGAGTGTTGAGAGAGTGCAACTGTAGGGAGAGAGCGGCTCTTTTGTGTAGAGATAGAGGAGCCAGAGGGAGCGAGCAGGTCTGGTGTGGGTGGGGGGGGGGCGGTAGGGTGGGGGATTAGAGAGTGTGCAGCTGTAGGGAGTGAGCGGGTCTGGGGTGTAGAGAAAATGGAGCTGCACGGAGAGAGTGGGTCTGGTGTGTAGAGAGTGTGGAGCTGTAGGGAGAGAGCGGGTCTGGGGATTTGAGTGAGTGGAGCTGTAGGGAAGTGCGGCTTTGGGGTGTAGCGAGAGTGGAGTTTTAGGGAGAGAGCAGGACTTGGGTTTAGACAGAGTGGTATTGTAGGGAAAGAGCAGGTCTAGACGATAGAGAGAAAAGAGCATTTAGGAGAGAACGGGTCTGGGGGAGCATGGAGTGGAGCTGTAGAGAAAGAACGGTTCTGGGGTGGGGTTAGAGCGATTGCAGCTGCAGGGAGAGAGAGGTTCTGGTGCGTACAGAAATTATAGCTTCAGGGAGAGAGCAGGTCTGGGGCGTAGAGAGATTGGAGACCTAGGGGGAGAGAGGGCCTAGGAGGTAGAGAGTTTGGAGACTTAAGGAGAGAGCTGGTCTGGGCATTAGAGAGATTCGAGACTTAGGGAGAGAGCTGATCAAGGGGTTAGAGAGATTGGAGATTTAGGGAGAGAGAGGGTCTGGGGAGTAGAGAGATTGGAGACTTAGGCAGAGTCTGGGTGTGGGAGGGGGGGCGTAGACAGATTGGAGACTTAAGTAGAAAGAGGGTCTGGAGGGTGTTGAGAGAGTGGAGACACAGGGAGAGAGCAAGCATGGGGGGTTGAGTGATTGGAGACTTAGGGATAGAGAGGGTCAGGGGGCTAGAGAGATTGGGGACTTAGGGAGAGAGCAGGTCTGGGGGGTAGGGAGAGTGGAGCCGTAAGGAGAGATTGGTTCTGGAGAGGTAGAGAGTGCTTAGCTGTAGGGAGAGAGCGGGTCTGGGTGTAGAGGGCGTGGAGCAGTAAGGAGATGACAGGTCTGGGGGGGTAGAGAGAGTGCAGCTGTAGGGAGAGAGCGGGTCTGGGTTGTAGAGAGTGTGTAGCCAGAGGGAGAGAGCAGGTCTGCGGGGGGGGGGGGGGGGGGGGGGGGGGGCAGAGAGAATGCAGCTGTACGGGGAGAGCTGGTATGGGGTGTAGAGAGAGTGGAGACGTAGGGAGAGAGCGGGTCTGGGGGGTTGAGTGAGTGTAGCTGTAGGGTGTGAGTGGGTCTGCGGTGTAGAGAGAGTGGAGCTGTAGCTATAGAGTGGGTCTTGGTCGTAGAGACAGTGGAGTCTCAGGGGGAAAGCGGGTCTGGGGGTTGTAGAGAGATTGGAGCCGTAGGGAGAGACTAAGTCTGGGGGGTGTAGAGAGAGTGGAGCCGCAGGGAGAGAGCGGGTCTGGGGTTGTAGAGACAGTGGAGCTGTAGGGAGAGAGCGGGTCCGGGGTGTAGAGTGAGTGTAGCCATAGGGAGAGAGCGGGTCTGGGGGGTAGAGAGAATGGAGCTGTACGGAGAGAGTGGGTCTAGGGTGTAGAGAGAGTGGAACCACAGGGGGTGAGCGGGTTTTGGGTGTGGAAAGACAAGGAGCTGTAAGGAGAGAGCGGGTCTGGGTGCAGAGAGAGTGGAGCTGTATGTAGACAGTGGTTCTGGGGGGGGGGGGGGGGTAGAGAGAGTAGAGTGGTAGGGAGAGAGCAGGACTGGGTTTAGAAACAGTGGAGCTGTAGGGAGAGCGGGTCTGGGGTGCAGTTAGAGTGGATCTGTAGAGATAGCGAGTCTGGGGTGGTGAGACCGTGGAGCTGTAGGGAGAGAGAGGTTCTGGGGGGTAATGAGAGTAGAGTGGTAGGAAGAGAGCAGGCCTGGGTTTAGAGAGAGTGGAGTTGTTGAGAGAGATCAGGTCTGAGGTGTAAAGACAGTGGAGCTGTAGGAGAGAGCTGGTTTGGGGGGATAGGGAGAATAGAGCTGTAGGGAGAGAGCGGCCCTGTTGGGGGGGGGGGGGGGGGGTGTAGAGAGAATCGATGGGTAGGGAAAGAGCAGGCCTGGGTTTAGATAGAGTGGAGCTGTAGAGAGATCAGATCTGAGGGGTAAAGAGAGTGCAGCTTTAGTTGGAGAGCGGGCCTGAGAAATCTTATTGAAAGGGGTTTTGAATGAAAGCAGGATGCAGAAATATGAGAAATCGCCAGCCAGCTCCTTACTGGAATCTTGACAAATACAGGAGAGAGAAAGGTTTTGTTTCTACCCTCTTTGCAGGCTGGTTTCTAAACTGCCTGCACTGTTCCCACACACAACCCTCTCACCTCGTCAGGAGCAAATTCAAATTCCCGATAGTCCAGGGCTCCTTTCCAGAACCATCCTGTTCTTTTATGGCACACAATTTTCCAAGATAGCAAGATTGTAGAAATTCCACATTCTATTCCAGCGAACTTGCCTTTAAACAGTAGCCATGATCGTTTCTGAAGCAGCAGTCACATTTTAAAGGGACAGTCCAGGAAAAAAGAAAGCAACCAGCAGAGGGTTGATCATACAGACAAACAGTAAACAAGTATTTATGCAAACACACATACGCAAATGATAATCATTTGGGTATGTACAAACATAAACAAAAACAATAAAAAAGCGGTTATGTCTACACATGCACACAAAGAGTAAACAAGTGCCTATGGGCACACATAGACACAAACAAACGCTATCCAATTAGTTCCTCCACTGATCTTTCCAATTATCCCTGAAAACCACAGCCACTGTGCCCCGGTGGTGGAGGGAGTGAATGTTCCTGGATCGGGTGCCAGTCAAGTGGGGCTGCTTTGTCTTGGATGGTGTCCTGCTTCCTGATAATGTTTGAACTGCACTCACTCTGGAAGTGGTTTCCCACCCATATTCAAATGAAACCGGTTTATCCCTTCTCACTCTATCAAAACACATCCCGATTCCAATGTCTCTTTTGTAACTTCCTTTTACCTGATATTATGATACTATTAAAAAAAAAACAGTCCCAGTTTGGTCAATGCCCCACGTGGCTGGAGTCCCTCATCCTTATAACCATTCTTGGAAATATCATCAACAGCCTCAGCAGGGCCCTGCCCTGCTTCGTAAGATAACAAATCCAGAATTAGACACAGTACTCCAGCCGAGGCCGAACCAGTGAGTTATAACATGTTAGTGTGAAGTTCCTCCTCAGGAGAAACATCTTACTTTTCCTTTCAACAACACACCCTTGTCCAGATAACTTGCATGTGTACCAATCTGTTAAAGGAGAGACTTTGTAATTGTCCCAGATTCCTTCCTCACGTCCTTCTATTTGTGATAGACTCCACTTGCTTTCATGAGTGCAATTCCCACAAAACTCAATATGCTTGAGACCGTCCAGGACAAAACAACCCCATGTAATTGGCAGCAAATCCACAAATATTCACCCCCTGCACCACCGGCAGGCAGTAACAGCAGTGTGTACCATCTAGAACAAGCACTTGAGGAACTCATCAAGGCTCCTTAAACAGCACCTTCCTAACAGAGGAGAGCTTACATCTAGAAGGACAAGGACAGCAGATAAATGGGAACAGCACAACCCGGAAGTTCTCCTCCAAGTGATTCACCATTCTGACTTGGACATAGATCAGCATTCCATACTTTTCGCTGGGTAAAAATCTTGCAACTCCTTCCCTAATCACTGTTGTTGGACTCACATCATATGTCGAGCAGCGGTTCAAGAAGGCAGCTCAACACCATTTTCTCAAGGGGCAGTTATGGATGGGCAATAAATGCTGGGCCAGCCCGTGAATGATTTTTTAAAAAAACTTATCACTCTTTCTCCGTTCTCTGTCACCAGGTCAATGTCGCATCCACTCTGCCACTGCCTCTATACGCCATGGGTTTCCGTTTCCATTAAATGTCTGACTAATGACGTCTGATCGCTCGCCTTTGGTAATAAGATCTAAATAACAAGGAACGGACGATCATCAGCACTTTCAGCTATTCCGGAAGTGGCCACGATCCAATTCATCAGACATGTTTGCTTTGCTGTTAAGATTCCCATGTCCCCTGTATTCTATGGACTGATACATTGTTAACAGAACGGCCACTATTTTTGCCCTACATCATGGCCTGTAGAAATTGAGCCAACAGCGTCATTCGACTGCCTGGCTGCAGTTAGAGTGTTTGTTCTATTTTCAAAGCAGGGTGGAACATTTACAAGCTTCAAGTTATCGGGCGTCACTCCCGTATACAAGGAAGAATGAAAGATTATGATCAGTGCCTCCGCTAAGACCACCTCACTTCATTCGGCAAAACTCGTGCATCTCTGTTCTGACACGACAGCGCAGGAATGAAATGGGTTAACTGAACCTGTTTGTTCCGTGCCTGTAATTAATGTCAGTCTCCAGGGAATTCAACTATGCCTCTGAAACGTGGCCCTCTTCTATTTATAAGCAGCGCCTTTCAAAGCGTTATCCCACAGTAATATCGGGAGCATTCCATCCACAACAAGCCGGGATCTTCCGCTTAAAAGGGAGGCAGAGGGTAGGACAGAACCTGAGAACAATAGATTGGAATGTTACAACAATGGATCAGAACCTGAGCAGTATAAATTGGAATGTTACAACAATGGATCAGAACCTGAGATGTTTAAATTGGAATGTTACAACAATGGATCAGGACGTTGGAAGAATACATTGGAAGGTTGCAACATTCAGCAGGCTCTTCACCACGGCGCTTAACTTACTTTCTGCAGAAGATCATTGGGTAATATTAAATTGGCGCATTTTATGGGCTCTTTTCGTTATTCAAGGAGTTTACTATCCCATTCTCGCTATTCTCGGTGTACCTGGTAAGTCTTCACATTCAGACATTTACTTGTGAAACATGTTTAACTTCATGACAGTGGTTGTCGTCTAAATTCTGGTGAGACAAAAGTTATTGTGTGAAGTTCTGATCACAAACTCCATTCCTGATCCACAGACCATACACCTCCTATCTGCTCATTTCTATGGATGTGAGTCATGGCTGAACTTGAGGGCTCAGCTGTCCCTCCCTTCTCTGAATTGTCAAGGGGTTTGTCAGGCTTCTCCTCCGGCGGGGAGAATTGAATTGAGGCACAGACAAACTGCCAGCCCACTTTCCCATTTCAGACCCACAGGTGAGCAGATCTGCGCCACAATTTAGTCTCCTCAGTTTCTTCCCTAGACTGATTTTGGCCAACAGCCCCCAACAGACAAGAATGCAAGGCTCACTCCCTTTCCATTTTCCATGTCCCTACCTCCACGGCACCCACTGCCCCGGCACTGTCTCATCCCTGCTTGAGCACTGCATCCATGGCAAGCTGGAGTTGGGGTATGGGGTAGGGTGCAGTTGGGAAAAAGCAGCTTCTCTATTCTGTCCATGTATCCTACATTACTGGATACACTCTGGTAAATATCGCCTATATTCCCTCCCAAACCTTTATATCTTTCTGAAAGTGTGGCGCCCGATGTTTGAAACAACATACAGGGCGGGACCAAAATACGGCTTTATGTAGGTTTATTATACCACCATACCTTGTGTTCACTCTGCCTCTATTAACACTGTGGTGGATCACATAAGCTCTATTCAGAGCGTTCTTATCCTCTCATGAGATTTGTGCACAAACAGCCCAGGTCTCTCTGTCCTTGCACTGCCTCTGATTTGGACAATTGAGTTTCTATTGATTACATTATACTGGATTGTATCCTCTCCAATATTCTCCCATCCCTAACTCTCTTCCTTGCTTTTAAAACATTAAAATGTAACTGTATTCCAGCACTTTTTTAATGGGTTCAATATCTTCTTCTTGAGCTCGGTGTAGTATTTGGTCCGATATTGTTCCAGTCAAATGCCTAGAAATGTTCGGTTATACTAAAGGTGCTGAATTAATGTAAGTTGTTTTTGTTATTGCTTATCAAATTCTCCACATATCAGGCAGAAACTGCAGCAAGGAAGCAAATGCGATGCTTCAGATCGGTGAGCCTTGATAATGGAGGGGTTTTGGACGAATCAGAAACAGCCCTACCTCGGAATTTGAAGTCCCGCTTTGATGTCCACTCCCAACACTGTTGGACACAGGAGAACCCTGTCAGGAACCCAGGCAACCCAGATTGTTTGTTACCAGGACCAGGGCGAATAAATTAGAAGGACAGTGGAAGGGGGATTAAACAGCTGGATGAAAAATTCCTGTCCAATCCAAAACTCAATGTTTAGGCTCCAGAATTGTGACAACTCAGTTACACCTGGGATGGAACGAAGGAGGAGAAGGTCGCTTAGATCTGATTGAGTGTAGGGGTCAACAGTTTTAAAGCCATGTAGGGAAAGGAAAACAGAATTTGCAATAGATTAAATTCAAATATTTCAGTAACCACCTTTTTTCACTTAAATCTCTCCAGCCTTCCATATCATCTCCGGCTTTCCCTTGTCCGTTCAGGCTGCATCATATTCACACAGCTCAGGAAAGAAGAGCACAATTCAACATTTCAGGACTTGCTAAATCAAACTGGTCACATTTCTCCCCAGCTAATTTCAATGCTTATCTTTCTTCCACACAGTTAATTTATTGTCAATTGTCATCCTGTCTCGGGGAAACTGCGGTCTATCCAAATGTGTCTCTCGTTACCTGGTGGCCATGTCAGCGGCGGATCTACTGGTCATTATCCTTGACCTGATATTGAGACACATTCCGATCGTTTTTGGGGAAGAGTTTCGTTTCCTGCATTCTATCCCTGTGTGTAATATCCATGCTGTCTTCATATATGCTGCCACTGACTGTTCCGTCTGGTTCACTGTCACTTTCACCTTTGATCGATTTGTGGCTATTTGTCACCAGAATCTGAAAAGTAAATATTGCACTGAGAAAACGGCGGCTATTGTTCTGGGAACAGTGACTGTGCTGAGTTGCTTGAAGAATATTATCTGGTACTTTATGCTCACAGGTTGGTATTTTCTCATGAACGTGCCCTGGTTTTGCCATGTATCATTTGCTGTTCAGCTGTCTATGGTCTGGATAACTATAGAATTTCTCCATCACATTCTTACCCCCTGTGTCCCATTTTTCTTGATTCTGCTGCTCAATGTTCTCACCGTCAGACACATTTTAGTCAGCAGCAGAGCCCGCAGGAGACTCCGGGCTCACAGTAGTAGGGACCGTCCCAGAGACCCAGAGATGGAGAGTCGGAGGAAATCCATCATTTTACTGTTTGTTATCTCGGCCAATTTCATCTTGTTGTGGGCATTGCTAATATTGTTTTCTATATGGAGCCGGATATCGTTCTTGAGGAATATGCCTGTTGACCTAGATTATATTGTGATGGAATTGGGATTCATGTTGCAGCTCCTGAGCTGCTGCACAAACACTGGGATTTACGCTGTGACCCAGACTAAGTTCAGGCAGCAGCTGAAGAATCTGCTGAAATATCCCTTTACACCAATTCTTCAATCCATTGAATGACTTTAACACGGACTGGCTGAGAATGACGTTAAATTTTCCATTTAATTCTATGTTTCCATTGGTGGACGGGTTGTTTCTATGCCGTCAGCAGGCAAAAAGAGAAGGGTGGTGCTATTGTCGTTATGGTGAAAGAGCAAATGGACAGAGTCTGTTCAACATGATGTTGTTTTCCAGCCCTGCACAGAGGCGCATACTGACTGGAGCATAGAGAGGAAGTGGGGTGGTGGCTATCACTGGCCGGGGAGGGATAAGACGGATGCATGGGTTTGGCGGTATTCCAGGCACACCAGGGCAGGAGAGAGGAAGAATGTAACACTTGGTGCATGAGATGTGGCGGTGTAGCGACGTGATATAACAAGTATAGATTGCGAGGAATGGTGATATAACGGGCTTTTATCTCAGTGCTGACCCTCTAAATGTGCAGCAGTACCTCAGTATCGACATATGACATTGATCAGAACACTGATTCTGCGACAATGTCTCGCCCCCCCCCCCCTCACCCTCCCACAGTGCTGGCATTCACTCAAAGATGCTTCTTTTACAGTGCAGTGCTCCCTCAGTACTGACCATCCGAAAATGCAGCACTTCCTGAATATTGAACCTTCAACAGTGCAGCAATCACTCACTACTGACCCTCTGATAGTGAAGCACTCCCTCGACACTGAGCCTCCAGCAGTGCAGCACTCCCTCATTACTGACCATTTGACAGTAGAGCACTCTCCTAATACTGACCCTCCAACAGTGCAGCACTACCTCGCTACTGACCATCTGATGGTGCAGCACTCCCTCAGAGGTACCCCGATAACACTTCCTCAGTATTGACCCTCTGGCAGTTCAGCACTCCCTCAGTACTAACTCGACGACAATGCAGCACTCCATCAGTACTCCCCTTCTGACAGTACTGCATTCGCCCTGTACTAACCTTCCAGAAGTGCAACAATTCCTCAGCATTTTCCATCTGATAGTACAGCACTCCCGCAATACTGACCCCCCAGCAATCCAACAATCCCTCAGTACTGACCATCTGATTATGCAGCGCTTCCTCAGTGCTCCCCTCGCGGATTTTGTATCGCTCCCTCAGAACTCATCCTCTGCCAGTTCAGCACGCTCTCAGTACCGACCACCCAAAATGCATTCTTTCAGCACTGAACCTCTGACAGTGTGGTGCACCCTCAGACTGACCGTCCGATAGTACATCACTCCTCTGTGCTTACCCTCTGACAGTGCAGCACTCCTTCTACACTGACCTTTTGACAGCACAGCTTTCCATCAGTACGGCCTCTCCCATGGATCAGAACTCCATCAGAACTGACCATCTCACAGTGCAGCTCTCAAAAAATGCTGACGCCCCAACACTGCAGATTCCCTTCTTTGCTGCCCCGCCTTTATATCAGCTCTCACTGTCTATGACCCCGTTATCAGTGCATCAATGTCTAAATACTGACCCTCCCACAGTGCAGTAATACCTCAATACTGAACCACTGACAGTGCAGCACCAGCTCAATACACACCCTTCGAGATTGCAGCTCTGCCTCAGTACTGACTATCCGATAGTGTGCCACTCCCGCAGCACTGAGCCTCCGACAGGGTAGCTCTCCATCTTTCCTAACCCACCGACTGTGCAGCACTCTCTAATTCTCCACCTTCCAATAGTTCATATTCTCCAACCACTCAGCCTACAGCCTTTGATGGAAGATAGAAATAGTGAGGTTGAATATGATTCGAACATTTTACTTTAGAATTGAATCAGCGGTCACTCTTTGTTAAGGTGTAGAAAACGGATAAAAGCTTCACACAGGTTACTTTTCACATACAGATGCATCACAGTACCATTGGAACATGTCCCCATGTTGTGACAATTCACTGAAATTTCAAAAGCCCTTTTCGGAATCCAGTACCAGATATGGGCAATCTCCAGGAAAAAAAAATCATCAGAATATGTTAATTCTGTCTATGTGATAAAGTTTCAACATTTAGCAAAAGCATAATAAAACGATAGTAACATTTAAAAAATGATAAGTTAGTGTGCACTTAGAAGTTATTGATGTTTTAAGAAAGAATCCTGATAACCTGGTCCAGTATATTACTAAGTTCTAGTGGACTGTATTCATTTCGAAGTGAACATGATCAGACAGCTTTCTGAAGGGCCGTTGCCGCGGGGATATAGACTTTCAATAATCTAATTGGAAATACATATATATATTATGTATATATATATATATATATATATATATATATATATATATTTATATATATATTATAAGAACATTCTGTGGAAAGTTTATAAAGTGGTTTAGAATAATACAGATGATGCGAATACTGAAACAAGGTAAACTGGTTGTATGAGTTGTTATTAAAACATATTACAAACATTTATTGAACATAAAAGCTCTCACAGTGACCATAGAGTGAGAACGTCCACAACTATTAAACCATTATGAAAAGCAGTGAATAACAGAACCTTAAGATAAAAGAGCTTATTCAAAGAAGCAACACTACGGTTGCTAAGGGCAATGTAATTCAATCAAAATTGACAGATGGATAGGAAATCATACCACTGAAAAGCCAGCAGTGTTGAAATTCTGCTTCTCAGTAGAGCTCTCTGCGTGGCTGCTCATTTCAAACTTCATTGCGCTGACCATTATCAGCTCACTATTCTTGTTCCTTAAGGTAACAATTTGCTTTAAAGCTTGATGCACGATTATAAGATATTTCTGACTGTAGCATTGAATAGTTTTATGTTCTGGATTCTATATTAGAATTAAGATTATGCTTTCCATCTTTGTATATCTTTAACGTTCCATGTACTGAATTATTTAAAGTGTTTTGCAAGTTCTGGCTCATGAATAAATGTTTAAATAAGATAGGAAACAGAATGCCTCACGCAGTATTGTGTACACGACTTCACAGAGCTGAACACTGCACGTTCCTGACGAGGGAAATAATTTTTATAACGAGAGCCACGGACCATTATAATATCCATGTATTTGTACCATAGCTGAGCATTATATTGTTTTCAAAGAATAATCTTGATGAAGAGTACGATCGCTGTTGGAATCCTTCACTGAGGGTGTGGTGGATCATTTCTTCAGTCACCAAGCACGAGTATGTGAGAGGTGGATATTTTAAACTCAGGTGAAGATAATTTTCAGACAAGAGGTCGTGATCTGGAACAACCCTTTAAGGATGAAGGTTGTAATCCACATAAGGCACTCACTCAGCAATGACCATTTGACAGTGCACTGCCCCCCTCAGTACAGAGTCACTGACAGTGAGTCACTCCCTCAGTACTGACATTCGGTTTGTGCAGCACTCCCTCATTACTGACCCTCTGACAGTCCCGCGCCCCCCTCAATGGCTCAGTGCCATCCTCCTGACTTGTCCCTGTAACTCATCATATGTTGTCCATATAAATAATCATGTAATTGCCTCTTGAATGCCTCGATTGAACCTGAACCCACCAAACTTCCAGTCTGTCCACTGCAGTCCAGAACCACTTACTATTTGAATAAGACATTCTTTCCTTTCAACCCAGATATATCCGGCGGGATTAGAAAGGTCACGGGTACTGAAACAATGGATGATCTCTCTCATAGTGAAATCAGGATCGACCCCGACTGCCCCTCCATTTTGTTTGATATGTAAAGAGTAAGTGCCGATGACACCATTGAGCGAGCTGGTTGGGAAGAATCTTAGCTCTGAGACTGTAGGGATTTAATCAGCACTCATCATCTAAAACAAAATCAGCAACTGATGGAGCAAATCAAAACAAGCACATATATCAAACATGTTTAACTGTTTATTTTCTAGTAGGATCTCCTGTTGATCAGGTCCCCACAGTAATATTCTTACTGGAGGATATGGACTGTAACTGAGCTACACTCACATAGAAGCTGCCGTTGGACTATTTTGGTGTCAAGTGAGGAGAGGGTTAGATTCAATGTCATTTCTCCAAATTCCACCCGCTAACCCGCACTTCACACATGAAGGTCGCTTGGTTGAGTCACTGAATGGTTTCTTTACTTGAGCGTAATTCAGAGCTTTTATGAGAAACGCAGAGGGTAGGAATTCTTACCATCAGCTGCATCTGGGCGGAATGTTATCCTGATTTGAAACTCATGGTAGGCAGGCTTTATGATGGGCAGAGCAATGTAGGAGTTGGGGTCCTGTGTGAAATATGGGATCTTATGTTCTGTAAAGACAAGAAAATGTACAAAGGTTTATTGAAGGAATAAAAATGTCCCTCTTGAGTTTTTAAAATTTAAAGTGGTTCAGCAGTAGCCTCATGGCCCCCAAGTCAAAAGGGCTTTAGTTTAAATCTCACTTTATATAATTTAGGCTGACACTTCAGTGAATTACTGAGGGAGTGTGACAGTGTCAGGCGTGCAGGCTTTCAAATGAGACTTTAAACTGAGGCCCTGCAAGCTCTCACAGGTGGACATCAAAGAACCCATGGCACTCTGTGAGCCTCCCTGTGTAGAGATGGGGGTTGCAATCATTTCACTCAGGGCCGACGGTCAAAAAGTACTTTTTTGAACTTTTGGAGCTAAATTAGTTCAAGCGTCATGAATTAGCACTGAGGGTCTGTAACGTCCATATGTTTCTTCATATCAGTGAAATATTTTCAATTTAAGGATGTGTAAACTGAAGATCTATTTGACAAGATACCAGAAGATGCCAGGTCACCGTGGAGATGGTTGGAGTTTTGGGAGATTCTCTGGTTTCAACTGATCTGCCAGTTTGCTGAGATTGTTTAGCTGCATCTGGGACAGGCACGGTGAGGCAATCCCCAACCAGATTGTGCCACACGTATATTCTTCCTTTAATGTGGGGGCCTGACAGCACCAAATGGCACAGGCGCCTCTTTCCTGAATGCTGCTATGACTCCAAAAATATATTTTTTAACAATCTTATCAAGGTGCATGTTCACTTCACAGGCCTGAAAGGTGGACAGGTTCTGTGTCTGCAACGTTAGGTGTTGAGGTCGTCTATGTGCTGGCATTAATTTTCCCAAATTCGCTAGATTCTGGAAAGGTCCCATCAGATCTGAAATCAATACATTTAACCCTTCTATTCAAGAAGGGAGAGAGCAGAAATCAGGGAATGATAGGGAAGTTACCTTGATGCCTGTCATGGGGAAGGTGTTAGAATTGATCGTCAACCGGGTTCTCGCTGGCCACTTCGAAAAACTAAAGTTAACGGGCGAGAGTCAGCTTGGTTTTATGCAAGAGGACTCATGGTGAACAGATTTATTTGATGCTGCAACTTGCACCATGGATAAAGGGGAACCTGTAGATCTGCTGTGCTTGGGGTTTCAGAAGGCATTTGATAAGCTGCCACATGAAAAGTGTTTGCTGAAAACATAAGCTCAGCATATCGGGGGGTCACACAGTAACATGGACAGAACGTTGGCTGGCTAGAACATTGGGAGGTGTAGGGCATGAGGCTCTTTTACCAGAACATGGGCGGGACATGTTGATCCACTGTGAGAGCGGGAGCGAGGCCTGTTGCTCCATTGTCACAGCTGGCGTGGGTCACTTTGATGCATTGCCAGAGCGGAGGCGGGGCCTGTTGCTCTATTGGTAGATCTGAGGTGTGTCTTTATGCTTCCTGGTCGGAGTGGAGGCGGGGCCTGTTGCTCCATTGTCAGAGCGGAGGTGTGGCCTGCTGCTTCGTGGTCGAAGTGGAGGAGGGGCCCATTGCTCCATTGTCAGAGCGGAGGTGTGGCCTGCTGCTTGCTGGTCGGAGTGGAGGAGGGGCCTGTTGCTCTATCGTCAGATCGGACGTGTCGCCTGCTGCTTCCTGGTCGGAGTGGAGGAAGGGCCTGTTGCTCCATTGTCAGAGCAGTGGTGTGTCCTGCTGATTCCTGATTGGAGTGGAGGAGGGGCCTGCTGCTCCATTGTCAGAGCGGTGGTGTGGCCTGCTGCTTCCTGGTTGGAGTGGAGGAGGGGCCTGTTGCTCCATTGTCAGAGCGGAGGTGTGGCCTGCTGCTTCCTGGTCGGAGTGGAGGAGGGGCCTGTTGCTCCATTGTCAGAGCGGAGGTGTGGCCTGCTGCTTGCTGGTCGGAGTGGAGGAGGGGCCTGTTGCTCTATCGTCAGATCGGACGTGTCGCCTGCTGCTTCCTGGTCGGAGTGGAGAAGGGGCCTGTTGCTCCATTGTCAGAGCGGTGGTGTGTCCTGCTGATTCCTGATCGGAGTGGAGGAGGGGCTTGCTGCTCCATTGTCAGAGCGGTGGTGTGGCCTGCTGCTTCCTGGTTGGAGTGGAGGAGGGGCCTGTTGCTCCATTGTCAGAGCGGAGGTGTGGCCTGCTGCTTCCTGGTCGGAGTGGATGAGGGGCCTGTTGCTCCATTGTCAGAGCGGAGGTGTGGCCTGCTGATTCCTGATCGGAGTGGAGGCGGGGCCTGTTGCTCCATTGTCAGAGGGGAGGTGTGGCCTGCTGCTTTCTGGTCGGAGTGGAGGAGGGGCCTGTTGCTCCATTGTCAGAGGGGAGGTGTGGCCTGCTGCTTCCTGGTCGGAGTGGAGGAGAGGCCTGTTGCTGCATTGTCAGAGCGGAGGTGTGGCCTGCTGCTCCCTGGTCGGAGTGGAGGTGTGCCCTGTTGCTCCATTGTCAGATCGGAGGTGTGTTCTGCTGCTTCATGGCCGGAGTGGATGAGGGACCTGTTGCTCCATTGTCAGAGTGGAGGTGTGGCCTGCTGCTTCCTGGTTGGAGTGGAGGAGGGGCCTGTTGCTGCATTGTCAGAGTGGAGGTGTGGCCTGCTGCTTCCTGGTCGGAGTGGAGGAGGGGCCTGTTGCTCCATTTTTGCGCCTGTAGCAGGACCTATTGCTTCAGAGTCAGAAGAGAAGTGGGGCATGATGAGCCATTGCTCCATGCAGGCGGGGCATTTTGCTCTAGTTTGGAAGCAGAGGCAGGGCCTGTTCCTATATTTTTCATAAACTCACAATCTTCCCCCTCCCTGTGAAACACACTGACGCTCTCGCCCCCTCTCAATGACAGGTACTCACACGCTCTTCCTCTCTCTGTCTCGCACACACTTACCCTCACCCCACTCTCTGCGACACACACTCAAACTCTCCCACCCTCTATGTCACTCACAGTCGCATCACCCCTTCCCTTTTTCATAGACATTCACGCTCTTGCCCACTCTCAATGACAAGCCCTCGCACGCAAGCACTCACCCCTCTCTCTGTCACACACACTCACACTATCCAACCCTCTCTGTCACACCTACTCACACTTTCCCCCTCTCTTTCATGCATACTCACAATCACTTCCTCTCTCCGTCACACACTCACACTCTATAACCTCCCTGTGATAAAAAAATGACACTCTCTCCCTCCCTCTGCCATACCAAAACACACTCTCCCCCTCACTATAATGCACACCTACACTCTATCCCCTCCCTGTGATACACAATCACAATCTCGTCCTCTCTATATGACAAGCACTTACACTCTCTCCCTGTCTCTGTCACACACACTCACACTCTCCCCTTCACTCTCGCCCCCTCTTTGTGAAAAGCACTCATACTCTGTCCCTTTGTTTGTCGCACACACGCACAAACTCTCTCTTACATGCTGACATACTCTCCGCCTCTCTGTCACACACAGACAGGCTCGCACACGCTCCCTCGCACAAGTGAACACTCTCTCACTCTATCTGTCAAACACACGCGCACTATCCACTCTTCTCTGTCACACACATTCACACTATCCCGCTCTCTCTGTTGCTCACACTCACACTATCCGCTTCTCTCTGCCACACACACTTATACTCCCCCTCTGTGTGACATACACACACATTCTCCTCCTCTCTCTATGACAAGCACTCACATTCTCTCCCTCTGTCAAACACACGCTCACCCTCTCTCTGTCAAATGCATTCACACTCTCTGACACTCTGTAACACACAAACACTCCCCCACTTATACACTCACCCTGACTCCTGCAGTCACGGACACTCACATCCTCTGCATCTCCGTCAGAAACACTCACACTTAGTCCCTCTCTCATACACACACATTCACGTGGTCTCTCTGACACAATCATTCACAGTCTCTCTCTCTTTCTGTAACACACACTCAGGCTCTCCTCCTCTCTCTTTGACAACCACTCACACTTTATCCATCTGTCATAAACATTCACAATATCTACCTCCCTCCATCACAAAAAATCACAGCCTCTCCCTCTCTCTGTCACAATAAAATCACACTTTCTCCCTCTGTCTGTCACACAGTCACTGTCTCTCCCTCTCTCTGTTATACACACTCACACCCACTCCCTCTCTGTGACAAGAACTCACAGTCTCTCCCTATGTCACAAACATTCACACTCTCTCCCTCTCTCTGTCACACATACTCTGACTCCCCTCTCTCTCTGCTACACACACTCATGGTCTCTGCCTCTGGCATGTATATTTACACTCTCTCCGTCATACACACTCAGCCTCTCCCCCTCTCTGTGCGACGTGCACTCACAGTATCTATCTCTGTCACATTCATTCACTCTCTCTCTCTGTCACAACTCCACTATTTGCCAATGTTCTACATCTCAGTTCTTTCTTTTACACTACTCCGTCCCTCTAAAACTCTCACATGTCCCAGCTGGACCACGTAAATGGACGACTTCAGTTGGATGCAAGAAGAATTGGATTGACAGGTTAAACAGAACCTGTTTGTTCTGTGGCTGGAATTAATGTCAGTCTCCATGGACCCTTCCCGAAACTCTTAAGGAGGGTGACTCCTCAAAATGTTAGCTCATCGTGTCAGCGGCATCTTCAGCCCATATTAACAGGGATCTGCAGATCCAAGAGAGAAAGAGACTATATCATGGGGACAGTGAAAGCTGGTGGTTTTGCGTTTTTGGGAGAGGGGGAATGTGGTGCATCGCTCTGGAATCAGTGAGAGGCAGGGCCTGTCGCAATGGATGCAATGTGGGACATTCCCCCTGGCTCTGCTGGCAGAGGCAGAGGGTGTAGTGGAGACTTTGAATCTGGTAACAGCGTGAGGACAGAGCAAAGCTAGCACCTGCGTTCATGGTCACTGGACGGGCCTCGACCTAATCCAAATCCTGGTTTCAGCTTTTTCCCTCTAGTGCCCTTAAAATTGGATCCTAGATGTGGAGGGCGGTAGACTGGCGTGGTTAAATGCCAACTCCTTCCTGCAGAGAAATAAGAACAGGAAGAGGGAAAACGTACCAGGTAGACTGGGGCGAGCTTGCTCCTGCTACACATTCACTGGGGCAGATAAAGATATACCAGGAAGATGGAGGGATGGGGGTTTTCAGCACTGTGGGTTTCCCATATAAAGAACTCTAACAAACAATTCTCTATGTTGCATGTGCTTTCAAATTATTTGTTTCCATTTGGAAAGAATCAGTGTGAGAAACTTGGAAAATTTTACTTGAAATGTATGGAAACTTTAAACAAGATACATTGTGTAGGGTTATGCATTGATATTGTATTGAAGCGAAGTTACAGAATGGAGCAAAATTTACCTACACCCATTCTGAATGGGATTAGAGAATGATAAATGTACCTAATGTGCACATGGCAGTCTGAAATAATCCCCAACTAACATCCCCAGCCAGTATCTCCAATGAGGAATGAGGAGGGAGTTCATATCCAGGGTCAGGTGGTGAAAGAGTGAATGCACCACCCGAGTGAACTGTGCACCCTGCTGTAAACTTCAAACCCTTACAATATTATTCAATATTCACAGTTACTCAATCTGTTTCCAGATGCACCCATGCAGTAAGTGAACTTCTCTGAGACTGGCAGAGAGCAGCGCCTGTAGTGGCGCTGAGTGGCCAGCAGAGAGGGGGGGGGGGGCGTTGTGTCACTTTAATCTCTAGACTGTAAACGGAATGAGAAGAGGCTTTTACCCTGGGAGCTGGGAATGTGGAATCAACTCAGCACTCACACAGGCAGTGTGTAATGGGAAGGGAGAGAGAAGAAACAGAGAGTGTGAAACAGAGATATAGAGAGAGTTAGTTAGAGAGAGTCATCAAGGGGGAAATTGCAACAGAGAGATACAAGGGCAGTGGCAAAGTGAGAGAGCGGCAGAGAGAGACTGATAGAGAAATACACATTGCACAAGCTATTGACAAAGGGAGGGCGTGAGACAGGCAGAATCAAATGGAAAGAGAGAGAGAGAAAGAAAAATGATTAAGAGAGCAAGAGAGAGTGAAAGAGAGTCACAGTGACTGAGAGTCACAGAGGCTGAGAGAGACAAACGGAGTTGAGAGAGAAATAATGGGAGACAGCCAGAGAGAAAGATTAAGAGGCAGAGAGACATCTGCAGGCTGCCAGAGGCAGAGATGGCGGAAGCGCGGGAGATAGAGTGAGAGAGATAGAGCAACAGAAGAGGATAGGCAGAGCGAGGAGAGAGCAAGGGAGAGGTAGAAGGAGAGTGAGAGGATGAGAATGAGAGGCAGAGCGGGATGGAGGCTGGGAAATAGAGGGCGACTCAGAGTGAAGCAGAGAGAGAGACCGCGAGACAGGCCCAGGCAAAGGCAGAGACAACAAAGGGGATGCAAAGAAAGGAAGAGAGGCAGGGATAGAAATAGATTGAAAGAGAGGGACAGAGATAACTACAGACAGGGAGAGCAGGAAAGTCACTGAAAAAATCAGGGACAGACCTCACGGGAGAGGGAGAGAAAGGGAGATAGAGAGTCAGGGAGAGGGAAAGAGAGAGTTACAGATGGAAAAATAATAAGCACGAGAGACAGAGAGATAAAGAGAGGGGGTTGGAGAGGAAGGGGAGGCAGGGGCAGAGAGAGACTGATGAAATGAGACAGAGACAAAGCGAGAGACTTTGATCGGGCGTCATACAGAAAGAGTAGAGACAGAGAATGAGAGGGGCGGCCAAAGAAATGGAGGCCGAGAGATTCAGCGAGAGAGAGAGAGAATGTGAGGGAGGGAGAGATAGAGAGGGAGAAATGAAAAGGAAGACTGAGGCAGACATATTGACAGAGGGAGCCAGAGGCTGAGGGATAGGCCGACAGTGATTGAGGGAGACAGATAGAAAGAGACAAGAAAACAGACATAGAGAGATAGACAGCACACACACGGAGTGGCAGAGACAGAGATAGAGAGAGAGCTAAAGAGAGACAGAGATGCAGAGACGGTCAGAGAGATACAGAGAGAAAGGCATCGAGGGTGAGATGGTGACAGATAGGGAAAGAGAGAGGAAGAGAGTGAGAGAACTAGAGATGTAAAGGACGTTCTTTTTCTTGGACTGCCGCTTTAAAACTGGACTGCGGCTTTAAAAACCAGCATGGCTACTGTTTAAAGGCTAATTCAGTGCAATGGAATGAAGAATATCCACAAACTTACTATCGTGGGAAATAGCGTGTCATAAAAGAAGACGATGGTTCTGGAAAGGATCCCTGGATAACAGTTCTGTTGAAGGGTCATGAGGACTCCAAATGTCCACTGTGACCCTCCCCATCAATGATGCCAGAGCGGCTGAGTTTTTCCAGGTATTTCTGTTTTTGATTGTGTTCTGGATTTCCAGCCTCCGCAGTTCTTTGCTTTTATCCCTGGACTAATGGGAATTGCCTGACGCCAACATTTGAATTATCTTCTGACCAGGTGACAGGGTTTTGTGGGGTAACAGTGCTGGCAGTTCAGATCCTAGCCTGCAAAGAGGGGAGATGTAGAACTTCTCTCTCCTGTGTTTTTTTAAGATTGCTGTATGCAGCTAGCTGGCTATTTCTCACAATTTGCAACCTGCTTTCTCTGAAAACCTTTGTAAAAAAGCAAAGGGGGGGGGGGGGTGCGGGGGTAATCACCAGTAGAGACTTGAAAAGCAAGGTTTTCAACCAGTGAGCAGCAGAGGGAAGATGCTGAGTGACCAGCTCGTGTCATTAACAAAAAACACGCAAGGAATTTGGATGATCTCAATCAAAAGCAACCCATTTAAGGCTGTACTCCCGGTTGGTGTTATTGAACAGCTTTACCTCACCCCTTAAATTCCATTCTTTTAATTTCGTGTGTGTGTCTGTGCGTGTGTTTGTGCCTTTTGTTTGTGTGAGCGTGTGTTTGTGTGTGTGTTTGTGTGTGTGTGTCTGTGTGATTGTGTGTGTGTTTGTCTGTGTGTGTGTGTGTGTGTGTGCCTATGTGTTTGTGTGTGTGTTTGTGTGTGTGTGCCTGTGTGTTTGTGTGTGTTTGTGTGTGTGTGCCTATGTGTTTGTGTGTGTGTGCCTGTGTGTTTGTGTGTGTGTGTGTGCGTGTGTTTGCGTGTGTGTGTGTGTGTGTGTGTGTGTGTGTGTGTGTGTGTGTGTGTGTGTGTGTGTGTGTGTGTGTGTGTGTGTTTGTGTGCGTGTGTGTGTGTATGTGCATGTGTGTGCGTGTGTGTACAGGGGTTTAAGAAGGGGTGGAGTTTGAGTTATTGAGTTAGAAGTTGGCAATTCACATTTGTTTCTTTTGCAACTTGTTAAAAGCAGTTTTTTTCAATAAATAGTTCTTTACTTCTTAGTTTACAAACCTGGTGCTGGTATTCATTTAATCTAGATTAAACATTAAAACAGAATTGGGGCAATGTGGTCGTTTTGCCAAACTTTTCACAATATTCAAGGCTCTGGGAAAAATGGGACTTCATAATACAGAACACTATCCCCATTGATCGTGACAGCAGACAGAGATAGAGATACAGGCAGAGGGAGAGGAAGAGAGAGACAGAGAAAGACATATAGAGGGAGACAGAGAGACAGAGGGGAAGGCCGAGAAAGGGAACAAAGGAAAGAAGGACAGAGGGAGGAGGAGCCATAAACATAAACAGATTTAGAGGCAGACATATCTGGGGAGTGTGTGTGAGAAAGAGAGCAAGAGAGAGAGACCAAGAGAGAGAGAGAGAGAGAGAGTGACGAATAGGCTACAAGGATAGATATACATAGTGTGAGATAGAGTGACTTCGAGAGGGAGAGGGACCTTCAGAGCAACAGAGCGAGGAGCAGTGAGAGCAAGAGAGAGAGAGAGTGAGAGCAAGACGGACAGTTGGGGAAAAAAGTTCAGGCAGTTGAGGGAGAGAGAGAGCGACAGAGACAGAAGGGAAGTGAGAGAGGTAGCCATGGTGAGGGGGAGAGAGACGTAGAGAAATGAAGGCATGGAGGGAGGTTGAGAGGCAGAAAGGGACAGAGAGAAATTGAAAAGAATTGAGAGAGAGTGAAAGTGAGTGAGAGTGGGGAAGGGAGATGGAGAGGGAAAGTGTGAGACGCAACGAGAGATTGAGAGGGAGGCAGAGATATAGTTCGTGAGAGAGATGTTCTTACACACAGAGAGTGTGAGAGAAAAGGTTAGAAGGGGAGAGAGAAAGACAGGGAAAGAGGGGCAGAAAGGCAGAACATTACTGCACCACAGAATGAGGGAGAGCAACTTAGAAATGGAGAGGTTCTGATTGAAAGATCAAGAGAGAAGGCCTGAAAGAAGAATAGGGAGAGAGACAGACACAGAATGGAGACAGAGGTTAAGAGAGAGAAAGTTGCAAGCAGGAGAGAAAGAGGAAGAGAGAGGGAGTGAAGTAAATTAAGGGAGAGAGGGATATTGAGAGAGAGCGAGGAGTATTGAGAGAAAGAGAGAGAGAGAGACAGACAGAGAGGTGGGGGAAACAGGGCGAAAGAGGCAGAGAGAGAGAGAGATATGTAATGACACAGAGATTGCGACACACAGGGAGAGACCGGGGGGAGAGAGAGACAGAGAAAGGGAAAGAGGCAAAGAGAGACATAAGGCGAGGGAGAAAAAGGGAGTGAGAAAGGGAGAGATAGATAGTAACAGATAGAGAAAGGGATGGGGAGAGGTGCAGAGATAAAGAGAGTGAAGCGTCCTGATGGGGATAACTGGGGAGATTGTAGGGGAAACAAGACACAGAGTCTCGGGTGTTGGTGTCAGTCATAAGTTGAGGTAGAGTGAGGTTGTGAGGTTACGTTAGATAGTCTGAAAAACATTACTCCTCTGCTCATCCTGCCTACTGCGATACTGACACATGGAGCGGGGTGGTGGAAGTTTAACCATGCCCAAAATCTTCCATACCAGGTCCGCTTCCGCACCAGGGCCGTGGGAGCCGTTTATAACGTTAACACCATAATCTAACAATGAAGATGAGGGGACTGTGCTCTGAGGAGAGGTAGAGTAGCATGGCATAATATTCCCCAGAGGTTAGCGTGATGATATACTCACTGAAACATATAACCTTTTTTCCTGAGTTGGACACTGCAGATGTTCCTTAGGAAAGACATTTTCAAGATACCATGACGGTCAAAAGCTTTCAGTTCTGGCACCATCATCCTGATTCTTTCTTCTTGTTCCCCAGTATTGCTATATCCCTTGTATTTCATGGTTACTTGACCTTTTTAAAAATATTTATTGATGTGATTTTCATGGCGCTTGCAAAACCAGCATTTGTTGCACATCCTAAATTGCCCTTGAGCTGAATGCTTTGTTAGACTGTTTCAGTGACCAGTTAAAAGTCAACAACATTACTGTGGACTTGGACTCACTTGTAGGTCCGATAAGGACAGCAGATTTCCTTCTCTGGAGGTCATTTCTGAACAACATGGGTTTTCCAGTCTTGACAACATCCCTGTAAATCTCCTCTGTTCCCTCTCTAGTGTTGTTACAGCCTTTCTGTAATGATGTGACCAGAAATGCGCATCGACTCATCAAGCAAATCACTCGATGCCCCTTCTTAACCAGATTTTTTAGCAGGCGTCACACCTTCAGCGAACTGCGGACATTCACCTCAATGCCTCTCACTTCCTGAACACCTCTCATTATGCTGCTATTTGCCTTGTAAACCTTTTTGTTGTTTGACTTCCCAAAGACTTCACCTCAAACTTCACTGGCTTTGATTGTATTCGTCACTTTTCTGCCTCTCTGCCCAGTCCATTGATATCTTCTCCCAGTCTACAAAAATCCTCTCCACTATCTACCACGCTGCCGGTGTACATTTTTTGTGATATCTGCAAATTTCTTGATCACACACACCTGCATTTATGTCCGTATGATTAATATATACCACAATATTGGAGGGGAGCTCAAATTGAGACGTGTGTAATCCCAGAGTAAACAACCCTCTGGTCCCAAAAATAACCATAAACCATGATGCTTTGTTTCGTGCTGTTGGGCCTAAATTTTGTATCAAGCTTGCCCATCCCCCTGGATCATCAGGGATTTTTGTTTTCACCAGCCTGATTTTTGTGACCATGTCAAAAGCCTTGAATAAATTCATCTAGACCACACCAAATGCGCAATGACAGTTTGACATAAGTTGATATGTCTATAAAGATTTTCACTGAAGTGGCTTCAGATGTTATCGAACTCCTTACTCAGAGTTCCATCAAACAATGATCACCGCTCTAATCTCACACTGAACTTGTGCCTGTTTTCACACTCCTGTCATTGTTGGTGGAAGCTGTGCAATACTGAGCTCGCTCTTATTGAACCCCGAATCATTTCCTCCCTCTGACCAGATGAATATCCAAACGTCAGGAGTAGGTGCAATTGTACTACATAAATCGCAGGATAGAAAAACAGGTTTGAGGAACAGAGGCTTTGACATTTTTAAAAATAATTCACGCCAAAACAAAACATCACCCAAAGCACACAGATGGGCTGCTACAACACAGCTGATGGTAAATGCTGACTTGTTAAAATCCGAAAGGGAACATTAAACAACTGCCACACTTTGTTTAGAGGTTTGTATAGAATTTGAGATGCTTACCTGTAAAAAAGTAATTATAATACCACCAAGCACTCAAGGTTTTTATAAAGCTAAATTAAACATTTATTACCAATATTAATGATTTCAAATGCACACTGTCACACTGAACAGAGAGACCACACTGAACACAGAGCTCACACTGAACACAGAGCTCACTCTGAACACAGAGCCCACACTGAACCCAGAGCCCACACTGAACACAGAGCTCACACTGAATTCAGAGCCCACACTGAACACAGATCCCACACTGAACACAGAGCCCACACTGAACACAGAACCCACACTGAACACAGAGCCCACACTCAGCACAGAGACCACACTGAACACAGAGCACACACTGAACACAGAGCCCACAATGAACACAGAGCTCACACTGACCACAGAGCTCACACTGAACAGAGAGGCCACACTGAACACAGAGCACACACTGAACACAGAGACCACACTGAACACAGAGCCCACACTGAACACAGAGCCCACACTGAACACAGAGCTCACACTGAACAAAGAGCTCACACTGAACGCAGAGCCCACACTGAACACAGAGCCCACAATGAACATAGAGCCCACACTGAACACAGAGACCACACTGAACACAGAGCACGCACTGAACACAGAGCCCACACTGAACACAGAACCCACACTGAACACAGAGCCCACACTGAACACAGAGCCCACACTGATCACAGAGCCCACATTGAACACAGAGCCCACACTGAACACAGAGCCCACACTGAACACAGAACCCACACTGATCACAGAGCCCACATTGAACACAGAGCCCACACTGAGCACAGAGCCCACATTGAACACAGAGCACACACTGAACGCAGAGCCCACACTGAACACAGAGCCCACACTGAGCACAGAGCCCACACTGAACACAGAGCCCACACTGAACACAGAATCCACACTGAACACAGAGCCCACACTGAACACAGAGCCAACACTGAACACAGAGCCCACACTGAATACAGAGACCACACTGAACACAGAGCCCACACTGAGCACAGAGCCCACACTGAACACAGAGCCCACACTGAACACAGAGCCCACACTGAACACAGAGCCCACAATGAACACAGAGCCCACACTGAACACAGAGCCAACACTGAATACAGAGCCCACACTGAACACAGAGCCCACACTAAGCACAGAGCTCACATTGAAAAAAGTGACCTCACAAAATATCCTTAGTTAGCACCTTTCCAGCCCACAACCGCTACCATCTAGAAGTACAAGGGCAGCAGATAATGGGAACACCACCACCTGGAATCCCACATCCCACGAATGAACTGTAAAAGGTGATATTTCTCATGATCAATCCATCTCTCACACAGCCCGTCATCCTGCCCAGTTCCTCCCTTGCTTGTGACATTCATCCATCATTTCTTCTGTTTGCCGCAGCTCCAGAAGGATCAATGTCTAATCGGCTTGAAGCGGGAAGACATTCAGTGTACAGGTGTGGACCATCCGGAACCGTGAAAGAGATGGAGAGGGTCACCGAGCAGCTGTGATCCCATCTCCGTGTGTTTTACAAACTCGCTCCATGGCGGCTCTGCTTTAACTTCAGCATCTTTAACAGAATGAACCTGTCAGCAAAGTGATCATCTACAGCTAGACATGTGTGATTCTGTTACCGCTATTGATTCAGCTCCACACTGCAAGGGTGAGGGAGTTATTCAGCATTTGCTTAGTTAAACAGAGAATGATTTCCCTCTTTTAAATTAGTGACGGCTGGTCAGGCTGAAGCCAGACTGACACTTCCAGCTCCGGCCTGTCCCAGGATTGAAGTGATCTCCTGTTTAATGAAGGTGTTCGATTAAAGATCACCCACTGTGTACAGGTCGTAAACCCTCATGGAGCTGTCAACACTGAGAACGGGCACAGGGACAACAGAATGACCCTGGTTGAAGGTCAACCTCTGTGAAGATACCACGTATTTAATCAATGTTTCTATAGATTGGGCGAATAATTGGGTGCTGGGATTTGTAGAATTAAAAATAGACTCACAAGTCAAGATTGTAAATAGATATTAGAGTAATTGTGTGTGACAAAAGCTGTGATAGACCTGGTGTATAAACATATATTGCTGCTGGTGTGATAGGAAGAATATGTGAGGGGAGCAGCTGAATTAACTGAAGTTACTGATACGAGTTGGATTGATTGACATATTCCTGACAGGGAATTTAATTCCTGAGGAAATGAAAAGCGAGAATTTTTTTTTCCATTTTCACTGACGAGCATCAATAGAAATGCTGTGAAATGACCCACTGACACTGCAGGGTAAACCTGTCAAACTGCACATGTCAGCAAGCAAGGCTTCCATTGATGGACAATCAGACAAGGAAATCCCTCCGTTAGAAAGGCATAAATAAAGGGGCAGAATGCAAGGAGCATTCCAATTGCAAGGGTTTCACTGACTGAATACTGAGCTTACAACTGGAACACGCTGGAGCGTCTGATAATCCGCTCTGATGGTAAATCTGATTCTTTTAATACTTTGTGTGTAATTGTTATTAATTGAATTTTGTGCTCAATAAATTCCTCAACGCTTAACTGAATGGTTCGAAACGCTCGCTAATTCCTGGGAATGGCTCTATCATCATAAACCTTTTTTTCTTCCTTTATTTTAAGGGCTGCTCAATGAGTGGTGAGGGTCAGCATCAGGCAGGACAGGAATGTGAGTGCATAGTTGGTTTCACAATCCCAACTCCCCAGGTCGAATCCTGTTCTCAAACCCGTTTTGCTGATAAGAGATTAAAGTGAGCCAATGCCACCCTCTGCTGGCAGCTCACCGTCACTACAGACACTGCTCTGTGCCAGTCTCGGAGAAGTTCAGTTATTGGTTGTATCTGGGAACAAAGAGTGCAGATTGAACAATACTGTCAGGGATTGGAATTTGCAGCAAGGTGCACAGTGCCATCGGCAGGTCCATTCGACCTTATACCACTTGATCTTCTACATGAACTCATTCTTCATTTCCCATTGGAGATATAGGCTGGAGATGGTATTTGGGGATTATTTCAGACTGCTATGTGCACATTCGGTACAGTTATCAGACGCTAATCTCAATCAGAATGGAAGTAAATAAACTTTGCTGCACACTGTAATTTCCTCTGCAATACATTTGGAATGTTTAACCCAACGTGTTGGATCTTGCTATTTTTTTAACGCCTTCAAGATAATTTTCTGTTACCTGAGCGATAGGCCCCTGCCTCAGAGTCACTATAGCATCACAGCCCTCCCCACTTTGCAACCATAGTCACAGTATCCACCATCCCCTCTGTCACCAGAGTGATAGGGCCCAGCCTCACTGTCCCTATAGCAGCAGAGCCCTCCCCGCTCTCTAACCATAGTCACAGTATCCACCATCCCCTCTGTCACCAGAGTGATAGGCCCCAGCCTCACTGTCCCTATAGCAGCAGAGCCCTCCCCGCTCTCTAACCATAGTCACAGTATCCACCATTCACACTGTCTCCAGAGCGATAGGTGACAACCCGCTTTGTCACAACACGGACAGTCCCTGCCCCTCACCCCCACATTTTCCAATGGGGACAGGACTGGCCCCGAATCTGTCACAACAAAAGCAGTTCATCTCCCCGCTGGAGGAGAGAAATCAATTGGTAAAATATTGGAAACTCTCAGTGATTCATTTCTTTAAATACTCGAAAGCATCGTAGAATTGGTGTAAAGGGATATTTCAGCACATTCTTCAACTGATCCCTGAACTTAGTCTGGGTCACGGCGTAAATCCCAGTGTTTGTGCAGCAGCTCAGGAGCTGCAGCATGAAGCCCAATTCCCGCACATAGTCACCCATCCATAGATTATCAGCCCCCATATAAAACATCCGTCTCCATATAGAATACACCATTAACATTGTCCACAAGAAAATGAAATTGGCCGAAATAACAAAGAGTAAAATGATGGATTTCCTCCGACTCTCCATCTCTGGGTATCTGGGCCTCTCCCCACTGCTGTGAGCCCGGAGTCTCCTGCGGGCTCTGCTGCTCATTAAAATGTGTCTGATGGTGAGAACATTGAGCAGCAGAATCAGGACAAATGGGACACAGGGGGTAAGGATGTGATGGAGGAATTCGATAATTATCCAGACCGGAGATATCTGAACTGCAAATGTTACCAAACAAAACCCTGGTCTGTTGCTCAGCATATACAAACCTGATAGCATGAAGTACCAGAAAATATTCTTTAAGAAGCTCAGCACAGTCACCGATCCGAGAACCACAGCCGCCGTTTTCTCAGTGCAATATTTACTTTTCAACTTCTGGCAACAAATGGCCACAAACCGATCAAAGGTAAAGGTGACAGTGAACCAGACACAGCAGTCAGTGACTGCATAAAGCAAGACGGCATGGATATTACACACACGCATGGCCCACAGGAAATTAAAATATTCCCAATAAACAATTGGAATGTGTCTCAATATCAGGTCGAATATAATGACCAGTAGATCCGCTGCTGCCATGGACACAAGGTAGCGAGTGACACATTTGGAGAGACCACAATTTCTCCGAGTTAAGATCACAATCGTCAATAGGTTTACTGTAAGGAACAGTGAAAACAGTGGAACTACACAACATGCTTAAATTTTTAAATCTGTTTGGCTGAAGGCACTGAAATGTTCCACTATGTTGCTGCTTCTAGTGACATTTTGAAACTGCTGCAGATACACTAATAAACTGACATGTCTGTTATATAATGGAAGGCAGTGTAGATGAAATATGTACTGAAATTGCAGAACTCGATGATTGTCATAATCTTGATGTCTCATAATTCCTGAACTGGTTGAAAAACATAGCAAACTTGAAACACTTCAAATTTAGATGGAGGAGTGTAATGCAGTTAAACATGTTTTATACAATTAATAGCCATGTACGCTGAGACTTACTAGGGACGCCAATAATAGCAAGGAAGGGATAGTAACCCGCCTGAATAACGTAGAGCATCCAACAGACCCGGCTTTCCAATGACATCCACTTATAATATGTAGAAAGTTGATAAAGCGCCGTTGATAAACTTCTGCTCATTGCCCTAACATTCCAATCTATTGTTCTCAGATTCTGACCCATTGTTGTAACATTCCAATCTATTGTTCCCAGATTCTGTTCCATTGCTGTAACATTCCATTCTACTGTTCTCAAATTCTGATCCATTGTTGTTACTTTCCAATCTATTGTTCTCTGATTATGATCCATTTTTGGAACATTCCAATCTATTGCTCTCAGATTGTGATATAGTGTCCTCTCTCTTGAACAGCAGGTCACTGTAAGTGAGAGAGCTGAAGCTTCTGCTGTCAATGTGAGCTAACACGTTGAGGAGACTCCCTTATTAACAACAGCGGGAAAGATCCATGGAGACTGGAATTCATTCCAGTCAATGAACAAATAGGTTCAGTTAACTCTTTCAATCCAATTCCTCTTGCAAACCACTCAAATGTTACATTTAGCAGGTCCAGCTGGGGTGTACGCCTGTTTTTAGGGGGTGGAATACTCTGAAGAGAGGATTGAGAAGTAGAAAATCTGGCAAATAAATGACTTGTTAAATGCAAAAGATGGGGTGGACATAAACAATTCATTAAATATTGCAGGCACACATTTAACATTATTAAAATAACAATACATTTTTATTGAGAAATGGAACCAGAGTTTTCAAAAGTAAGACACAGAATGTATAAATGTATAAGTCTTGGTGAAGCCTGAGCTGAAGTATCGCGTCTAATTCTAGGGAACACATTTCAGGAAGGATGTCAGGGCCTTCGAGAGGGTGCAGAGGAATTTTACTGGAATTGGAACAGGGATGAGGGGCTTGAATTAGGTGGAGAGAATTCAGGGGAGGTTTAATGGAGACATTTACATTCATGATGGGCTTTGATAGAGTAAATAACGAGGGGCTGGTGATCCTGGAACCCGTGTCAGGAACGAGAAGAATGAGTGCAAAAGTGATTGACAGGGAAGCAGGGATGGGTGGAATAGTAAGTCTCATAATATAGGACGATTGTTTCAATAAACCATGTTTAACTGCATTACTCCTTTTCACCAAAAGCTGAGTTATTCCGAGATGGCAATATTTTTTAAAAAACAGCTCAGGAGAGCAAAGATGACAGAATAAGATTAAAATCGAGTTCAGCAATTTCGGTATCATATGTATCCCTATTTAAGCTCTACTGTCTTCAACCATATCACAGTCATTTTGGTTTAGTATTTACGGTACAATAGTTTCACTGTGTTGCTGGATGCAACAAAATCGTGGATATATTCAGCACCTTCTGGCAAGCTGATATTTTTTCCTTCAAGCTTCATGTATAATTCCACTGTTTTCTCTGTTCCTTACAGTGAAAGTAGTGACAACTGTGATATTAAATGAGGGAAATTTTGATCTCTCAAAATGTGCAGAAATTTAGCTTCAGGCTGCAGCTCCTGAGCTGCTGTACAAACACTGCGATTACGCTGTGAAACAGACTAATTTCAGCGAGCAGTTAAAAAATGTAGTGACATATCCTTTTACTCCAAGTCTTCCATGCTTTTGAGGATTCCAGCACTGCTGCTCCTGTGCGTCGGTGGTGGAGAGAGTGAACATTTGCGCATGGGGTGCCAATGAATCAGGCTGCTTTGTCCTGGACAGCGTCGAGATTCTTCAGTGTTGTCAGAGCTGTACTCATCCAGGCAAGTGGGGAGTATTGCATCAGACTCCTGCCTTGTGCCTTGTAGATGATGGACAGGCTTTGGGGAGTCAGGAGGCGAGCTGCTCTTGGCACGATTCATTACATCTGACATGGTTTTGTAGAGAATGTTTTCACTTGGATAGTTAAGTTCAGTTGCTGTTCAATGGTTACCACCAAGATGTTGATAGTGGGACATTCAATGATGCTAATGACATTGCAAATCAACGGACGATGGTTGGATTCTCTCTTTTTAGAGAAGGCCATTGACTGACACTTGTGTGGCGTGAATGTTACCTGCCAATTGTCAGCCGAAGACTGCATATTATCCAGGTCCTGCTGCATTTGAACATAGACTGATTGAGCATCTGACGTGTCGTTAATGGTGCTGAACATTGTGTAATCATCAGAGAACATCCCCACTTCTTACCATATGATGGAACGAATGTAATTGATGAAGCAGCTGAGAATGGTTGGGCCCAGGACACTACGCTGAGTAACTCCTGCAACTCAGACTGATCTCCAACAACCACAAACATCTTATTATATGATCGGTATGACCCCAACCAGAGGAGAGTTTTCCCACTGATGCTCATTGACTCCAGTTTAGCTGGGGCTCCTTGGTTCCACACTCGGTCATATGTTGCGTTCAGGTCAAGGACAGTCACTGTCACCACACCTCGGGAGGTCAGCGCTTTTGTCCATGTTTGAAACAAGGCTGTAACGTGTTCAGGAGCAGAGTTTACTTGGTGGAATGCAAAGTGGGCATCAGTGAGCAGGTTATATCTAATCAAGTGCCGCTTGATAGCACGTTTGATGTCCCCTTCCATTAATTCACTGATATTTAAAACACACAAATGTTTTCTGGAATCTGATATTCTCAGCTTAAAAATATTCAGTGTGCTTGCTAGGCTACCGTGTGCAAATTTTCTTCTATGGGCGTAATAATGCAGTAATAATACTGACTGAGAAGAGAGAGATAGAAAGAGAAGGAGCCACAGAGAGAGATAGAGAAGTATAGAGGGAAGGACAGAGAGAAGCAGAGAGACATAGAATATCTTTGCCCATGTTTACAGACTTTATTATTTCTAATGGAATTATACTGTCACTGTGACTATTCTTATTCATATGTTGTCATGTTTTGTAGGATATTACAAGGTTTATTTGATTTATTCCTTTCTCAATCACTGCCATAGTTTATTTTTGCCATTCTTTTTACAAATTATTCCCTAACTTCTTGATCTGCATTTCCTCCTGCTGTTCATTTTCACCCTTCGGCTTAGTGATTGATGCACACCTTCATTTATATAGTCCTTCTGATTCCTTTAATCATTCTGTTGTTTCATTATCAACCATTTGGATTATCTTTGTTGAGAGATATTTCATCCGACGTCACTCCCGCTCTCTCTACCCCTCTCTCTCTCTCTCACTGTCTCTGCCTGACTGTCTGTCTGTCTGTCCCAGCTTCGCTGCCTACATCCTAACATACGATTAAGTTTGTCTCATTGAAGTCCACAGAAACCCACTGAACACTTTTAACACGACGACCTCAGCATTTGTTCCCACGGCAAGATAACTTTCTTTCAATTCTGTCGAGGAAAGATTCCTTTTGCTTTTAAATTCTGGTGCAGGTCTGCCTCACCATCTCACCCACTTCCATCCCTGAGCTCGTTTTGCTATATTTCACCTTACTGGGGTGTAATTCTGCTCGCTTATGTAAGCAGGTTTTTAGGGTAATCTAAACCCTGGACATAGGGAACAAGAGTCAGCCTTTCTTGATTAAGTTGCAAACATGTTTTGACACTTAATGCTTTGGGTCTTTCTGCCACAGAAAGCAGGAGATTGCTCGGACATTGGGTACAATCAGGGCATGTTTTAACCAAACTTTCTGATGCGTTTGGGATAAAAGGCTTCGTGGAAAGTGTTTGAAAATAAAAGTAAATGATTAGGTACAAAATTAATTTAATGGGGCTGCACGCTGGGATGTCAAAAGGTCCTGCTGCGTCTGTATCTTATGTCCTGATGATTACATGAGTTCAATGTGTTTGACTTCAGTCATCTTCTGTGCGTTGTACCCTTATTTTTCACAGCCTGTCTCTGTAACTGAAGAGATAACGTGAGATTGCAAATTTATATTCAACTTATAAATATTTGGCGAGTGATTTATTACTGCTGGAAAATGTATTTCCATGTGGGAGACAAGTCGTTGGACCAAAGTACGATCGGAGACAGTTTAAATTATGCAAAGGTCATTGCGCAGCCGAACTAATTTTGGAGCTAATTTAAAGTGAGATACTTAATGAGTAATACAGGCCGCATTGCTTACAACGTAGATGGGAAATCCCCTAAAGCAGTGGCCATAAAACTAGGCTTTGTAAAATCACTCAAACAGGTTTGATAAATCATTTTAGGATGAAATAGGGGCACCATCAATCGGAATATAATTACATATTTTTGGTAAACTTTGTGAAATATGTAAGGGAAAAAATTCTCATCAATAAAACTAGACAGTAAGGAGCTGGTATTGTGGCAATCAGAATGCAAATTGTGCAGATGAAATGGAACAGATTTTTGATTATATAAAGGGAGAATAGCAGTGGGAAATATATGTTTACATGTGATTAATAGTTGTCTGGATTTATATTTTCCATTAAAACAACCAAAAAATAGCTGATAATAAAAGTTCCTGGCTGAATAAAGGGAGGAGAGCAAGAAATGGCATTTAAGTTGAAAATAATTAAATAAATAGAATGAGAATAAAGGAAAAGACGGCAAAAGAAAACCAGAGTGTCAGAAAATAAAGTAAAAGAAGGAAGGCACAGACAAACTTCGAAATGAAATGATGATGGAATTAATGAGAGATGTAACAAAATATCCTCAAGACAAAATTAACAAAGGGTAAATCAGAGGGAGGACCCAGCAAATGTTAGTTGAATTACAATAGAGTGGAGAGTGAGGTGATGTCAATTGACACGTGTGGTGGGGAGAAGTAACTTAAACATTACAGAACAACATCAAAGTGCAGGAGATCACGGAGACCCTGCCATGCATGTAAACATGCCTGTGACAAAGCTAGTTAATTGTATGTTGTACTAGTGTTTAATAAACATAGTAAATTCCAGTGTTCTTATGATTCATCCCAGGTTAGTTAAGAAGCAGTACAATCAATTTAACGAAATGACATCAGTATCAATAGCAGTAGAGTTTTATCACCAACACATTCAGCAACGACCTCAACATTGTAAAACATCAACAAATTCACCAACAACTTCAACATTGAAATACACCAGTAAATTCAGAAACCACGTAGCCATAGAAAATGTACAACAAACCGATGAACAACCTCAGCATACCAAAAAATCAACAACTTCATCAATGAAAAGCATTAACAAGTTCAACAAGCTTAACAATGAAAAACACAAGCATGTTGAAGAGCAACCTCGCCATTGAAAAATACTTACAAATTCACGTCAAGATTGGAAAATATCTAGAAATTCAACAACAGTGCTGAAAAACACCAGGTTCAACAAAACGTCATCAACTAAAAGGGCAAACATCTTCAAACGGAACCTCAACTTTTAAAAAGACAACTGTTGAATGTGTAGATGGTTCTAAATTGTCACTCTCTACTTATTTGATGGTGTTTTCCAATCATTTTAGCTTTGCTTCTGTTTTTCAAATTTGAATTTGTTGTTATGTTGCTGAGCTTTTCAATGCTATTGCTGCTGTGGAATATGTTGGTCATTTTCAACGTTGATGTAGTTGTAGAATTTGTCAGTGTTCTACAACATTCAGGTTATTGTTGAATATGTTGGTGATGATCAAAGCTGACGTTGTTGAATTTGTCATTGTTGTTCTCGGTGTTGAGTCTGTTGCTGAATTTGTTTCTCTTTTTCAATGTTGAGCTTGTTGTTGAATTAGTCGACATGTTGGCGTCATTGAATTAATTGGTGCTTATTAATGTTGAAGTTGTGGTTCAATTTGTTGTATTTTTATCAAAGCTGAGGACGTCGCTGAATTTGTTGGGGTTATGCAATGTTGACACAGTTTCAGTTGTCGATGAGTTTCAATGTTGAGATTGTTGCTGATTTTCAATGTTGAAGTTGTTTTTTTTTCAAAGTTTTTACACATTTCAGTTAAATGCTGAATGTGTGCTGTTCTACAATGTTGAAGTTGTTGTGGAATTTCTTGGTGATGTTCAATGTTGCAGTTGTTGAATTTCTTTGTGTTTTTCAATGCTAATCTTCTTATTGAATGTGTTGCTGTTTTGCAATGTTATGTTTGTTAATTAAATATTTGAAGTTTTGCAATTTTGAGGCTCTTTTTGAAATTATTGGTGGTTTTCATTCTTTTAGACTTTGCTGTTATATTTAAAAGTTAAACTTGTTGGTAAATTTGTTGGTGATTTTCAAACTTGATGTTGCTATTGAACATGCTTATGTTTTACAATGTTGATTTTCTTTAATTTGTTGGTGATTTTTAATGTTGAGGATGTTGTTGAATTTGCAGTTTTTTTTCCACAGCTGAGGTTATTGCTGAAATTTTTGGTGATGTCCAATGTTGAGGTTGCTGAATTTGCTGGTGTTTTTTAAAGCTGAGGTTGTTCTTGAATACGTTGATGTTTTTGAATGTTGAAGATATTGTTGAATCTATAGGTGTTTTAAAGTGTTGAGGTTGTTTTTGAATTTGTTGGTGCTTTTCAATGTTCAGGTTGTTGTTGAATTTGGTGCTGTATTTCAAGGTTGAGGTTGCTGTTGAATTTGATGGTTTTAAATGTTGAGTTTGATTGAATTTGTTTGTGTTTTTGAATATTGAGGATGGTGACTGTTGGCATTTTACAAAGTTGAGGTTGTTGTTGAATTTGTTTCACTTTTTCAATGTTGAGGTTTGTTGTTGAATTTGCTGGCGAATTTCAATGTTGATTTCGTTGTTGAAGTTGTTGTTGTTTATCAATGTTGATGTTGTTGAATTTGTGGTTGTTAATCAATGTTGAGGCTGTTGTTGAATATTTTGTTGTTTTCAATGGTTATTTTGTTGAACTTTTTGGTATTTTCAAAGTTAGAGCCACAGAACACTACAGCGCAGAAAATAGGCCATTCGGCCCTACTACACCGTGCCACAATATTATTCCTCTAGTCCCATTGACCTTCACCTAGTATACAACCCTGCAGACTTCTCCCATCCATGTATCTATCTAATTTATTCTTAGACTTAAGAGTGAGCCCACATTTACCAAGTCAGATGGCAGCTCGTTCCATACACTCACCACTCTCTGAGTGAAAAACTTCCACCTAATGTACGCCCTAAATCTTTCCACTTTCATTCTAAAGCCATGTCTTCTCGTGGTTAATTCTAATCTAAATGGAAAGAGCCTTTTCGCATTTACTCTGTCTATACCTCTCATAATCTTGTTAACTTCTAACCTATCTCCCCTCAATCTTCTACGCTGCTAGGAATAAAGTCCTAAACCGTTTAATCTTTCCTGTAACTCAACTCGTTAAGACCCAGCAACATCCTAGTAAATCCTCTCTGCACGCGCTCAATATTACTGATATCATTCTTGTAGATGGCGTCCAGAAATGTCCACAATACTCCAAAGTTGGCCCCACCAATGTCTTATATAACATCACTATAACATCCCAACTCCTATACTCAATACTTTGCTTTATGAAGACCAGTATGCCAAAAGCTTTATTTACAAGCTTATCTACCTGTGACGCCGCTTTTAGAGAACTATGTATCTGAACTCACGGATCCCTTTGTTCCTCCGCACTCCTCAGTGCCCTACCATTTACTGTGTATGTCCTACCTTGGTTTGTCCTTCCAAAATGTAACACCTCACACTTTTCCGCATTAAATTCCATCTGCCATTTTCTGGCCCATTTTTCCAGTTGGTCCAAATCTCTCTGCAAGCTTTGGAAACCTTCCCCGCTGTCCAAATCGCCTCCAATCTTAGTGCCATCAGTAAACTTGCTGATCCAATTCACCACATTATCATATAAATCATTGGTATAGACACGAAGCAACAATGGTCAAGCACAGATCCCTGAGGCACACCACTAGTCACGTACCTCCATTCTGAGAAGCACTCATCCACTACCACTCTCTGTCTTCTCCCACACAGCCAATTTTGCATCCAGTTTACAACCTCTCCATGGATACCAAGTGTCTAAAATTTCTGAACTAACATCCCATGGGGGACCTTGTCAAAGGCCTTATGAAAGGCCATGTAGACAACATCCACAGCCTTTCCTTCATCTACTCTCTCGGTAACCTCCTCGAAAAATTCGACAATGTTCATTAAACACGAACTAGCATGCATAAAGCCATGCTGACTATCCTTAATCAGCCCTTGTCTGTCCTAATAATTATATATCCGATCTCTCTGAACACCATCCAATAATTTTCCTTCTACTGACGTTTGGCTCACTGACTTGTAATTACCTGGTTTAATTTTGGAGCCTTTTTTAAACAACAGAACAACATGAGCTACCCTAAAATCATCCGGCACCTCACCCATGGCTAAGGACATTTTAAATATTTCTGCCAGGGGCCCTGCAATTTCTACACTAGTCTCCCTCAAGGTCCGAGGGTATATGATGTCAGGTCCGGGGGATTTCATCTACCTTTATTCGCTATAAGGCAGCAAGCACCTCCTCCTCTTTAATCTTTATATGTTCCATGAAACTAATGGTTGTTTCCCTTCCTTCCTTATACAATATGCCAGTTTCCTGAGTAAATACTGATTCAAAAAACTTTTTAAGATCTCCCCCATCTCGTGAGGCTCCACACTTAGACGACCACTCTGATCTTCAAGGGGATAAATTGTGTCCCTTGCTATCCTTTTATTCTTAATATACTTTTAGAAACATTCGGGGTTACGTTCACATTATCTACAAAAGCAACCTCATAAGTGTTTTTTTTGCCTTCCTGATTTATTTTCTTAGTATTTTCTTACATTTTCTTTACTCTACAAGTACCTCATTTGCTCGTTGTTACCTGTACCTGCTAATGACCTCTCTCTTCTTCTTAACCAGATCGCCAGTATCCCTTGAAAACCAATGTTCGCTATGTCTCTTAACTTTGCCTTTAAACTTAAAAGGAACATGCAAACTCTGCACTCTCAAAATTTCGCCTTTGAATGCCTTCCACTTCCTGAACACATCCTTGCCAGAAAAAATCTTATACCAAACCATTCTTCCTAGATCCTTTGCCATTTCCACAAAATTAGCCTTTCTCCAATTTAGAATCTCAACTCGTGGACCAGACCTACCTTATCGATAATTAGCTTAAAACTAATGACATTATGGTCACTGGCCTACACATACTTCTGTCACCTGACCTGTCTGGTTACTTAAAAGGAGATCAAGTATTGGTATTTCTATATATTGATTGAGAAAACTTTCTTGAACATATTTGGAAAACACCAAGCCATCCAGCCCTGTTACAGTATGGGAGTCACAGTCAATGTGTGGAAAGTTAAATTCTCCTACTATCACAACTTTCTGTTTCTTACTTCGTCCTGCTCTGTCTCTCTACAAATGTGCTCCTCCAATTCTCTATGACATTTTGGCAGTCTATAATTCATCCTTATTAGTGTGGTCACACATTTCCAGTTCATCAGCTCCACCCATATGGCCTCTGTAGACGAGCCCTCTTATGCACAGCTGTGATAGTTTCCCAAAGTTGAGATTGTTCTTGAATTTGTTGCTGTTTGTTACTGTTGATCTTGTTGAATTCATTGTTGTTTTTCAAGGTTGTGGTTGTCGCTGATTTTGCTGGTGATTTTCACAGTAAACTAATTGTTGAATTTGCTGGTGGTTTTAAAAGTTAAGTTTGTAGTTGAGCTTTGCCGGTGATTTTCAATGCATGGATTTTGTTGAATTTATTTGTGTTTTCATTGTTGAAAACTGTTGTCCAATTTGTTGTGGTTATTCCACGTTGACTTTGTTGTTGAAATTGTTTTTTTTCAATGTTGAGGTTCTTGATGAAAAACATGTTGTTTTGAAAGTTGAGTTTGTTTAAATTGTATGTGTTTTTGAAAGTTGAGGTTGTTGAATAATTTGTTGGTAAATTTCAAAGTTGCAGATGCAGTTGAATTTGTTGGTGATTTTCGATGTCAAGTTTTTTGCTGATGCTTTTCAATGTTGATGTTGTTGAAGAGGATGATTTTATTCAGTGTTGAGGTTGTTGTTGATTTAGATGGTTTTATTCAATGTTGAGGTTTTTGTTGAATTTGTTGTGGTTATGCAAAGTTGAGGTTGTTGTTGATTTAAATGGTATTATTCAATGTTGAGATTGTTCTTGATTTAGATGGCGTTTTTCAACATTGATTTTTTTGTTGAATTTTTTTACGTTGATGTTGTTGAATTTGCTGGTATTTTTCAAAGTTCATGTCGTTGTTGAATGTGTTTGTCTCTGTCAATTTTCAGGTTGTTTGATTTGTTGATTTTTTCAAAGTTTAGTTTGCTCTTGAATTTGTCGATATTGTTCAATTTTGAGGATGTTGTTGGATTGTTTGTGTTATTCAAATGTAATTATATTCTTTAAGTTGATGCTGTTTTTCAATATTTAGACTGTTGTTGAATTTGTTATTGTTTATCCATGTGGAGGTTGTTGTTAAATTTGTTGATTTTGTTTAAAGTTGAGATTGTTATTGAATTATTTGACGTTAGTAAATGTTCAGCTTGTTGTTGAATGTGTTGCTGTTTGTGAATCTGGTGGTTGTTGTTGAATTAGTTGGTGTTTTTCAATTTTGATGTTGTTGTTTTATTTGTTGGTGTTTCTCAATGTTGATGTTGTTGTTGTATTTGTTTGTGTTTTTCAAAGTTGTTATATATGTTGGTGTATTTCAATGTTGATGTTGTTGTTGTATTTGTTTGTGTTTTTCAAAGTTGTTGTATATGTTGGTGTATTTCAATGTTGATGTTGTTGAATTTTTTGGTGTTTTTCAATGTTGAGTTTGCATTTAAATTTGTTGGTGATTTTAAAAGTTGAGATAGTTGCTGAATTTGTTGGCGTTTTTTCAATGTTGTGGTTGCTGTTTTATTTGTTGGTGTTTTAGAATTTTGCAGTTGGTGTTGGAATTTTTTGGGCTTTTTAAACTTTGAGTTTGTGGTCGAAATTATTGGATTTTTCAATGTTGAGTTTCTTGTTGAAAATTTGATGTTTTCAATGTTCAGCTCGTTTAATTTGTTGGTGCTTTTGAAAGTTGGTGTTGTTATTGAATTAGTTGGTGTTTTCAATGTTGAGTTTGTTCAATTTGTTGTTGTTAATGAATGTTGATGTTGTTGCTGAATTTGTTGGTGTGTTCAATGTTTATTTTGTTGAAATGGTATTTTTCAAAGTTGAGGCTGTTGTTGAACTTGTTGGTTATTTTCAATGTTGATGTTGTTGAATTTGCTGCTGGTTTCGAAAGGTGAGCTTATAGTTGAGCTTTGCCGGTGATTTTCAATATAAGGTTTTTTGTTGAAATTGCTGATGTTTTTCAATGTTAATGTTGTTCCTGAACTTGTTGCTGTTTTTCAATGTGGATGTGTTTGAATTTGATGATGTTCTTCAATGTTGAGGTTCTTGTTGAATTTGTTTCACTTATCTTGAAGTTGATGATTTTGCTACTATTTTTTGAAGCTCGTATTATTGTTCAATTTGTTGGTGTTATTCAAATTTAAGGATGTTGTTGAACTTGTTGGTGCTTTTCAACGTACTTGTTGTCGATGAAATTGATGGTGTTTTCAATTTTGCTGTTGTTAGTAAATTTGTTGATTTTATTCAATGTTGAAATTTTTGATGAATTATTTGGTGTTAGTAAATATTGAAATTGTTGTTGAATTTTTTGGTATTTTCGAATCGTAAGGTTGTTGTTGACGTTTTTGAGAATTTTAAACGTTGAGGTTGCTGTTAAATTTGTTGATATTTTTCAATGTTGATGTCGTTGTTATATTTGCTGCTTGTTTTCAGTGTTGATGTTGTTGTTGTATTTGTTGGTGTTTTTAAATGTTGGGTTGTTGTTGGATTTTTTGGTGTTTTTCATGTTGAGTTGGTTGAATTTGTTGGAGTTTTTCAATATTGAGATTGTGTTTAAATGTGTTGGTGATTTTAAATGTTGAGGTTGTTGCTGAATTTGTTGGCATTTTTCACTGTGGTTGTTGTTTTATTTGTTGGCGTTTTTCAATTTTGTGGTTGTTGTTGAAATTAGTGGGGTCAATCCTCTTTCATTTTCTGCTTGAAATTGTTGGCTTTTTCAATGTTGAGGCTCTTTTGAAAAAGTTTTTGTTTTCAATTTTGAAGTGGTTTAAGCTGTTGGTGTTTTTGAACGTTGATGTTATTGAATTTGTTGTTGTTTTCAATGTTGAGCTTGTTGAATTTCTTGTTAATCAATGTTGAGGCTGTTGTTGAATTTGTTCTGGATTTTCAATGTTGATGTTGTTGTTGAATTTGTTGGTGTTTCAAATGTTTATTTTGTTGAACTTGTTGGTATTTTTCAAAGTTGAGTTTATTGTTGAATTCATTGGTTATTTTCAATGTTGTGGTTGTTCTTGAAATTGTTGCCATTTGTCAATGTTGATGTTGTTGAATCTGTTGGTGATTTTCAAGGTTGTGTTTGTAGTTGAATTGCCCGGGCATTTTCAATGTAAGTTTTTTGTAGAATTTGTTGCTGGTTTTCAATGTTGATGTTGTTGAACTTGTTGGTGTTTTTCTTTGTTGATGTTAGTGAATTTCTTGGTGTTATTTCAAAATTGAGGTTGTAGTTGAATTTGCCGGTGATTTTCAAGGCAAGGTTTTTTTTGGATTGTGTTGGTGTTTTCAATGTTGATGATGTTGTTGAATTTGTTGTGGTTATTCCACGTTGAATTTGTTGTTGACATTGTTTTTTTCTAATGTTGAGTTTCTTGTTGAAAAAGTTGGTGTTTTCAAAGTTGAGGTTGTTTAGATTGTTTTTTTTTTAAAGTTGAGTTTGTTGCTAAATTTGTCGGTGAATTTCGAAGTTGCGGATGTAGTTGAATTTTTTGGTGATTTTCTACGTAAGGTATTTTGTTGAATTTGCTGGTGTTTTTTCAATGTTGAGGTTGCAGTTGAATTTGCTGGTGTTTTTCGATGTTGAGGTTGCAGTTGAATTTGCTGGTCCTTTTCAATGTTGATGTTGTTCCTGAACTTGCTGCTGTTTTTCAATGTTGATGTTGTTGAATTAGATGGTGTTTTTCAAAGTTGATGTTGTAGTTGAATACGTCGGTGATTTTCAATGTTGAGTTTGTAGCTCAATTTGCCAGTGATTTTCAAGGTAAGGTTTTTGTTGATTTTGTTGGTGCAATCAATGTTCATGATGTTGTTGAATTTGCTGGGGTTATTCCGTGTTGAGTTTGTTGTTGAAGTTCTTTTTTTTCAATGTTGAGTTTCTTGTTGAAAACCGTTTTGTTTTCAATGTTGAGATTGTTTAAACTGTTGGCGTTTGTTGAACTTTGAAGTTGTTTGTTAATTTGCTGGTGTTTTTGAACTTTGAAGTTGTTGTTGAATTTGTTGGTGATTTTCAAAGTTGATGTTCTTGTTGAATTTCCTGTCGTGATTCCACGTTGGTTTTGTTGTGGAAATTGTTGCTTTTTTCAATGTTCAGCTTGTTTAAATTGCTGTTTTTTCAATATTGAAGTTTTTGGTGTTTTCAATGTTGAGATTGTTGAATATGTTATTGTTTTTCAGAGTTGAATTTGTTGTGGTGTTCTTTGGTGTTTTCAATGTTGAGATTGTTGAATATGTTATTGTTTTTCTGAGTCGAATTTGTTGTGTTCGTTGTGTTTTTTAAATCTGAATTTGTGGTTGAACTTGTTGATTTTTTTCAATGTTGAGGTTATTGTTGAATTTGTTGGTGTTTTTCAATGTTGGGGTTGTTTTGAATTTGTTGGCGTTTTTCAATATTGATGTCTGTGTTGAATTATTTGTGGGGATTCGAAGTTGAGTTGGTGGTTGAAATTCTTCGTTTTTCAATGTTGAGTTTCTTGTTGAAAAAGTTTACCTATTCAATTTTGTAGACGTATAAATTGTTGGTGTTCATCAATCTTGATGTTGTTGCTTAATTTGTTGGTGTTTTTCAATGTTGAGGTTGTTGTTGACCTTGTTGTTTTTATTCAATCTTGAGGTTGTTGTTGACTTTGTTGATGATTTTCAATGGTTGGAGTTTTTATTGAATTTAATTTTGTTTTTCAATGTTCATGTAGTTGTTCAATTTGTTGGTGTTTTTCAATGTTGAGGTTGTTGTTGAATTTATTGGTGTCATTCATTGTTAAATTTGTTGAACTCGTTGCTTTTCAACGTAGAGGTTGTTGTTTAATTTGTTGGTGTTTTTCAATGTTGATGTTGTTGCTGAATTTGTTGTTCTTCAGCATTGTTTAATTTGTTGGAGTTTTCCATGTTGGTATTGTAGAGGCTTTTAGTGTTTTTCTAAGTTGAGGATGTAGTTGAATTTGTTGGTGATTTTCAAAATTGAGGTTGTTTATTAATTTTTATTTTCTCATTTCAGAGTAAAAGAAAGCACAGGGAGTTTCAACTCTGCTTGTGTTATTCTTCTAATACACTATCTGTTTGACGAAATTGAGATTGACACTAACTTTCGCTGCCCCCTGCCTGTCTTTGTATCAGTGAGTGAATGTGTGGCTGTGAAAGAATGTGTGTGATTGTTTTTCTCTTTGAGAGTTTATGTGTGGATGGATGATGCTAGGTGTATGGAGGTGTGAGTGAGAATTTGGTATTTTAAAGCAGCAACACATGTAAGAATAAAATCTGCAAAGAGTTTCAACTTTGCTTGTGTTATTCCTCTAATAAACCACTGACTAGACTGATATTGACATTAGCCATCTGTGCTCTCTGTCTGTGCCACTGTATATTGTGTCCTTACATGTGTGTGACTGTTGTGTATCTGTGTGTGTGAGTTGGTGTATGTGTTTGTGTGTGTAAGACTGAGTGTATGTGTATGAATTTGGGTGAGTGTGTCCGTTTCTGCACGTGACTGCGTGTATCTGTTTAAGCGTGTGTGTGTGTGTGTGAGAGAGAGAGAGGGGGTTTTTGTGTGATTGGCATTGTAAAGCAGCAATACATTTCACGTTTGGCATATATTGACTTTACACAGCCTGTGCCCTGTTGTTGTTAACATCTTCCAGAAATAAATGAGATATCTTTCAGCCTCTGTGTGTCTATTGTGCATTGGAGAAGAGCCACCACTTTGTCAAACATCAGCACGGATTTATGAAAGGAAACCTTTCCTTGACAATTCTGTTGGAGCTTTTTTGATGTTTGTGGCTGGCGGGGTAAATAAAGGGCATGAGTGGAGTTAGAGCATTTGGACTCGAAATCAGCTGGCCTCTCTCTCTAATACTGTGTCCGACAGGAGTGCAGACCAAGAACTGGATAATGGGAATAGATAGCTGAGCTCTTCATATCTAAGCCAGCATGGACACCATGTGAATGGAGGCTGCAAAGATGTGAAAATAAATTATCTCCCATTTATGTTTTGTGTTTCCAATGTATGTTTTTTTCTAGGACAATGAATCTGTGTGAGAAGCCAAGAAAATTACCTTGGAAAAATATTCTTAAAACTCTTTATCAAAATCCAAGGTGTCGGTTTAAACATTGACAATTAATTGCAGAGGATTTACAGAATACAGCAAGGTTTATCTAGTCCCATTGAGAACTGGAGTAGATCCAGATAACTGAATAAAATGTGTACCTACCAGTCTGAAATGATCCCCAAATATCATCTCCAAACAATATCTCCATTGGGGAATGAGGAGAGAGTACATCTACAGGGTCAGGTGGTAAAAGAGTGAATGCACCACCCGAATGAACTGTGCGCACTGCTGCAAACTTCATTCCCTTACAATATTGTTCAATATTCGGACTTCTTCAGTCTGTTTCCAGATGCTGCCATCTCGTAACTCAACTTCTCTGAGACTGGCGAAGAGCAGCGCCTGTAGTGGCTGTGAGCGGCCAGCAGAGGGTAGGGTTGCATCACTTTAATCCCAAGATGGTGAAACGGGTTTGAAAGCGGTTTTGACCATTTTTAATTTCATTCCTTGACCAAACGCACCAAAGACACAAAAACGCTAACAAAACATGCGAGTCCAGGCTGAGGCAGTCATTGTCGAATTGGGTGGAAGCCTTTTATAGCCCATGTGATGTGATATTGATGTCTGAATACACATTGATGACACGTTGACAGTGAATAACATCACTGCTGAGTTTTCTATTGGACATGATCAGCCTGACAGGAGGGAATTAATTTGATTTGAATTATTGAGCTCGGAAGTGGAGGTCCAGCTTCTTCTTGGGTGTTGGCTCCAAAGGAATCACTTTGTGTTTTGCTGTGGAGGGAGACTTTGTGCTGGGTGTGAGGCGAGCCACTTTCTGATTGGTATGGGGTGCAGTCACATGCTGCTTTGTGTGAGATGCTGATATATGTGTTTCCAAACAGGGGCTCCAGGTATAATAATCCCAGTATAGACTTTCCCAAAGCCCAATATCTAATCTATATGTTAGCCCGAGTCTTTTCCCAGTTCACAGTATATCTCTGACATTGGCTGAGGATGGCTCACGCTGTGTCACAGAGATTTATAATTAATCACTATCACTGGCCCTGCTGTGAAGAGTTGGATCGGGCAGCGCAAGAGGAGTGAGCGTCTTCTGGTTGTAAAATCATTCAGTTCCGCTCAGCATTTAATCAGTTTTATAATCGGAGTAAAGGGTAATTTCAGCACAAACTTGAGCTGCTCTCTGAACTTAGTCAAGGTCACTGCATACAAACGAGTGTTTGTACAGCAGCTCAGGAGCTGCAGCAAGCCTATTGCTCGAATATGAAGAGGTTGCCTTATGTTAGTATAGATCAAACTTATCATTAGCCAACATAGGAAAAAAATCGTCAAGACAGCCCATAACAGGATGAAATTTCCTGAGGTAATAAACAGTAAAATGATGGATTGCATTCTACTCTCCATCTGTGTGTTTCTGGGACTCTCCCCACTGCTCTGAGCCCGGAGTCTCCTGTGGGCTCCGATGCTCACTAAAATAATCCTGGCCGTTAAAGCATTGAGCACTAGAGTCAGGAAAATTGGGACACCCGGCGTTACAATGTAATGAAGCAACTCGATTGCTGCCCATGTCCGTGAATTCTGAACATCCAATGTCACAAAACAAAACCCGGGGAAATTCCTGCTCCAATACTGAGCCGTTTAGATAAAATACCAGAACACATTCTTCAAACACGCCAACAAACTGACTGTTCCCAGAACCACAGATGCAGTTTTTGTGATGCAATATTTTGCTCTCAACTTACTGCAACAAATCGCCACAAATCGATCGAATGTAAAAGTGACAGTGATCCAGACAGAACAGTCTGTGACTGCGTCAGTCAGAACTGCATGGATATTGCACCCAGGAATCACAAACAGGAACATAAACTCGATAATATAACGAATTGGAAGATGCTTCAGTACCAGATTCGATGATAACACAGACACACATAGAAGGGAAAAGCGGGATCGATCTCAGTCATCAACAATGTGATGGAAGGTGTGACAGGCAGTGAAAGCAGGCGCCACTTACACAGTATAACCTGTGCACCGAGGATCACTCTGTGTTCAGCTAAGGCCATTGGTTGGCAGCCCTCATTACAGACATGGGCATTACAGGGCAATATGCTCAGTTGAACATAAAAGACTTCGTGCCAGCACTAGACTTACATTCTCGTTTGACCCTGTGTTGGCCAGCAGTCCGGCGACAGGAAAGTGCTTTAGGTTGTTTGAAGCAAAGTAGATGGGCTCCAAAACATCCTGCGGGTACTGTCCTGCTCCCAGGCATCTTCAACTGCTGCAGCAATGAATTCCCCTTCATCATAAGGACAGGCGACGGTTGTTCACTGACCATTATAACTTGCACAGCACTCTTCGTCACTCCTGGAAAACTGAAGCGGAATGTCTCCACACAGAGCCCCGCACAGGCAACATTCAGGCTGATGCTGATCAGCGGCAACAACATTGGCAGCACACAAGTAGCAGGCAATGCCTATTTGCAGCACAGGAGGATAAAATAATGCTGAGTGCAGAGACTTAAATACTTGTAAGACTAATGCAGCGAACGTTAGCTGCTTGAATAATTACTGAATACAGCGTCTTACCAGCAACAACAGTAACAGTGAAGAGAGGAGGCACTCAATGATAGGGACACGAATAAAATAATACCTGTCTGACAGAAACAATGCTGGGTGCAGAGACTTACCAGGAACAGCAGGAGCAGCGAGCACTGGATAGTAAATTTTTTGAAGTTCATAGAGGAACATCTCAATCCTCAGATCCAGTGAATAATCTGAGTGCATTGTGGGCCTCTCTGCAGAGCTCCTGGTCTATGTTAGAGCCGATGCTGATGTTCACACTGACTGTGTGCAATGACTCTTTGGAATGTTTCTCCCCATTAATATCAATGAGAACCCTTCTGGTTACAGAGTGAGTGTGTATCCAGGGGGACTGATGCTAATTACCTGAGCAAAGGGATTAGCTTCACCCTGGGCAACACTCCCTTATGATTTTCCACAATTCACAACTTATGTTTAACTGGGTGTGAAAATAATATCCCCAAATCTCAGAACACAATTCCCAATATTCAAAGGCAGTGATCGGATGAATGACAGATGTGGTCTTCACTGGCAGAGACACTTACAGATGCAGAGAGACAATAAAAGACTAATAAGTTGACAGAGCACCTCAGACACAAAGAGCTCACTCAGCGCCCAGAACCTGGATCTGCCCCAATAAAGTGACCGATCATCTCTAAGTTCATCCATCACCAGTAAGTTGATCCTTCAGCTGCCAGGCTGGTGGAACAATGGTAAACTGACCCCTCTGCTGAGAGATAGCGGCTCAGTGTCTGTAACATTAACCGTCCTCATTAAACTGGTGCAGCCTCTAGGAGCTGAACCAGCCGGAATGGAGTGAATCAGATCCACAGAGAATCCATAGGATATCGAATAGGGGAAGAGGCGGTTCACCATATCCAGGGAATTCTGCTGCTTAGGATGCAATCGAGAAACCTCACATCTTCCTCATCTCAATCTAACTTCTCATTCCCCTCCCCACACACACTTTCTACATTGTCAGGGGTCGGGGTAGTAAAGGGTGGGGCTCAGGTTGTGTTGGTGATGGGATTGACCGAGGTGGAGAAAGGCTGATTAGAGGGTGAGGGGTGAGGCCGAGGGTCTTGGGAATCAATTTGAGATGCAGGTTCGAGGGAGCAGTGGTCACACTGTTTCTGGACAACCAAGGCCAGCTTAGAAGTCACAGGTTATATGAGGGTTACGGGACAGTATGGGTCAGGGTTGGACAGAGGGTCGGGTTTAGGCAAAGTGTCAGGGTTTAGAATTAATGTCATTGTTTACGCGGAGTTTCAGGGATTCGGCAGAGGGTGAGGGGTTAGACAGAGGGTCAGGGGTTAGGCAGATGGCCAAAGTTTAGGTGGAGGGTCAGGGGTTAGGCAGAGGGTCAGGGGTTCGGCCGATTGCCAATGGTTAGGTGAAGGGTCAGGGGTTAGGCAGAGGGTCAGGGGGAATCAGGGTGACAATGGATCAATGGACAGAGGTCCAATCGGGTCATGTAAACAGAGTGGGAAACTTGAAGTGACAGGTTATATGAGACTCAGGGGCTAAACTGTCAGACTGAATTAGGAGAGTGGTTATGGGTCAGGTTGTTTGATTTGAATGGGGTGGGGTGCTTACGGGTCAGACTTTTGGTTTGAGGGTGGTTCTGTGGTTATGGAACAGAGTGTTTGATTGGAATGTTTTGGGGTGGTTATTTGTCAGGTTGTTTGATGTCAATGCCGTGGGTTTGTTATGGGTCACATTTTTCTTAAGTTGAATGTGGTGGGCTGGTTATGGGTTAGAGTTTTTCGATTTGTATTTGCTGGGTGGTTATGTGTCAGGTTATTGATTTGAATCTGATGGGCTGGTTATGGGTCAGGTGGTTTGATTTGAATGCGATTGGGTAGCTATGGGTCAGTTTGTTTGGTTTGAAAGGTCTGGGGTAGCTATGGGTCAGGTTGCTTTATTTGAATGTTCTGGAATGATTTTGGGACAGATTGTTTGATTTCAATGGGTTGGTGAGTTTATGGGCCATATCGTTTGACGTGAATAAGTTGGGGTAGTTTTTGGTCAGTTTGTTTGATTTGAAAGGGATGGGCTTGTTATGGTCAGGTTGCTTAATATGAATGGGGTGGGGTAGATATTGGTCAGGTTGTTTGATATGAATAGGTTGAGGTGGTTATGTGTTAGGATCATTAATTAGAATGGGGTGGGGTGGTTATGTGCCTGATTGTTTAAGTTGAATGTTTTGACTTGGTTATGAGTTAGATTTTTTTGATTTGAATGGGTTGGGATGATTATGTGTCATGTTGTTTGAATTGAATCGGGTGGGGTGGTTATGGGTCAGATTGTTTGGTTTGAAAGGGGTGGGGTGTTTATGGGTCAGGTTGTTTGATTTGAATGGGTGGGGTGGTTATGTGTCAGGTTGTTTTAATTGAATCGGGTGGGGTGGTTATGGGTCAGGTTGTTTGATTTGAATGGGTTTGGGTGGTTATGGGTAAGGCTTTTTGCTTTGAATGTTTTGGGGTTGTTAAGCGTCAGATCATTTGATGTGAATGTCGTTGCGTGGTAATGGGGCAGGAGCTTTGATTTGAATGTGTTGGGGTGGATATGGTTCAGAATGGTTGATTTGAACGCGGTGGGGCATCTGGTTGTTTGACTTGAGTGTGGTGTGGTGATTGTCGACAGAATTTTTGATGTTGAAGTTGTGAGGTTGTTATGTGTCAGGTAGTTTGATTTGAACGGGGTTGAGTGGTTAAAAGCCAGTCTGTTTGATTTGAACTGGGAGTGTTGCTTACGGATCAGGCTGTTTCATTTGAGTTGGATGGGGTATTTATGGTACAGATTGAATCATTTGAATGGCTTGGGTTGGTTAAAGATTGGTTTCTTTGATTTGAATTTCGTTGGGTGTTAATGCGGCAGATTGTTTGATTTGAATGGGGTGGGGGCAGGGGCTATGGATCAGGTTGTTTGAATTGAACGGGTGGGTTTGTTTTTGATCAAGTTGTTTGCTTTGATTGGAGTGGGGTGGTTCTGGGTCATGTTGTTTCATTTGTTTGTGGTTGGGTGATTTTGTGTTAGGATCATTGATTTGAAAGGGTTGGGGTAATTATTGGTCAGTTTGTTTGATTTGAATGGGGTGGGGTGGTTATGGGAGGGATTGTTTAATTTTTTAAGCTTGATCTGGTTATTTTCCATGTTGTTTGATTTAAATGGGGTGAGGTTATTATTGGTCAGGTTGCTTGATCTGAATGGAGTGAGTTGATTAGGTGTCTGTTTAATTTGAATGTATTGGTGTGGTTAAGAGTTAGATTCATTTGATTTGAATGGGCTGGTACTGTGAGGCAACAGGTTATTATATTTGAATGGGGTGGGGTCGTTGTGGGTCAGGTTGTTTGATTGGAATTGGATGGTGTGGTTATGGGTCAGGATTTTTGATTTGAAAGTGGTGGGATGGATATGGTTCAAAATGTTTGATTTGAATGCGGTGGGGTTTTTATGGGTCAAGATGTTTCATTTGACTGGGGTAGGGTGCATATGGACAGATTCTTTGATTTTAAAATGGTGGGGTGGTTAAGGAAAAGGTTGTATGATTTGAACAGGGTTGGGTTATTAAGGGTCTGGTTGTTTGAGCTGAACGTGCTGTGTTGGATATGGGTCAGGTTCCTTCGTTTGAATGGAGTGTTTTCTTTATGGATCAGGTTGTTTGATTTGAATGGAGTGTGGTAGCTCTGGCTCGGTTTGTTTCATTTGAAGGGATTGGGTTGATTAAAGTTTAGATTCTTTGTTTTGAATGTCGTAGTGTGGTAATGGGGCAGGATGTTTGATTTGAATGTGGTGGAGTGACTATGGATCAGATTGTTTGATTTGAACTGTGTATTTTGGATACTAATCAGGTTGTCTGATATGAATGGGGTGCTTTGGTTGAAGATCAGGCTGCTTGACTTGAATGGAGTGGGGTGGTTATGGCTCAGCATGTTTTATTTGAATCGCTGGGGTGGTTAGGGGTCTGATTGCTCGATATGAATGGCTTGTGGCGCATACAGGTCAGGTTGTTTGATTTGAATGGGCTAGGGAGTTTATGGTCAGATTGTTTGATGTGAATGCTGTGGGGTGGTTATGGTTTAGGTTTTGGGATTTTAGTGGGTGGGGTGGTTATGGTCAGGTTGTTTGATTTGAAAATCATTGTGTGGATAAGGGTCGGGTTGTTAGATTTGAATGTGGTGGGGTTGTTATGGGTCAGGTTGTTTTGTTTGAATGGGTTGGAGTGGTTATGGGTCAGTCTGTTTGGCTTGAATGGGGTGAGCTGGTAATGGGTAAGATTGTTTGATTTGAGCGGGATAGGGTGGATATGGATAGGTTTTTGATTTGAATGTCGTGTGGTGGTTCTGGATCAGGTTGTTTGGTTTGAATCGGGTGGGGTGGTTATGGGTCAGGTGGTTTGCTTTGAATGTGATGGTGTGGATATGGGTCACGTTGTTAGATTTGAATGTGGTGCGGTTGTTACGGGTCAGGTTGTTTTGCTTGAATGGGATGAGGTGGTTAGGGTTAGGTTGTTTGATTTGAGCGGAATGGGGTGGATATGGGTCAGGTTTTTGATTTGAATGTGGTGTGGTGATTATTGATCAGGTTGCTTGGTTTGAATGGGTTGGGGTGGTTATTGGTCAGGTTGTTTGGTTTGAATGGGATGGGGTGGTTATCGTTCAGGTTATTTGGCTTCAACGTGGTGTGTGGTCATGGATCAGATTGTTTAGAATGAGGTGGGGCGGTTATGGGACACATTGTTTGATGTGAATGGCCTGGGGTGGTTATGGGTCATATTTTTCAGTTCAATGTCGTGGACTGGTTATTGGTTAGATTTTATTGTTTTGAATTTGCTGGAGTGGTTACGGGTCAGATTGTTTGATCTGAATATCATGGAGTTGTTATGGGTCACTTTCATGATTTGAAAAAAATGGGATGGGCTGGTATTTCGTCAGGACGTTTGATTTGACTTGGGTGGGGCGTTTATGTGCTTAGACGATTGATTTGAATGGGGTGGTTTGCTTATGGATCCGGTTAGTTGAATTGAATGGGGTGGGGTGATAAAAAGTCAGGTTGTTAGCTTTCAGTTGGGTAGAGTGGTTTGGCTTCAAGTTGTTTTCATTGAATGTTTTGGGGTGGTTAAGCGTCAAGTTATTTCATTTGAATGTGGTGAGGTGGTTATGGGTCAGGTTGTTTGAGTTGAATGGGCTGGATGGATATGGGTCACGTTGTTTAGTTTGAATGTGGAGGGGTTGGTATGGGTCAGGTTGTTTCATTTGAATTGGTTCGGGTGCTTATTTGGTCGGTTTGTTTGGTTTAAATGGGAAGGAGCGGATATGAGAGAGACTGCTTGATTTGATAGGGGTGGGGTGTTTATTTTTCAGGTATTTCGATTTGAATGGGGTGGGGTAAGTATTGGTCAGGTGGTTTGATTTCAATGATGTAGAGTGATTATTTGTCTGATTGTTTAATTTGAATGGTTTGGTTTCTGACGGATAGAGAGAGTGCAGCTTTAGGGAGAGAGCAAGACTGGGGTTTAGACAGAGTGGTGTTCTCGGGAAAGAGCGGGTCTAGAAGGTACAGAGAACAGAGCATTTAGGAGAGAGTGGGTCTGGGGGAGCGGAGAGAATGGAGCTGTAGAGAAAGAGCGGGCCTGGGGCGGGGTTCCAGAGTGTGGAGCTGCAGGGAGAGAGAGATTCTGGCGCATACAGAAAGTATAGCATTAGGGATAGAGCGGGTCAGGGGTTAGAGAGATTGGAAACTTCGAGAGAGAGCGGGTCAGGGGGTTAGAGAGATTGGAGACTTAGGGAGAGAGAGGGTCTGGGGGTAGAGAGATTGGAGACTTAGGGAGAGAGCGGTTCTGGGGGTTAGACAAATCGGAGACTTAGGGAGAGAGATGGTCTGGAGGGTAGAGTGATTGGAGACTTAGGGAGAGAGCGGGTGTGCGGTGTGAGTGATGGGAGATGTAGGGATAGAGTTGGTCTGAGGGGTGCAGAGAGATTGGAGCCATAGGGAGAGAGCAGTTCTGGGTGTGTAGAGACAGTGGACCTGTAGGGAGAGATCGGGTCTAGCGGGGTGTAGAGAGAGTTGAGCCGTAGGGAGAGAGTGGGGCTGGGGTGTCGCGTGAGTGGAGCCATAGGGAGAGGGCAAGTCTGGGGGGTTAGAGAGAGTGCAGCTGTAGGCAGAGGGCGGTTCTGGGTTGTAGAGTGACTGTAGCCCGAGGGAGAGAGCGGGTCTGGGGGGTTCAGTGAATGGAGCTGTAGGGAGAGAGTTGGTCTGGGGTGTAGAGAGAATGGAGCTTCAGTGGGAGAGCAGGACTGGGGTTTAGACAGAGTAGTATTGTATGGAAAGAGTGGGTCTAGAAGGTAGAGAGAACAGAGCATTTAGGAGAGAGCGTGTCTGGGGGAGCGGAAAGAGTGGAGCTGTAGAGAAAGAGCGGGTCTGGGGTGGGGTTAGAGAGAGTGGAGCTGCAGGGAACGAGAGGTTCTGGTGTGTACAGAAAGTATAGCTTCAGGGTGAGAGCTGGTCTGGGGGGTAGACAGATTGGAGACTTCAGGACAGAGTGAGTCTTTGGGGTAGAGAGTTTCGAGAATTAGGGAGAGAGCGGGTCTGGAGGTTAGAGAGATTGGAGCCTTAGGGAGAGGGAGGGTCTGGGGCTAGAGAGATTAGAGACTTAGGGAGAGAGCCGGTGTGGGGGGTAGACAGATTGGAGACTTAAGGGGAGAGAGGGCCTGGAGGGTGTAGAGAGAGTGGAGACACAGGGAGAAAGCAGTTTGCGGGGTTCAATGATTGGAGACTTAGGGAGAGAGCGCATCTGGGGGTAGAGAGATTGGAGACTTAGGGATGGAGCGGGTCTGGGGGGTAGAGAGAGTGGAGCTGAAGGAAGAGAACGGGTCTGGGGTGTAGAGTGAGTGTGGCCGGAGGGAGAGGGCAGGTCTGGGTGTGCAGATAGAGTGCCGCTGTAGAGAGAGAATTGGTCTGGGTTGTAGAGAGACTGTAGCATGGGAGAGAGAGCGGGTGTGAGGGGTAGAGAGAATGGAGCTTTACGGAGAGAGCGGGTCTGGGGTGTGGAAAGAGTGGAGCCATAGGGATAGAGTGATTCTGGGGGGTTGAGTAAGTGGAAGCTGTAGGGAGTGAGTGGGTCTGCGATGCAGAGACAGTGGAGCTGTAGGTAGAGAGCGGGTCTGGGGGATAGAGAGAGTGGAGACATAGGGAGAGAGTGGGTCTGGGGTGTAGGGAGATTGGAGATGTAGGGAGAGAGCAGGTCAGTAGGGTGTAGAGAGATTAGAGCCGTAGGGAGAGAGCAAGTCTGGGAGGTGTAGCGAGAGTGGAGCCGTAGAGAGAGAGCGGGTCTGGGGTGTTGGAGAGAGTGGAGCTTTAGTGAGAGAGCGGTTCTTGGGTGTAGAGAGAGTGGAGCCGCAGGGAGAGAGCAGGTCTGGTGGGGTAGAGAGAGTGCAGCTGTAGGGAGAGAGTGGGTCTGGTTTGTAGAGAGAGTGTAGCAATACGGAGAGAGCGGGTATGGGGTTAAGAGAGAATGGAGCTGTAAGGAGAGAATGGGTCTGGGTTGTAGAGAGATTGGAGCTGTTCGGAGAGAGCGGGTCTGGGCGGTTGAGTGAGTGAAGCTGTAGGGAGAGAGTGGGTCTGGGGTTTAGACAGAGTGGTGTTGTAGGGAAAGAGCGGGTATATAAGGTAGAGAGAACAGAGCATTTAGGAGAGAGCGTGTCTGGGGGAGCAGAGAGAGTGGAGCTGTAGAGAAAGAGCAGTTCTGGGGTGTGGTTAGAGAAAGTGGAGCTGCAGGGAGAGAGAGGTTCTGGTGCATACAGAAAGTACTGCTTTAGGGAGAGAGCAGGTCTGGGTGGTAGAGAGATTGGAGACTTCGGCAGAGAGCGATTCTGTAGGGTAGAGGGATTGGAGAGTTAGGGAGAGAGTGGGTGTGGGGTTTAGACAGAGTGGTGTTGTAGGGAAAGAGCGGGTCTAGAAGGTAGAGAGAACAGAGCATTTAGGAGAGAGCGAATCTGGGGGAGCAGAGAGAGTGGAGCTGTAGAGAAAGAGCGGGTCTGGGGTCTGGTTAGAGAGAGTGGAGCTGCAGGGAGAGAGAAGTTCTGGTGCATACAGAAAGTACTGCTTTAGGGAGAGAGCAGGTCTGGGGTGTAGAGAGATTGGAGACTTCGGCAGAGAGCGATTCTGTGGGGTAGAGAGATTGTAGACTTAGGGAGAGAGTGGGTGTGGGGGGTAGACAGATCGGAGACTTAGGGAGAGAGAGAGTCTGGGGGGTGTAGCGAGAGTGGAAACACAGGGAGATAGCAGGTCTGGGGGTTGAGTGATTGGAGTCTTAGGGAGAGAGTGGGTCTGGTGTGTAGAGAGATTGGAGACTTAGGGACAGAGATGGTCTGGAGGGTAGAGAGATTGGAGATGTAGGGACAGAGCGGGTCTGGGGGGTGTAGAGAGATTGGAGCCATTGGACAGAGCAGGTCCAGGGGGTGTATCGAGAGTGGAGCCGTACGGAGAGAGCGGTCTGTGCGTGGGGGGGTAGTCATGACAGAGTGCAACTGTAGGGAGAGAGCGGCTCTTTTGTGTAGAGAGAGTGGAGCCATAGGGAGCGAGCAGGTCTGGTGTGGGGGGGGCGGGTGGGTGGGGGAATAGAAAATGTGCAGCTGTAGGGAGAGAGCGGGTCTGGGGTGTAGAGAAAATGGAGCTGCAGGGAGAGAGCGGGTCTTGGATGTAGGGAGTGTGGAGCTGTAGGGAGAGAGCGGGTCTGGGGATTTGAGTGAGTGGAGATCTGGGGAGAGTGCAGCTCTGGGGTGTAGCGAGAGTGGAGTTTTAGGGAGCGATCAGGACTTGGGTTTAGACAGAGTTGTATTGTAGGGAAAGAGCAGGTCTAGAAGATAGAGAGAACAGAGCATTTAGGAGAGAGCGGGTCTGGGGGAGCAGGGAGTGGAGCTGTAGAGAAAGAACGGTTCTGGGGTGGGGTTAGAGCGATTGGAGCTGCAGGGAGAGAGAGATTCTGGTGCGCACAGAAATTATAGCTTCAGGGAGAGAGCAGGTCTGGGGCGTAGAGAGAATGGAGACCTAGGGGGAGAGAGGGCCTAGGAAATATAGAGATTGGAGACTTAGGGAGAGAGCTGGTCTGGGCCTTAGAGAGATTGGAGACTTAGTGAGAGAGCGGATCTGGGGTTAGAGAGATTGGAGATTTAGGAAGAGAGAGGGTCTGGGGAGTAGAGAGATTGGAGACTTAGGGAGAGTGTGGGTGTGGGGGGGGGCGGCGTAGACAGATTGGAGATTTAAGTAGAAAGAGGTTCTGGAGGGTGTTGAGAGAGTGGAGACACAGGGAGAGAGCGGGCATGGGGGGTTGAGTGATTGGAGACTTAGGGATAGAGAGGGTCGGGGGGTAGAGAGATTGGAGACTTAGGGAGAGAGCGGGTCTGGGGGGTAGAGAGAGTGGAGCCGTAAGGAGAGATTGGGTCTGGGGAGGTTGGGAGAGTTTAGCTGTAGGGAGAGAGCGGGTCTGGGTGTAGAAGGAATGGAGCAGTACGGAGATGGCAGGTCTGGGGGGGTAGAGAGAGTGCAGCTGTAGGGAGAGACCGGGTCTGGGTTGTAGAGAGTGTGTAGCCAGAGGGAGAGAACGGGTCTGGGGGGGCAGAGAGAATGCAGCTGTACGGGGAGAGCTGGTTTGGGGTGTAGAGAGAGTGGAGCCGTAGGGAGAGAGCGGGTCTGGGGGGTTGAGTGAGTGTAGCTGTAGGGCGTGAGTGGGTCTGCGGTGTAGAGGGAGTGGAGCTGTAGATAGAGAATGGGTCTTGGCAGTAGAGACAGTGGAGTCTCAGGGGGAAAGCGGGTCTGGGGGGTGTAGAGAGATTGGAGCCGTAGGGAGAGAGCAAGTCTGGGGGGTGTAGAGAGAGTGGAGCCGCAGGGAGAGAACGTGTCTGGGGTTGTAGAGACAGTGGAACTGTAAGGAGAGAGCGGGTCCGGGGTGTAGAGTGAGTGTACCATAGGGAGAGAGCGGGTCTGGGGCGTAGAGAGAATGGAGCTGTATGGAGAGAGTGGGTCTGGGGTATAGAGAGAGTGGAACCATAGGGGGTGATCGGGTCTTGGGTGTGGAAAGACTGTAGCTGTAGGGAGAGAGCGGGTCTGGGGTGCAGAGAGAGTGGAGCTGTATGTAGGCAGTCGTTCTGGGGGGGGGGTTAGAGAGATTAGAGTGTTAGGGAGAGAGCAGGACTGGGTTTAGAGAGAGTAGAGCTGTAGGAACAGCGGGTCTGGGGTGTAGTTAGAGTGGATCTGTAGTGAGAGCGAGTCTGGGGTGGTGAGACCGTGGAGCTGTAGGGAGAGAGCGGGTCTGGGGTGTCGTGAGAGTAGAGTGGTAGGAAGAGAGCAGGCCTGCGTTTAGAGAGAGTGGAGATGTTGAGAGAGATCAGGTCTGAGGTGTAAAGACAGTGGAGCTGTAGGAGAGAGCTGGTCCGGGGGGATAGGGAGAATAGAGCTGTAGGGAGAGAGCAGCCCTGTAAAGGGGTGGGGTTGTAGAGAGAATCGATGGGTAGGGAAAGAGCAGGCCTGGGTTTAGAGAGAGTGGAGCTGTGGAGAGAGATCAGGTCTGAGGGGTAAAGAGTTTGGAGCTTTAGGTGGCAAGCTGGCTTGAGAAATCTTATTGAAAGGGGTTTTGAATGAAAGCAGGATGCAGAAATATGAGAAATCACCAGCCAGCTCCTTACTGGAATCTTGACAAATACAGGAGAGAGAGAGGTTTTGTTTCTACCCTCTTTGCAGGGTGGTTTCTAAACTGCCTGCACTGTTACCACACACAACCCTCTCACCTCGTCAGGAGCTAATTCAAATTCCCGATCGTCCAGGGCTCCTTTCCAGAACCATCCTGTTATTTTATGGCACACAATTTTCCAAGATAGCAAGATTGTAGAAATTCCACATTCTATTCCAGCGAACTTCCCTTTAAACAGTAGCCATGATCGTTTCTGAAGCAGCAGTCACATTTTAAAGCGACAGTCCAGGAAAAAAGAAAGCAACCAGCAGAGGGTTGATCATATACACAAACAGTAAACAAGTATTTATGCAAACACACATACGCAAATGATAATCATTTGGTTATGTAGAATCATAAGCAAAAACAATAAAAAAGCGGTTATGTACACACATGCACACAAAGATTAAACAAGTGCACACAGAGACACAATCAAACGCTATCCAATTAGTTCCTCCACTGATCTTTCCAATTATCCCTGAAAACCACAGCCACTGTGCCCCGGTGGTGGAGGGAGTGAATGTTCCTGGATCGGGTCCCAGTCAAGTGGGGCTGCTTTGTCTTGGATGGTGTCCTGCTTCCTGATAATGTTTGAACTGCACTCACTCTGGAAGTGGTTTCCCACCCATATTCAAATGAAACCTGTTTATCTCTTCTCACTCTATCAAAACACATCCCGATTCCAATGTCTCTATTGTAACTTCCTTTTACCTGATATTATGATAATATTAAAAAAAACAGTCCCAGTTTCGTCAATGCCCCACGTGGCTTGTGTCCCTCATCCTTATAACCATTCTTGGAAATATCATCAACAGCCTCAGCAGGACCCTGCCCTGCTTTGTAAGATAACAAATCCAGAATTAGACGCAGTACTCCAGCCGAGGCCGAACCAATGAGTTATAACATGTTAGTGTGAAGTTCCTCCTCAGGAGAAATATCTTACTTTTCCTTTCAACAGCACACCCTTGTCCAGATAACTTGCATGTGTACCAATCTGTTAAAGAAGTGACTTTGTAATTGTCCCAGATTCCTTCCTCACGTCCTTCTATTTGTGATACAGTCCACTTGTTTTCATGATTGCATTTCCCACAAAACTCAATATGCTTGTGACCGTCCAGGACAAAACAACCCCATGTAATTGGCAACAAATCCACAAATATTCACCCCCTGCACCACCAGCAGACAGTAACAGCAGTGTGTACCATCTAGAACAAGCACTTGAGGAACTCATCAAGGCTCCTTAAACAGCACCTTCCTAACAGACGAGAGCTTACATCTAGAAGGACAAGGACAGCAGATACATGGGAACAGCACAACCCGGAAGTTCTCCTCCAAGTGATTCACCATTCTGATTTGGACATAGATCAGCATTCCATACTTTTCGCTGGGTAAAAATCCTGTAACTCCTTCCCTAAAGCAGTGTTGTTGCACTCACATCATATGTCGAGCAGCGGTTCAAGAAGGCAGCTCAACACCACTTTATCAATGGGCAGTTATGGATGGACAATAAATGCTGGGCCAGCCCGTGAATGATTTTTTTAAAAACACATATCACTCTTTCTCCATTCTCTGTCACCAGGTCAATGTCGCATCCACTCTGCCACTGCCTCTATACCCCATGGGTTTCCGATTCCATTAAATGTCTAACTAATGACGTCTGATCGCTCGCCTTCGGTAATAAGATCTAAATAAAAAGGAATGGACGATCATCAGCACTTTCAGCTACTGCGGAAGTGGCCACGATCCAATTCATCAGACATGTTTGCTTTGCTATTAAGATTCCCATGTCCCCTGTATTCTATAAACCGATACATTATTAACAGAACGTCCGCTATTTTTGCCCTACATCATGGCCTGTAGTAATTGAGCCAACAGCGTCATTCGACTGCCTGTCTGCAGTTAGAGTGTTTGTTCTATTTTCAAAGCAGGGTGAAACATTTACAAGCTTCAAGTCATCGGGCGTCACTCCCGTATACAAGGAAGAATGAAAGATTAAAATCAGTGCCTCCGCTAAGACCACCTCACTTCACTCAGCAAAACTCGTGCATCTCTGTTCTGACACGAGAGTGCAGGAATGAAATGGGTTAACTGAACCTGTTTGTTCCGTGCCTGTAATTAATGTCAGTCTCCATGGAATTTAACTGTGCCTCTGAAACGTGGCCCTCTTCTATTTATAAGCGGCGCCTTTCAAAGCGTTATCCCACAGTAATATCGGGAGCATTCCATCCGCAACAAGCCGGGATCTTAGGCTTAAAAGGGAGGCAGAGGGTAGGACAGAACCTGAGACCAATAGATTGGAATGTTACAACAATGGATCAGAACCTGAGATGTATAAATTGGAATGTTACAACAATGGATCAGAATCTGAGATGTATAAATTGGAATGTTACAACAATGGATCAGGACCTTAGAAGAATACATTGGAAGGTTGCAACATTCAGCAGGCTCTTCACCACGGCGCTTAACTTACTTTCTGCAGAAGATCATTGGGTAATATTAAATTGGCGCATTTTATGGGCGCTTTACGTTATTCAAGGAGTTTACTATCCCATTCTCGCTATTCTCGGTGTACCTGGTAAGTCTTCACATTCAGACATTAACTTGTGAAACATGTTTAACTTCATGACAGTGCTTGTCTTCTAAATTCTAGTGAGACAAAAGTTATTGTGTGAAGTTCTGATCACAAACTCCATTCCTGATCCACAGACCATACACCTCCTATCTGCTTATTTCTACGGATGTGAGTCATGGCTGAACTTGAGGACTCAGCTGTCCCTCCCTTCTCTGAATTGTCAAGGGGTTTGTCAGGCTTCTCCTCCGGCGGGGAGAATTGAATTGAGGCACAGACAAACTGCCAGCCCACTTTCCCATTTCAGACCAACAGGTGAGCAGATCTGTGCCACAATTTATTCTCCTCAGTTTCTTCCCTAGACTGATTTTGGCCAACAGCCCCCAACAGACCAGAATGCAAGGCTCACTCCCTTTCCATTTTCCATGTCCCTACCTCCACGGCACCCACTGCCCCGGCAATGTTCCATCCCTGCTTGAGAACAGCATCCATGGCAAGCTGGAGTTGGGGTATGGGGTAGGGTGCAGTTGGGAAAAGCAGCTTCTCTAGTCTGTCCATGTATCCTACATTACTGGATACACTCTGGTAAATATCGCCTATATTCCCTCCCAAACCTTAAATCTTTCTGAAAGTGTGGCGCCCGCTGTTTGAAACAACATACAGGGCGGGATCAAAATACTGCTTTATGTAGGTTTATTATACCACCGTACCTTGTGTTCACTCTGCCTCTATTAACACTGTCGTGGATCCCATAAGCTCTATTCAGAGCGTTCTTATACTGTCCTGAGATTTGTGCACAAACAGCCCAGGTCTCTCTGTCCTTGCACTGCCTCTGATTTGGACAATTGAGGTTCTATTGATTACATTATACTGGATTGTTTCCTCTCCAATATTCTCCCATCCCTACCTCTCTTCCTTGCTTTTAAAACATGAAAATGTAACTGTGTTCCAGCTCTGTTTTAATGGGTTCAATATCTTCTTCTTGAGCTCGGTGTAGTATTTGGTCCGATATTGTTCCAGTCAAATGCCTAGAAATATTCGATTATACTAAAGGTGCTGAATTAATGTAAGTTGTTTTTGTTATTGCTTTTCAAATTCTCCACATATCAGGCAGAAACTGCAGCAAGGAAGTAAATGCGATGCTTCAGATCGGTCAGCTTTGATAATGGAGGGGTTTTTGACGAATCAGAAACAGCCCTACCTCGGAATTTGAAGTCCCGCGTTTGATGTCCACTCACAAACCTGTTGGACACAGGAGAACCCTATCAGGAACCGAGGCAACCCAGATTGTGTGTTACCAGGACCAGGGCGAATAAATTAGAAGGACAGTGGAAGGGGGATTACACAGCTGGATGAAAAATTCCTGTCCAATCCAAAACTCAATGTTTAGCCTCCAGAATTGTGACAACTCAGTTACACCTGGGATGGTACGAAGGAGGAGAAGGTCGCTTAGATCTGATTGAGTGTAGGGGTCAACAGTTTTTTAAGCCATGTAGGGAAAGGAAAACAGAATTTGCAATAGATTAAATTCAAATACTTCAGTAACAACCTTTTTTCGCTTAAATCTCTCCAGCCTTCCATATGATCTCTGGCTTTCCCTTGTCCATTCACGCTGCATCATATTCACACAGCTCAGGAAAGAAGAGCACAATTCAACCTTTCAGGACTTGCTAAATCAAACTGGTCACATTTCTCTCCAGCTAATTTCAATGCTTATCTTTCTTCCACACAGTTAATTTATTGTCAATTGTCATCCTGTCTCGGGGCAACTGCGGTCTATCCAAATGTGTCTCTCGTTACCTGGTGGCCATGTCAGCGGCGGATCTACTGGTCATTATCCTTGACCTGATATTGAGACACATTCCGATCGTTTTTGGGGAAGAGTTTCGTTTCCTGTATTCTATCCCTGTGTGTAATATCCATGCTGTCTTCCTATACGCTGCCACTGACTGTTCCGTCTGGTTCACTGTCACTTTCACCTTTGATCGATTTGTGGCTATTTGTCACCAGAATCTGAAAAGTAAATATTGTACTGAGAAAACGGCGGCTATTGTTATGGGAACAGTGACTGTGCTGAGTTGCTTAAAGAATATTATCTGGTACTTTATGCTCACAGGTTGGTATTTTCTCATGAACTCGCCCTGGTTTTGCCGTGTATCATTTGCTGTTCAGCTCTCTATGGTCTGGATAACTATAGAATTTCTCCATCACATTCTTATCCCCTGTGTCCCATTTTTCTTGATTCTGCTGCTCAATGTTCTCACCGTCAGACACATTTTAGTCAGCAGCAGAGCCCGCAGGAGACTCCGGGCTCACAGTAGTGGGGAGAGTCCCAGAGACCCAGAGATGGAGAGTCGGAGGAAATCCATCATTTTACTGTTTGTTATCTCGGCCAATTTCATCCTGTTGTGGGCATTGTTAATATTGTTTTCTATATGGAGCCGGATGTCGTTCTTGAGGAATATGCATGTTGACCTAGATTATATTGTGATGGAATTGGGATTCATGTTGCAGCTCCTGAGCTGCTGCACAAACACTGGGATTTACGCTGTGACCCAGACTAAGTTCAGGCAGCAGTTGAAGAATCTGCTGAAATATCCCTTTACACCAATTCTTCAATCCATTGAATAACTTTAACACGGACTGGCTGAGAATGACGTTTAGTTTTCCATTGAATTCTATGTTTCCATTGGTGGACGGGTTGTTTCTGTGCCGACAGCAGGCAAAAAGGGAAGGGTGGTGCTATTGTCTTTATGGTGAAAGAGCAAATGGACAGAGTCTGTTTAACATGATGTTGTTTTCCAGCCCTGCACAGAGGTGCATACTGACTGGAGCATAGAGAGGAAGTGTTGTGTCGTCAGTGATCCCGCCCACTCCTGGTTTCCATAGCAGCCAGGGCATCAACAACAAGTAGGGTGGTGGCTATCACTGGCCGGGGAGGGATAAGACGGATGCATGGGTTTGGCGGTATTCCAGACACACCAGGGCAGGAGAGAGGAAGAATGTAACACTTGGTGCATGAGATGTGGTGGTGTAGTGACGTGATATAACAAGTATAGATCGCGAGGAATGGTGATATAACGGGCTTTTATCTCAGTGCTGACCCTCTAAATGTGCAGCAGTACCTCAGTATCGACATATGACATTGATCAGAACCCTGATTCTGCGACAATATCTCGCCCCCCCCCCCCCTCACCCTCCCACAGTGCTGGCATTCACTCAAAGATGCTTCTTTTACAGTGCAGTGCTCCCTCAGTACTGACCGTCCGAAAATGCAGCACTTCCTGAATATTGAACCTTCAACAGTGCAGCAATCATTCACTACCGACCCTCTGATAGTGAAGCACTCCCTCGACACTGAGCCTCCAGCAGTGCAGCACTCCCTCATTACTGACCATTTGACAGTAGAGCACTCTCCTAATACTGACCCTCCAACAGTGCAGCACTACCTCGCTACTGACCATCTGATGGTGCAGCACTCCCTCAGAGGTACCCCGATAACACTTCCTCAGTATTGACCCTCTGGCAGTTCAGCACTCCCTCAGTACTAACTCGACGACAATGCAGCACTCCATCAGTACTCCCCTTCTGACAGTACTGCATTCGCCCCGTACTAACCTTCCAGAAGTGCAACAATCCCTCAGCATTTTCCATCTGATAGTACAGCACTCCCGCAATTCTGACCCCCCAGCAATCCAACAAACCCTCAGTAATGACCATCTGATTATGCAGCGCTTCCTCAGTGCTCCCCTCGCGGACTTTGCATCGCTCCCTCAGTACTCATCCTCTGCCAGTTCAGCACGCTCTCAGTACCGACAACCCAAAATGCATTCTTTCAGCAATGAACCTCTGACAGTGTGGTGCACCCTCAGACTGACCGTCCGATAGTACATCACTCCTCTGTGCTGACCCTCTGACAGTTCAGCACTCCTTCTACACTGACCCTTTGACAGCACAGCTTTTCATCAGTACGGCCTCTCCCATCGATCAGAACTCCATCAGAACTGACCATCTCACAGTGCAGCTCTCAAAAAATGCCGACGCCCCAACACTGCAGATTCCCTTCTTTACTGCCCCGCCTTTATATCAGCTCTCACTGTCTATGACCCCCTTATCAGTGCATCAATGTCTAAATACTGACCCTCCCACAGTGCAGCAATACCTCAATACTGAACCACTGGCAGTGCAGCACCAGCTCAATACACACCCTTCGAGATTGCAGCACTGCCTCAGTACTGACTATCCGATAGTGTGCCACTCCCGCAGCACTGAGCCTCCGACAGGGTAGCTCTCCATCTTTCCTAACCCAACGACTGTGCAGCACTCTCTAATTCTCCACTTTCCAATAGTTCATATTCTCCAACCACTCAGCCTACAGCCTTTGATGGAAGATAGAAATGGTGAGGTTGAATATGATTCGAACATTTTACTTTAGAATTGAATCAGCTGGTTGCTTTCTTTTTTCCTGGACTGTCGCTTTACAATGTGACTGCTGCTTCAGAAACGATCATGGCTACTGTTTAAAGGCAGGTTCGCTGGAATAGAATGTGGAATTTCTACAATCTTGCTATCTTGGAAAATTGTGTGCCATAAAAGAACAGGATGGTTCTGGAAAGGAGCCCTGGACTGTCGGGAATTTGAATTAACTCCTGACGAGGTGAGAGGGTTGTGTGTGGTAACAGTGCAGGCAGTTCAGAAACCAGCCTGCAAAGAGGATAGAAACAAAACCTCTCTCTCTCCTGTATTTGTCAAGTTTCCAGTAAGGAGCTGGCTGGCGATTTCTCATATTTCTGCATCCTGCTTTCATTGAAAACCCCTTACAATAAGATTTCTCAGGCCCGCTCTCCACCTAAAGCTGCACTCTCTTTACCCCTCAGACCTGATCTCTCTCTCTACAGCTCCACTCTCTCTAAACCCAGGCCTGTTCTTTCCCTACCCATCGATTCTCTCTACACCACCCCCCTACACGGCCGCTCTCTCCCTACAGCTCTACTCTCCCTATCCCCCCAGACCAGCTCTCTCCTACAGCTCCAAAGTCTTTACACCTCAGACCTGATCTGTCTCAACAACTCCACTCTCTCTAAACCCAGGCCTGCTCTCTTCCTACCACTCTACTCTCACGACACCGCAGACCCGCTCTCTCCCTACAGCTCCACGGTCTCACCACCCCAGACTTGCTCTCTCTACAGATCCACTCTAACTACACCCCAGACCCACTCTCCCTACAGCTCTACTCTCTCTAAACCCAGTCCTGCTCTCTCCCTAACACTCTAATCTCTCTACCCGCTCCCCCCCCACCCAGAACGACTGTCTACATGCAACTCCACTCACTCTGCACCCCAGACCCGCTCTCTCCCTACAGCTACAGTCTTTCCACACCCAAGACCCGATCACCCCCTACGGTTCCACTCTCTGTACACCCCTGACCCACTCTCTCCGTACAGCACCATTCTCTCTACCCCCCAGACCCGCTCTCTCCCTATGGTACACTCACTCTACACTCCGCAGCCACTCTCTCCCTACAGCTCCACTGTCTCTACAACCCCACACACGCTCTCTCCCTGCGACTCCACTTTCTCTACACCCCCCAGACTTGCTCTCTCCCTGCGGCTCCAATCTCTCCTCACCCCCCAGACCCGCTTTCTCCCTGAGACTCCACTGTCTCTACGACCAAGCCCCACTCTCTAGCTACAGCTCCACTATCTCTAAACCACAGACCCGCTCTCTCCCTATGGCTCCACTCTCTCTACACTCCAAACCAGCTCTCCCCGTACAGCTGCATTCTCTCTGCTCCCCCAGACCTGCTCTATCCCTCTGGCTACACATTCTCTACAACCCAGACCCGCGCTCTCCCTACAGCTAAACTCTCTCTACCTCCCCAGACCGAATCTCTCCTTACGGCTCCACTCTCCCTACCCCCCAGACCTGCTCTCTCCCTAAGTCTCCAATCTCTCTAGCCCCCTGACCCTCTCTATCCCTAAGTCTCCAATCACTCAACCCCCAATCTCTCTACACAAAAGAGCCGCTCTCTCCCTACAGTTGCACTCTCTCAACACTCCCCCCCCAACCCCAGACCCGCTCTCTCCCAACGGCTCCACTCTCGTACACCCCCTAGACCTGCTCTCTCCCAATGGCTCCAATCTCTCTACACCCCCCAGACCCGCTCTGTCCCTACATCTCCAATCTCTCCACCCTAAAGACCATCTCTGTCCCTAAGTCTCCAACCTCTCTACACCCCAGACCCACTCTCTCCCTAAGAGTCCAATCACTCAACCCCCAGACCTGCTCTATCCCTGTGTTTCCACTCTCGCTACACCCCCCAGACTCTCTCTCTCCCTAAGTCTCCGATCTGTCTACCCCCCACACCCACTCTCTCCCTAAGTCTACAATTCCTCTACCCCACAGAATCGATCTCTGCCGAAGTCTCCAATCTCTCTACCCCCCCCAGACCTGCTCTCTCCCTAAAGCAGTACTTTCTGTATGCACCAGAACCTCTCTCTCCCTGCAGTTCCACTCTCTTTAACCACACCCCAGACCCACTCTTTCTCTGCAGCTCCTCTCTCTCTGCTCCACCAGACACGCTCTCTCCTAAATGCTCTGTTCTCTCTACCTTATATACCCGCTCTTTCCCTACAACACCACTCTGTCTAAACCCCAGACCCAATCTCTCTCTACAGCTCCACTCGCTCAAACCCCCCAGACCTGCTCTGTCCCAACAGCTCCAATCTCTCTACACCCCAGACCCAATCTCTCCGTACAGCTCCATTCTCTCTACCCCCCAGACCCGCTCGCTCCCTATGGCTACACTGACTCTGCACCCCGTACCCGCTCTCTCCCTACACCTCCACTGTCTCTACAACCCCAGACCCGCTCTCTACCTACGGCTCCAATCTCTCTACACACCCCAGACCCGCTTTCCCACTGAGACTCCACTGTCTCTACGACCAAGACCCACTCTCGAACTACAGCTCCACTCTCTCTACACCACAGACCCACTCGCGCCCTACAGCTACACTCACTCAACCCCCAGACCCGCTCTCTCCGTGCGGCTCCACTCTCTCTACACCCCCCAGACTTGCTCTCTCCCTACGGCTCCAATCTCTCTACACCCCCCAGACCCGCTTTCCTCCTGAACCTCCACTGTCTCTACCGCCAAGCCCCACTCTCTAGCTACAGCTCCACTCTCTCTACACCGCAGACCCACTCACGCCCTACAGCTACACTCACTCAACCCCCAGACCCGCTGTCTCCCTACGGCTCCACTCTCTCTACACCCCAAACCAGCCCTCCCCATAAAGCTGCATTCTCTCTGCCCCCCCAGACCTGCTCTATCCCTCTGGCTACAGACTCTCTACAACCCAGAACCGCTCTCTCCCTATAGCTGCACTCTCTATACCCCCCAGACCTGCCATCTCCCTACTGCTCCACTCCCTCTACACCCAGACCCGCTCTCTCCCTACAGCTAAACTCTCTCTACCTCCCCAGACCCAATCTCTCCTTACGGCTCCACTCTCCCTGCCCCCCAGACCTGCTCTCTCCCTAAGCCTCCAATCTCTCTAGCCCCCTGACCCTCTCAATCCCTAAGTCTCCAATCACTCAACCCCCCCATGCCCGCTCTCTCCCTGTGTCTGCACTCTCTCAACTCCCTCCAGACCCTCTTTCTACTTAAATCTCCAATCTGTCTACGCCCCCCCCCACACCCACACTCTCCCTAATTCTCCAATCTCCCCACTCCCCAGACCATCTCTCTCCCTAAATCTCCAATCTCTCTAAGGCCCAGACCAGCTCTCTCCCTAAGTCTCCAATCTCTCTACCGCCTAGACCCTCTCTCCCCCTAGGTCTCTAATCTCTCTACGCCCTAGACCTGCTCTCTCCCTGAAGCTATAATTTCTGTACGCGCCAGAACCTCTCTCTCCCTGCAGCTGCAATCGCTCTAACCCCACCGCAGAACCGTTCTTTCTCTACAGCTCCATTCCCTGCTCCCCAAGACCCGTTCTCTCCTAAATGCTCTTTTCTCTATATCTTCTAGACCAGCTCTTTCCCTACAACACCACTCTGTCTAAACCCAAGTCCTGCTCTCTCCCTAAAACTCCACCCTCGCTACACCCCAGAGCCACACTTCCCTACAGCTCCACTCACTCAAATCCCCAGACCAGCTCTCTCCGTGCAGCTCCATTTTCTCTACACCCCAGACCCGCTCACTCCCTACAGCTGCACACTCTCTAATCCCCCACCCCACCACCCCCCCCCCCCCCCCACACATCAGACCTGCTCGCTCCCTATGGCTCCACTCTCTCTACACAAAAGAGCCGCTCTCTCCCTACAGTTGCACTCTCTCAACACTCCCCCCCAACCCCAGACCCGCTCTCTCCCTACGGCTCCACTCTCGTACACCCCCTAGACCTGCTCTCTCCCAATGGCTCCAATCTCTCTACACCCCCCAGACCCGCTCTATCCCTACATCTCCAATCTCTCCACCCTAAAGACCATCTCTGTCCCTAAGTCTCCAACCTCTCTACACCCCAGACCCACTCTCTCCCTAAGAGTCCAATCACTCAACCCCCAGACCTGCTCTATCCCTGTGTTTCCACTCTCGCTAAACCCCCCAGACTCTCTCTCTCCCTAAGTCTCCGATCTGTCTACCCCCCACACCCACTCTCTCCCTAAGTCTACAATCTCTCTACCCCACAGAATCGCTCTCTGCCGAAGTCTCCAATCTCTCTACCCCCCCCCCCCCCCCAGACCTGCTCTCTCCCTAAAGCAGTACTTTCTGTATGCACCAGAACCTCTCTCTCCCTGCAGCTCCACTCTCTCTAACCAGACCCCAGACCTTCTCTTTCTCTACAGCTCCACTCTCTCTGCTCCTCCAGACACGCTCTCTCCTAACTGCTCTGTTCTCTCTACCTTATATACCCGCTCTTTCCCTACAACACCACTCTGTCTAAACCCCAGACCCTCTCTCTCCCTACAGCTCCACTCACTCAACCCCCCCCAGACCTGCTCTCTCCCAACAGCTCCAATCTCTCTAAACCCCAGACCCTATCTCTCCATACAGCTCCATTCTCTTTACCCCCCAGACCCGCTCTCTCCCTATGGCTACACTGACTCTACACCCCGTACCCGCTCTCTCCCTACAGCTCCACTGTCTCGACAACCCCAGACCCGCTCTCTCCCTAAGTCTCCAATCTCTCTACACACCCCAGACCCGCTTTCCCCCCTGAGACTCCACAGTCTCTATGACCAAGACCCACCCTCTAGCTGCAGCTCCACTCTCTCTACACCAAAGACCCACTCACGCCCTACAGCTACACTCACTCAACCACCCAGACACGCTCACTCCCTGCGGCTCCACGCTCTCTACACCCCCCAGACTTGGTCTCTCCCTACGGCTCCAATCTCTCTACATCCCCCAGACACGATTTCCTCCTGAGCCTCCACTGTCTCTACCGCCAAGCCCCACTCTCTAGCTACTGCTCCACTCTCTCTACACCGCAGACCCACTCACGCCCTACAGCTACACTCACTCAAGCCGCAGACCCGCTCTCTCCCTATGGCTCCACTCTCTCTACACCCCAAACCAGCTCTCCGCATACAGCTGCATTCTCTCTGCCCCCCCAGACCTGCTCTATCCCTCTGGCTACAGACTCTCTACAACCCAGAACCGCTCTCTCCCTATAGCTGCACTCTCTATACCCCCCAGACCTGCCATCTCCCTACTGCTCCACTCCCTCTACACCTAGACCCGCTCTCTCCCTACAGCTAAACTCTCTCTACCTCCCCAGACCCAATCTCTCCTTACGGCTCCACTCTCCCTGCCCCCCAGACCTGCTCTCTCCCTAAGTCTCCAATCTCTCTAGCCCCCTGACCCTCTCTATCCCTAAGTCTCCAATCACTCAACCCCCCCATGCCCGCTTCTCCTTGTGTCTCCACTCTCTCAACACCCTCCAGACCCTCTTTCTACTTAAATCTCCATTCTGTCTACGCCCCCGCCCCACACCCACACTCTCCCTAAGTCTCCAATCTCTCTACTCCCCAGACGCTCTCTCTCCCTAAATCTCCAATCTCTCTAACCCCCTGATCAGCTCTCTCCCTAAGTCTCCAATCTCTCTAAGGCCCAGACCAGCTCTCTCCCTAAGTCTCCAATCTCTCTACCGCCTAGGCCCTCTCTCCCCCTAGGTCTCTAATCTCTCTACGCCCCAGACCTGCTCTCTCCCTGAAGCTATAATTTCTGTACGCGCCAGAACCTCTCTCTCCCTGCAGCTGCAATCGCTCTAACCCCACCGCAGAACCGTTCTTTCTCTACAGCTCCACTCTCTCTTCTCCCCCAGACACACTCTCTCCTAAATGCTCTGTTCACTCTACCTTATATACCCGCTCTTTCCCTACAACACCACTCTGTCTAAACCCCAGACCCACTCTCTCCCAACAGCTCCACTCACTCAACCCCCCAGACTCGCTCTTTCCCAACAGCTCCAATCTCTCTACACCCCAGACCCACTCTCTCCTTACATCTGCATTCTCTCTAACCCCCATTCCCGCTCTCTCCGTATTGCTACACTCTCTCTACAAACCAGTTCCACTCTGTCCCTACAGCTGCACTCTCTCTACCCCTCCAGACCTGCTCTCTCCCTACTGCGCCACTCTCTCTACACCCAAGAACCGCTCTCTCACTAAAAATCGACTCTCTCCAACACCCAAGACCCGCTCTCTCTCTCTAAGGCTCCACTCTCGCTACACCTCCCAGACCTGCTCTCTCCCTATGGCTCTAATCACTCTACATCGCAGACCCACTCAGTCCCTACAGCTTCCACTCGCTCAACCCCCCAGAATCGCTCTATCCCTACGGCTCCACTTTCTCGACACCCCAGACCCGCTCTCTCCGTAAAGCTCCACTCTCCCTAACCCCCAGACCTGCTCTATCCCTAAGTCTCCAATCACTCAACACCCCATGCCCGCTCTCTCCCTGTGTCTCCACTCTCTCAACACCCTCCAGACCCTCTTTCTACTTAAATCTCCAATCTGTCTACGCCCCCCCCCCCACACCCGCACTCTCCCTAAGTCTCCAATCTCTCTACTCCCCAGACCCTCTCTCTCCCTAAATCTCCAATCTCTCTAACCCCCTGATCAGCTCTCTCCCTAAGTCTCCAATCTCTCTAAGGCCCAGACCAGCTCTCTCCCTAAGTCTCCAATCTCTCTACCTCCTAGGCCCTCTCTCCCCCTAGGTCTCCAATCTCTCTACGCCCCAGACCTGCTCTCTCCCTGAAGCTATAATTTCTGTACGTGCCAGAACCTCTCTCTCCCTGCAGCTGGAATCGCTCTAACCCCATCCCAGAACCGTTCTTTCTCTACAGCTCCACTCCCTGCTCCCCCTGACCTGTTCTCTCCTAAATGCTCTTTTCTCTCTATCTTCTAGACCAGCTCTTTCCCTACAATACCACTCTGTCTAAACCCAAGTCCTGCTCTCTCCCTAAAACTCCACCCTCGCTACACCCCAGAGCTGCACTTCCTTACAGCTCCACTCACTCAAATCCCCAGACCCGCTCTATCCCTACTGCTCCACAATCTCTACACCCCAGACCCACTCTCTCCGTGCAGCTCCATTTTCTCTCCACCCCAGACCCGCTCACTCCCTACAGCTGCACACTCTCTTATCCCCCACCCCACCCCCACCACCCCACCACACCAGACTTGCTCGCTCCCTTTGGCTCCACTCTCTCTACACAAAAGAGCCGCTCTCTCCCTACAGTTGCCCTCTCTCAACACTCCCCCCCCACCCCCAGACCGCTCTCTCCCTACGGCTCCACTCTCGATAAACCCACTAGACCTGCTCTCTCCCAATGGCTCCAATCTCTCTACACCCCCCAGACCCGTTCTGTCCCTACATCTCCAATCTCTCTACACCCCAGACCCACTCTCTCCCTAAGAGTCCAATCACCCAACCCCCAGACCTGCTCTCTCCCTATGTTTCCACTCTCCCTACACCCTCCAGATTCTCTCTCTCCCTAATTCTCCGATCTGTCTACCCCCCACACCCACTCTCTCCCTAAGTCTCCAATCTCTCTACCCCACAGAATCGCTCTCTGCCGAAGTCTCCAATCTCTCTACCCCACAGACCTGCTCTCTCCCTAAAGCAGTACTTTCTGTATGCACCAGGACCTCTCTCTCCCTGCAGCTCCACTCTCTCTAACCACACCCCAGACCCGCTCTTTCTCTACAGCTCCACTCTCTCTGCTCCCCCAGACACGCTCTCTCCTAAATGCTCTGTTCACTCTACCTTATATACCCGCTCTTTCCCTACAACACCATTCTGTCTAAACCCCAGACCCACTCTCTCCCAACAGCTCCACTCACTCAACCTCCCGGACCCGCTCTTTCCCAACAGCTCCAATCTCTCTACACCCCAGACCCACTCTCTCCTCACAGCTCCATTCTCTCTAACCCCCATTCCCGCTCTCTCCGTATTGCTAAACTCTCTCTACAAACCAGACCCACACTCTCCCTACAGCTGCACTCTCTCTACCCCACCAGACCTGCTCTCTCCCTACTGCTCCACTCTCTCTACAGCCAAGAACAACTCTCTCACTAAAGCTCCAATCTCTCCAACACCCCAGATCCGGTCTCTCTCTACGGCTCCACTCTCGCTACACCTCCCAGACCTGGTCTCTCCCTATGGCTCTAATCTCTCTACACCCTATTGACCTGCTCTCTCCCTGCATCTCCAATCTCCCTACACCACAGACCCACTCTCTCCCTATGTCTCCACTCTCTCTATCCCCCAGACCCGCTCTCTATCTGCAGCTCCACTCTCTCTACATCGCAGACCCACTCACTCCCTACAGCTTCCACTAGCTAAACCCCCCAGAATCGCTCTATCCCTACGGCTCCACTCTCTCCACACCCCAGACCCGCTCTCTCCGTAAAGCTCCACGGTCCCTACCCCCCAGACCTGCTCTCTTCCTAAGTCTCCAATCTCTCTAGCCCCCTGACCCTCTCTATCCCTAAGTCTCCAATCACTCAACACCCCATGCCCGCTCTCTCCCTGCGTCTCCACTCTCTCAACACCCTCCAGACCCTCTTTCTACTTAAATCTCCAATCTGTCTACGCCCCCCCCCCACACCCACACTCTCCCTAAGTCTCCAATCTCTCTACTCCCCAGACCCTCTCTCTCCCTAAATCTCCAATCTCTCTAACCACTTGATCAGCTCTCTCCCTAAGTCTAAAATCTCTCTAAGGCCCAGACCTGCTCTCTCCCTAAGTCTCCAATCTCTCTAGCTCATAGGCCCTCTCTCCCCCTAGGTCTCCAATCTCTCTACGCCCCAGACCTGCTCTCTCCCTGAAGCTATAATTTCTGTACGCACCAGAACCTCTTTCTCCCTGCAGCTGCAATCGCTCCAGCCCCACCCCAGAACCGTTCTTTCTCTACAGCTCCACTCCCTGCTCCCCCAGACCCGTTCTCTCCTAAATGCTCTTTTCTCTCTATCTTCTAGACCAGCTCTTTCCCTACAACACCACTCTGTCTAAACCCAAGTCCTGCTCTCTCCCTAAAACTCCACCCTCGCTACACCCCAGAGCCGCACTTCCCTACAGCTCCACTCACTCAAATCCCCAGACCCGCTCTCTCCCTACAGCTCCACACTTTCTACACCCCAGACCCACTCTCTCCGTGCAACTCCATTTTCTCTACACCCCAGACCCGCTCACTCCCTACAGCTGCACACTCTCTTATCCCCCACCACACCACCGCCCCCCCCACACCAGACCTGCTCGCTCCCTATGGCTCCACTCTCTTTACACAAAAGAGCTGCTCTCTCCCTACAGTTGCACTCTCTCAACACACCCCCCCCCACCCCCAGACCGCTCTCTCCCTACGGCTCCACTCTCGATAAACCCCCTAGACCTGCTCTCTCCCAATGGCTCCAATCTCTCTACACCCCCCAGACCCGCTCTGTCCCTACATCTCCAATCTCTCTACACCCCAGACCTACTCTCTCCCTAAGACTCCAATCACTCAACCCCCAGACCTGCTCTCTCCCTGCGTTTCCACTTTCACTACACCCTCCAGACTCTCTCTCTCCCTAAGTCTCCGATCTGTCTACCCCCCACACCCACTCTCTCCCTAAGTCTACAATCTCTCTACCCCACAGAATCGCTCTCTGCCGAAGTCTCCAATCTCTCTACCCCACAGACCTGCTCTCTCCCTAAAGCAGTACTTTCTGTTTGCACCAGGACCTCTCTCTCCCTGCAGCTCCACTCTCTCTAACCACACCCCAGACCCGCTCTTTCTCTACAGCTCCACTCTCTCTTCTCCCCCAGACACACTCTCTCCTAAATACTCTGTTCACTCTACCTTATATACCCGCTCTTTCCCTACAACACCACTCTGTCTAAACTCCAGACCCACTCTCTCCCAACAGCTCCACTCACTCAACCTCCCAGACCCGCTCTTTCCCAACAGCTCCAATCTCTCTACACCCCAGACCCACTCTCTCCTTACAGCTCCATTCTCTCTAACCCCCATTCCCGCTCTCTCTGTATTGCTACACTCTCTCTACAAACCAGACCCACCCTCTCCCCCTACAGCTGCACTCTCTCTACCCCACCAGACCTGCTCTCTCTCTACTACTCCACTCTCTCTACAGCCAAGAACCGCTCTCTCACTAAAGCTCCAATCTCTCCAACACCCCAGATCCGGTCTCTCTCTACGGCTCCACTTTCGCTACACCTCCCAGACCTGCTCTCTCCCTATGGCTCTAATCTCTCTACACCCTATTGACCTGCTCTCTCCCTGCATCTCCAAATACCCTACACCACAGACCCACTATCTCCCTATGTCTCCACTCTCTCTATCCCCCAGACCCGCTCTCTATCTGCAGCTCCACTCTCTCTACATTGCAGACCCACTCACTCCCTACAGCTTCCACTAGCTCAACCCCCCAGAATCGCTCTATCCCTACGGCTCCACTCTCTCCACACCCCAGACCCGCTCTCTCCGTAAAGCTCCACTCTCCCTACCCCCCAGACCTGCTCTCTTCCTAAGTCTCCAATCTCTCTAGCCCCCTGACCCTTCCTATCCCTAAGTCTCCAATCACTCAACACCCCATGCCCGCTCTCTCCCTGCGTCTCCAATCTCTCAACACCCTCCAGACCTTCTTTCTACTTAAATCTCCAATCTGTCTACGCCCCCCCCCCACACCCACACTCTCCCTAATTCTCCAATCTCTCTACTCCCCAGACCCTCTCTCTCCCTAAATCTCCAATCTCTCTAACCCCCTGATCAGCTCTCTCCCTAAGTCTCCAATCTCTCTATGGCCCGGACCTGCTCTCTCCCTAAGTCTCCAATCTCTCCACCTCATAGGCCCTCTCTCCCCCTAGGTCTCCAATCTCTCTACGCCCCAGACCTGCTCTCTCCCTGAAGCTATAATTTCTGTACGCGCCAGAACCTCTCTCTCCCTGCAGCTGCAATCGCTCTAACCCCACCCCAGAACCGTTCTTTCTCTACAGCTCCACTCACTGCTCCCCCAGACCCGTTCTCTCCTAAATGCTCTTTTCTCTCTATCTTCTAGACCAGCTCTTTCCCTACAACACTACTCTGTCTAAACCCAAGTCCTGCTCTCTCCCTAAAACTCCACCCTCGCTACACCCCAGAGCTGCACTTCCCTACAGCTCCACTCACTCAAATCCCCAGACCCGCTCTCTCCCTACAGCTCCATTTTCTCTACACCACAGACCCGCTCACTCCCTACAGCTGCACACTCTCTAATCCCCACACCACCACCCCACCCCCCACACCAGACCTGCTCGCTCCCTATGGCTCCACTCTCTCTCCACAAAAGAGCCGCTCTCTCCCTGCAGTCGCACTCTCTCAACACTCCCCCCCACCCCCAGACCCGCTCTCTCCCTACGGCTCCACTCTCGATACACCCCTTAGATCTGCTCTCTCCCAATGGCTCCAATCTCTCTACACCCCCCAGACCCGCTCTGTCCCGACATCTCCAATCTCTCCAACTTAAAGACCGTCTCTGTCCCTAAGTCTCCAACCTCTCTACACCCCAGACCCACTCTCTCCCTAAGAGTCCAATCACTCAACCCCCAGACATGCTCTCTCCCTGTGTTTGCACTCTCTCCACACCCTCCAGACTCTCTCTCTCCCTAAGTCTCCGATCTGTCTACACCCTAAACCCACTCTCTCCCTAAGTCTCCAATCTCTCTACCCCACAGAATCGCTCTCTGCTGATGTCTCCAATCTCTCTACCCCCCCAGAACTGCTCTCTCTCTAAAGCAGTACTTTCTGTATGCACCAGAACCTCTCTCTCCCTGCAGCTCCACTCTCTCTAACCAGACCCCAGACCTGCTCTTTCTCTACAGCTCCACTCTCTCTGCTCCCCCAAACACGCTCTCTCCTAAATGCTCTCTTCACTCTACCTTATATACCCGCTCTTTCCCTACAACACCACTCTGTCTAAACCCCAGACCCACTCTCTCTCTACAGCTCCACTCACTCAACCCCCCAGACCCGCTCTTTCCCAACAGCTCCAATCTCTCTACACACCAGACCCACTCTCTCCTTACAGCTCCATTCTCTCTAACCCCCATACCCGCTCTCTCCGTATTGCTACACTCTCTCTACAAACCAGACCAACTCTCTCCCTACAGCTGCACTCTCTCTACCCAACCAGACCTGCTCTCTCCCTACTGCTCCACTCTCTCTACACCCAAGAACCTCTCTCTCACTAAAGCTCCACTCTCACCAACACCCCAGACCCGTTCTCTCTCCACGGCTCCACTCTCGCTACACCTCCCAGACCTGCTCTCTCCCTATGGCTCTAATCTCTCTACAGCCTATTGACCTGCTCTCTCCCTGCATCTCCAATCTCCCTACGCCCCAGACCCACTCTCTCCCTATGTCTCCACTCTCTTTTTCCCCTAGACCCGCTCTCTACCTGCAGCTCCACTCTCTCTACATCGCAGACCCACTCACTCCCTACAGCTTCCACTCGCTCAAACCCCAAAATCGCTCTATCCCTACGGCTCCACTCTCTCCACACTCCAGACCCGCTCTCTCCGTAAAGCTCTATTCTCTCTACCCCTCAGACCCGCTCTCTCTCTTATGCTACATTCTCTCTACAACCCAGACCCATTCTCTCCCTACAGCGGCACTCTATCTACACACCCATACCTTACCTCTCCCTACAGCCACACTCACTCTACACCCCAGACCCGTTCTCTTCCTTCAGCTCCACTCTCTCGACCCCCCAGACGCGCTCCATCCCTAAGTCTCCAATCTCTCTACCCCCAGATCCGCTCTCTCCCTAAGTCTCCAATCATTGAACCCCCCAGTCCTGCTTTCTCCCTGTGTCTCCACTCTCTCTACACCCTCCAGGCCCTCTCTCCCCTTAAGTCTCCAATCTGTCTACCCCCCACACCTGCTCTCTCCCTAAGTCTCTAATCCCTCTAGCCCCAGACCCTCCCTCTCCCTAAGGCTCCAATCTCTCTAACCTCCAGACCCGCTCTCTCCCTAATTCTCGAAACTCTCTACCCCAAAGACTCGCTCTCTCCTGAAGTCTCCAATCTGTCTACCTCCCAGACCAGCTCTCACCCTGAAGGTATACTTTCTGTAAACACCAGAACCTCTCTTTCTCTGCAGCTCCACTCTCTCTAACCCCACCCCAGACCCGCTCTTTCTCTACAGCTCCACTCTTCCCGCTCCCCCAGACACGCTCTCTCCTAAACGCTCTGTTCTCTCTACCTTCTAGACCCACTCTTTCCATACAATACTACTCTTTCTAAACCCCAGTCCTTCTCTCCCCCTGAAGCTCCACTCTCACTACACCCCAGACCAACTCTCTCCCTACAGCTCCATTCACTGAACCCCCCAGACCCGCTCTCTCCCTCGGGCTACAGTCACTCTACATCCCAGACGCGCTCACTGCCTACAGCTGCACTCTCTCTAACCCCCCAGACTTGCCCTCTCCCTACGGCTCCACTCACACTACACCCCAGCCCCACTCTCTCCCTATGGCTCAACTCTCTCCAATGTAGAGGAGACCACATTGGGAGCAACGAAAGCGGTGGACTAATTTGGGGGAAATGCAACTGAAATGCTGCTTCACTTGAAAGGAGATTTTGGGCCCTTGGACGGTGAGGAGAGAGGAAGAGAAGGGGCAGGTGTTGCATCTTCGTCTTCGTCTCTGGGCTCACTTCTTTGGGCAAGAGTCCTCTCCCCATGCAATGGATCCTTTCACCCACCTCCAATATTCTCCCTCCACGTGGACCCCTCCCTCTGGATTCTTACCTTCTCTTGATCTTTTGATTGAGAACGGTCGGGGCGACATTAGTTGTCTCAATTTCTCTGCTCCTCTCACCCATTCTAACCTGTCTCTCTCTGAACTTACTGCATTCCGTTCTCTCAAGTCCAACCCTGACATTGTCATCAAACCCGCTGACAAGGGTGGTGCTGTTGATGTCTGGCGCACTGACCTCTACCTCGCGGAGGCTGAGCGTCAACTCGCAGACACTTCCTCCTACCTCTCCCTGGACCATGACCCCACCATTGAACATCAAGACATTGTTTCCAGGACTGTCACTGACCTCATCTCCTCTGGGGATCTTCATCCTACAGCTTCCAACCTTATAGTGTCCCAACCTCGGACGGCCCGCTTCTATTTCCTACCCAAAATCCACAAACAGAACTGCCCCGGCAGACCGATCATCTCAGCTTGCTGCTGCCCCACAGAACTCATTTCTCGTTATCTTGACTCCCTTCACTCTTCCCTTGTCCAGTCCCTTCCCACCTACATTCGTGATTCCTCTGACACCTTACGTCACATCAACAATTTCCAGTTCCCTGGCTCCAACCGCTTCCTCTTCACCATGGACGTCCAATCCCTCTACACCTCCATCCCCCACCAGGATGGTCTGAGGGCCCTTAGCTTCTTCCTCGAACTGAGGCCCAAACAATCCCCATCCAGCACTATTCTCCTCCGTCTGGCTGAACTTGTTCTCACGCTTAACAATTTCTCCTTCAACTCCTCTCATTTCCTCCAAATAAAAGGTGTGGCTATGGGTACCCGCATGGGCCTCAGCTATGCTTGTCTCTTTATGGGGTATGTGGAACATTCCTTGTTCCAGTCCTACTCCAGCCCCCTTTCACAACTCTTTCTCCAGTACAAAGATGACTACTTCGGTGCTGCTTCATGCTCTCTTCGGGACTTGGAAAAATGTATTAATTTTGCTTCCAATCTCCAGCCCTCCATCATTTTCACGTAGTCCATCTCTGACACTTCCCATCCCTTCCTTGACCTCTCTGTCTCAATCTCTGGTGATAGACTGTCCACCAATATCCATTACAAACCCACCGACTCCCACAGCTCCTCACACCCCACTTCCTGTAAGGACTCCATCCCATTCTCTCAGTTCCTTCGCCTCCGTCGCATCTGTTCCGATGATGCTACCTTCAAAAACAGTTCCTCTGACATGTCCTCCTTCTTCCTTAACAGAGGTTTTCCACCCACGGTCGTTGACAGGGCCCTCAACCATGTCCAGCCCATCCCCCGCGCATCCACCCTCACGCCTTCTCCTCCCTCTCAGAAACATGATAGGGTCACCCTTGTCCTCACTTATCACTCCACAGATCTTCCCTTCAACCCCCCTATCGGCATTCCGTAGAGATTGCTCCCTCCGGGACACCCTGGTCCACTCCTCCATCACCTCCTACTCCTCAACCCCCTCCTATGGCACCACCCCATGACCAGGCAAAAGAGGCAACACCTGCCCCTTCACTTCCTCTCTCCTCACCGTCCAAGGGCCCAAACACTCCTTTCAAGTGAAGCAGCATTTCACTTGCATTTCCCCCAACTTAGTCTCCTGCATTCGTTGTTCCCAATGTGGTCTCCTCTACATTGGAGAGACCAAACGTAAACTGGGCGACTGCTTTGCAGAACAACTGCGGTCTGTCCGCAAGAATGACCCAAACCTCCCTGTCGCTTGCCATTTTAACACTCCACCCTGCTCTCATGCCCACATGTCTGTCCTTGGCTTGGTGCATTGTTCCAGTGAAGCCCAACGCAAACTGGAGGAACAACACCTCATCTTCCGACTAGGCACTTAACAGTCATCTGGACTGAATATTGAATTCAACAACTTTAGGTCTTGAGCTCCCTCCCCCATCCCCACCCCCTTTCTGCTTCCCCCTTCCTTTTGTTTTTTTCTACTAAATTATTTCGATTTTTCTTTTCCCGGCTATTTCCATTAGTTTTAAATATTTTAAAATCTTTAATGCTCTCCCCACCTCCACTAGAGCTATACCTTGAGTGCCCTACCATCCATTCTTAATTAGCACATTCGCTTAGATAATATCACCAACCTTAACACCGATTTGTTCTTTTGTTCTATTGTTGGTGACATCTTTTGACGATCTGCTTCTATCACTGCTTGTTTGTCCCTACCACCAACCCCCTCCACTTTTCTCTCTCTCTCCGCTCCAAAACCACCCCCCCCCCCAACACCCCCCCCCTCCCCCCACACACACACATACACCTTAAACAAGCTTATATCTCAACTCTTTCTTGGACTCGAACTCAAGATCTGTCGAAGGGTCATGAGGACTCGAAACGTCAACTCTTTTCTTCTCCACCAATGCTGCCAGACCTGCTGAGTTTTCCAGGTAATTCTATTTCTGTTTTGTTTTATTCAAGTTCCCTGGATACACGTGGGAATGTGTTATATTGGGTAAACGCTGCGATATCTAAAGGATGGAATGAGGAAAGAGCCATTACCCACAGGTGATTTCGATAACCTGATCTATCCAGAAAATTTGCTCCTGGTATATATTTGCAAGCCTACCCTCTTTCTGAATTGCTGAGTTGGTGTCCTGTCGTTCGATCACTTTGCGGAAATGAAAACCCATTTGCGAATCAAAAGTGGGATCACAGCCTCCAACGCGCACAATTTGGACAAGTATTGTCTCCCCATCGAGGAATTGAACTCCGGTCTCCTGCGTGACAGGCGGAGATTCTCACCCCTATACTAACGGGGAGAGGCTAACTGTATCATTTCAAGGGAGACAGTGAGTTTACAATTTGCCCTGGGTTTTCCATTGTGATGCAGCAGTTACCCAGCTTGCCTGCACAATTCAGACATTTACCTTCCATCGGATTTAACCTGATGCATCATCCTTCTCGAAAATCGTTCGACTGCATCACTTTTTCCCTTCGAGAAGCGAAGATGTTATTTCATCGGAATTTTGCCTCATGTTGTCACTCGTGAAGTCTCGCAAGGAATTCGCAAGGAATTCAAGTCGTCCATCTGCTTCAGGCGCCGATCTCCAGCAGCCACGCTCGGCGTTCTATTTCTATATTCCACACACCAGTCAGGGAGCCGGATTCAACACATCACATGTAACCAGAAAAATAAGAAAGATTCTTTCCTCATTTCCACTCAGGAACATAAGCAAACTTGTCAGGAGCAACATTTCCAAATCACGGGCTGGCGCACTCGGGAATGTAAATCCTTCTCGGTCCCTCTTTAGATAGAGGCTCAGGGCAGCAGCAGGATCTATGTAGGAAAGCGGCACCGGGAAAAATCTAATAAAATACTTGAGTGCTAGTGGTCAGCTTTCAGCACCGAAATAAATCAAAGATAAATAAATCGAAGGGTTCAATTCACGAATATTTCGAAAGTTAGAATAGCAGAAGTGAGGGCAAACAGGGGGCGATGAGTTCAGGAAACAAGAGGTTGTTTGCCAATGCCCTGACTCCAGTCCGGCTCCAAATGCCTTTCTTTAGTTTGTAGGACATTCAGGCTGTACAATACTCATCTAATAACTTGTAACTGCCAATGTGCTAGGAGATGAAAAGTAATTCATTCCCTTTCAATAATCTCTTACTGTACTCCTATATTCCCCAGGAACAGTCCCCACTTTTGGCCCTTGGCCTAGCCCAAGTTAGCCAACGACAGTGGTGCTGTCCTCCCTCTTTACGTACCGCGACCCATTGATACTGGCCAGGTACCAAGCTTTGGCACGTAAAAAGTAATGGTCGGACCATCTGCATCATCTGGTCCTTTAACTGTAAACTCTGAATTGCCACAGTCCTTCTCCACCTGTTAAAACACGCACAGTGAGACCTTTTCTTTTACTCTGTGTCCGATGAATCAAGTATTTTAGATATATAATCAATATCAGCAGAAGTATAGGCATGGGAGCTAATCCGATTCTAGGGGTATATTTGTACATTTGAGTCCCAGTTCCAAAGGTCCTCCGACTATGTGGAGGAATCTATGTTCTCGTTATACTCATTTAAGGCTCTAACCTGTTGCTGCCGTGTGTAGTAAGTTATGTATATTGCTAGCTTCGTGCACGGTAGTCATGTTTTGCATTAACTGTGTCATATCCTGGTCTGTACTTATTTGGGTGCCCTGAGCCCCCTGTCGCCGTTCTAAGATTTCCTTAAGCTTGGAGCTCAAGGTCCAGACCTTCTACACAACAGTTGCCATGTTCTGAATCAGCTAATGAGGCCCCTATATTGAATATCGTAGCGGCATCGTTTATCAGGCTGCTCTTAACTCTGTTCCCTCCCAAGACTGATCGCATTCTGCCATGGAACTGAGATGCTTCAGTCATTACCTGGCCAATTAGAGCCGTATATAGATCTCGAAAATGGGTTGAGCACCACTCGCGAAGGTCAATTGCGGATATGTTCATGACTACGGGTACCAGCTCGTGGTTCACATTATCATACAAAACTTCTGATTAACCAGTCGCTCCTGGATGCACAGTTGGACAATTTGGGTCAGTCGGTGTGGTTTGAGGGACTTCAATTACCTCTACTCCGGCTGTGGAAGTAGACGTTGGAGGTGGCTGGATAGTGACAGACCTCCCACAACTAATCTGAAGCAAACTCTTACTACAGTTAGAAAGCAATTGTTCTCCTACTGTTACCTTTATCATTCCCCGTTGTGTGTCACAGTCGGCGCTGTCCGTGCTGCACCAAAGTTCCTCCTGCTTTGAGGGATGAGCAGTGATGGTCCCCGACCTTGTTACAGGGAGTGAAACGCCGACGGCCAGGATCGTAGATCTGTGGAGACATTAACATCGGCTCCCGTTCTCCGGGATATGACTTGGCCAATTGTCAGGTATCTTTAACTCCGTGGAATGCCTCCCTTTACTTCCCTTTCTCAAATCTACAAGTGCCCATGCATCACCTGTCTTAATTACTTCATGTGGCCCATGCCACTTGTGGGCAAACCCTGTTTGCTCCGGGCTCACCTTGACCATCACCTTATTCCCCACTTTCTCAAATGTTGCTCATTGGATTTGCCTTTTTCCATATCCCTAATCACCTGTCGGTGTCTAACATCCTTGCTTAAGTCATGCAAATGCTGACTTATTTCCCACACAGAAACAGACATCATTCCTATTAGTGTCCTACACCTCCCAATCTTACTATGATTCCCTCGGGAAACTGCATTGCTGTCCTAATCATTATTTGAAATGGGGAAAACATGGTGGTGCTGCTTGGGTTAGCCCTAATGCAGATTATTATGTTCAGTCTCGCTCTGTCTCTTGAATTGATTTTGCGATTTTTTTTTAAGTTCAGTTCATCCTTTACACCATCCCCGAGCTCTGTGGCTGGTAGGGAATTTCTATTTCTATTGGAATTTATACATTTATTTAATGACTCTCCATGTGGAATGATTTCCCTAACCTGAATCCATCTGGAAAGGCACCCTCCACTCCTTCCTTTCTACCGTCTCCTTCTGCTGTCCCACGTCCGACCTCAATTCCCTAAACTGCCGATATAACTGTACAATGCACCGTCTAATCCTGTGTTTAAATTGCTCAGTCTCTTCACTTCCAGTGATGGGTCTCTGTGGGAGATGCATAGCTCTGTCTGTCATCATAATGTTAACCGTGTGGTCTTAATCCTGTAACGCGCAGGCACATTTAGACAATCACTAGTACATCTATATTACATTTTTCCTGGTTTCCATTTACATGTACCCAACTTCAGCTAAATTATACTTAAGTATTATTGCTCCTTACATTTCAATTCACGAACTCCAGATTCTGCATCATTAAACAACTAAGTTCATTTTTCCCCTGACCGTGATCATTATAAGGTTCTTTCGAGGTCAGTTTCTCTATTGTCTTGATCGTTTATAATGTTTCCTTGCTCTTTAGGCAGTATTAACATTTCCGTGTCAATGAGGATTTCTGCCTCCTGATCTTTGCTTATCTCCCTGTGCGGTTCCAATGCCTCAGTTGATGGCCAGGTTATCAAATTCAGTTCCCCTGATACAGTTTGTTGATTGTATCCTCTTTCCCTAACTCTCTCTCCGACTTACATCATACAATTTTACACATAAAACAGTCTACAATCGTTTCTTGTTCAGATGTGTGGAGAAAAGTTAAAATCCAGTAAAGTATTCTCATAACAGATTTAAAACAGAAATCAAGCATTGACATGATTTGCTAACTTATCATCTTCTCAAGCAACATTTTATTGTCCCAAAAGTAACCCACTAAATTGTGGCTAGCCTGTTTCTCTTAGAATTATCGCAGATTCATTACCTCGAACAAAAATTGGATTTATGCCAAACATTGTCAAGCTCTCGAGGTTATCTTCATATTATGAGGATAGGCTTAAAATGCAGAAGCCTGCAGCATGTGAATCAATGTGATCCATAGCACTATTCTGTGTTGCTGACGGCCTTCTGTCCATATATCCCCATCTGTCTTGGCCTGGGATGTTCCCGTGGCCCTAACAATTTAGTTATATGAGGTATGTGCGGCCTAATTGTTTACCTAGCGTCTGGTCTGCGCGGCTTCGGCTAAGGTTGTATCTCAATCCGTCACCTGCCTGAGCGGCTCTGTCTCCTCTCAACTGGGGTCTCTGGTGCGCGGGTTCAGCTAAGGTTTTATGCCAAACCCTGGCCCGCCTGCGGGGCTCTGCCTCCTATCGGGGCCTCCTATCTCCTGTCCTGTGTCGTCCTCCCGATTATTTTGAAACTTGACAGGTTTGACGACAATTAGCATTGATTCAATTGCTGCAGACTTCTGCCTTTTAAGCCTATCCTCATAATATGCAGATAAGCTCAAGAGCTTGACAAAGTTTGGCAGTATCCAAAATTGTCGTCGGGTTAGGCTTACTGGACTAACTACAGATGGTAAATGCATTAGACTCGCCCACTTTGCAGAGCCGCGCCGAGAATCCAATATAATTATCCTGCCGACTACTCCAAACCGTTGTGTATGCTTTGACAAAAGGACCTCTAGGGACTGAGGTACAGGTCATCATCGTTTATTTGAGCAATTGCAACAAGAGAACCATCTCAAAGCAGCTTGAGATCGCACTCCGCTAAATTACAAGTGTTCACCATATTTACACATTATTGGTCACGTACAAGAACAGTTTCCAGATTCCGATCTCATCAACATATAGGTTCATGCTAAGCTTACATCTCTGGAAACTGTTGCATGCATGGCATGTCTCTATCTTTTCATCCAGGCAGAAAACTTGACTCCTACCTAACATGAGTATTATCTATCTACAGTGGTTGAATTCTATCAAGACAGTTTTCAACAAGTTTCATTTGACCTTCAACCACCCTCTGGTCAGGTGACGTTGTATCTGGTAGAGCACCATATAGTATCTAATGCTTGAGTCCACAACCACAGTCAGCCATTATCATGATGATACAGTTTAATTTACATACAAATATTCTATGCAATTCAAGCGCACATGGTCTTATTTATTCCTCCTCACTGTTTCGAATTCTCGGTTGTATTTTACTCAGCTCCGTGTCTCTGTGCTTTTCCTTTCTCAATTCATTCTAGTGGATGTTCTGAATGGTGACCGAGGTGACTATGAAGGAGATGCAGACTTCTCCAGCTCCCTGTCACCATCATCCCTTTCATAGTTTTCAGGGCTCTCAGGCTTTGGCTGGTTATCTGTTGCTACACTGTTTTCTTCTTGTTCTTGAACATTAGCTCCATTTACTGGTTCAGAGCAACGTTGAGTTTCATTCACTTTCCGTAAGAATTTCGGCTATCGTCTGTGCTGTAGTCATTTGGAGACTGCAAATTTCAGGCACTGAAATTATTAAGGGACCTTTAATTACATAGGCCCTTAACATCCTCCAACCTAAGGAACTAGTGAGGCCAAGATGTTAATACAGGCCTTCAAACTAATACTAAGTACATGAGTAATGTAGACACTGAAACCTACAAAGCCGATGACACAAGTGTGTCGCTGAAATAATACAGACATGGAAACTGATCTGGACCATGCAATTAATACAGGTCCACAAATGTATAGATTCACTGAAGCACTTACAGGCCATGAATCTGATACGGCTACTTAAACTAGCACAGACACTTAAATCAACACAGATTTAATCTAACGTACTCCATGTTAGGAAATAAAGATAGTATAAGTAGGTTATATTTGAATTTGTGGAAGTTAGGGTGAGTTTTAGCATTAAAGTTTAATTTTGATATGTAATTCTGTTTCTGTGTATTTTGAGAGAGATCAAATGGAAGGTTTAGTTACACATTAAAAGGTTGCTTGCATTTCTACCCTGGAGTTAATGCCTGCTCTTACATAAACGTAAAGACAGAAGATTCTAAGAACAATGCTGTTGCCAAGCAACAAGGAGCACGCTGGGTAGGTTCCTCCCACAGACATACACACTGAAATAAGGAAACAACAATTTTAAATTCACTTGAAACCAGGACTCCAGAGAGACAGGGCATCGGCAGAGAGAGCTGCAGATTCCCCAGAAGCACAGAAATGTACCAAGCAAAAGTAAAATCCCCAGAAGCCGCACGAGTGAATGACTAAAAGCCCAATGGAGAAGTTATAGCGATAGGAAGTTGTGAAAGCAGGGAAAAGGTCCTGTTATTCGCAGTGAAGAGTGAGGAGCAGGGTGAAAGGCTCCAAGCTTTAGATTTAAAGTGACAGAAATTTGCAAAAAGCAACAACTTTCAACGAGACAAGAGAAGATCTTCAAATCGTTGCTGTGAGCATGTGAAGCAGTGGTGCTCTGTTAATGTTGAGCTTGTAAGAGAGAATGCATGGAAGACAGCTTGCATGCATGTGGTGAACAAGGGAAGAGGAACATCGAAACTATGGTTCTGAAACATGGAGGTAAACCCTTGCTTAAGATATCTGTGAGAAAATGTCAATTTGGGAGCAGATTCCAGGTCCAAGTATTGGAGAGTGAAGATGCCAACCCCTCATCAACAGAACTCAGTGATGCTGGTAGCTCACGGTGTACCAAGTGTTGGAGGGTTTTGAAGAGAGAACCATAGCATCTGGTTGAGAAAGCACCTGTCAAATGAGGTCAGTGTGTGGTCTGTCTGACCACAGGGTACCTTAGGTTTACTTGGTCTGAGTACTTATTGTGGAAAATAACGCATAAGAAGTCTTTTGTAACTTGTGTTATCCTTATAAATCTATAGTTATCATAAAGGTACAGTTGTGGTGAATGATTAGTGTAATATGGTTGATCTCTTCTTGTTGAATAAATATTTCATTCATTTGTTAAATGATCTTCATCTGGCTACCGTGACTATGCTCAGTAGCTAAACTCCACATACCTAATCAAACAATTAAATTACGATCGATCAAGCTGGTCTCCACACTGAAATCACCCTTATCCAGGGGAAACATTGTCAAAGGGACTGTAATACTCCCTGATATGAATAGCAAGCATGTACCTAAATCAGAACTTTAATGTAAAACAGACCCTGATGCCAACACAGGTTCTGAAAACTGAATGACGAACCCTGAGCCCGAAACAGATCCTAAAACTATTGCAGTTTCAGAACCAAATACAGCGTTTCAGCACAGGTCCATATATCACCTCGTACACCCATTAATCTCATACAAAGACTGCCCCGGGGCAACTTGCATATTACCCGCAACTTTGCCCTGTAAATGTAAACCTCCCTCTGTCTCCGAGGTATATCAATACCCTCCCCAGTGCACGTCGTATAACAACCCCTACCCTGGTGTAGCTGGTACATTTACCCATGTCTCTGTATACATGCTCTATCACGCTTCCTCGCACTGCCTGGGAAATGAATCGCTCCTCCCTGCTGCTCCTGAGTACCTAGCCTTTTCCACACCAGGACGGACTATGGAGTAAATCTATACCCTTGTGTACCTTGTATATCACACTGCAGCATGCCTACAGCTGGTATATCTCTCCATTTCCATGATTCAGCTGCAATTTCCACACCGACAGCACCTTTGCTCTCTCCCAGACTGCCTGGTATATCACCTCTTGCTCCTGCCTATCTGGTCTACATCTAACCATGTGTGTACCTCTTCAATCTATCTCCCGGCCCCGGTGAACTGGGTATACACCCCGACGCTTATATGCAGATTGTATTTCGGCCTTCTCACTGTGGGACATGGACACACGCCCACCCAGTGAAGCTGATAAAGCTCCCTACCCGCGAAAACCTGTGAAATCAACACTGCTGCCATGCATGTCCATGTGACATTATCCCCTGCCTGTTCGTGTTGCGGTTGGACTCCCTCCCTGGTTACTTTGGGTACCATAGTGGGAGGGGCAACTTATAACCACGTGGCCTAGAGGGGCTCTTCCACTCTGCTTCAAAAGGTGAGCACTCAACCCATATCCACACCCACTCTCTCAATGCAGTGTCCGACCCCGCCCTGACAAAGGAAGAACAGGCTCCGCCCCCGCTCCCAAAAGGAGGCTACAGACCCCGCCCCCATTCTGAGAATGCTGCAACAATCCCCAACCCCGCCCTTAGAATGGAGAAACAGGCCCCGCCCCCGCTCTGCCCTTGGAGAAACATGCCCCGCCATCGCTCTGACCATGGACAAACAGGCCCCGCCCCCGCTCTGACCATTGAGGAACAGACCCCGCCCCCGCTCTGACCATAGACAAACAGGCCCCGCCCCCGCTCTGACCATTGAGGAACAGACCCCGCCCCCGCTCTGACCATGGACAAACAGGCCCCACCCCCGCTCTGAACATTGAGCAACAGACCTCGCCCCCGCTCTGGCAATTAAGCAACAGACGCCGACCCCGCTCTGACCATAGGACAACAGGCCCCACCCCCGCTCTGAACATTGAGCAACAGACCTCGCCCCCGCTCTGGCAATTAAGCAACAGACGCCGCCCCCGCTCTGACCATAGGACAACAGGCCCCGCCCCCACTCTGACAATCCAGCAGCAGGCTCTGTCCCTGCTCTAACAATGAGGTTACAGGCCCCGCCCCCTCTGACAAGACAGCATCAGGCCTCGCCTGCGATTTCAGGGATACATGCCCACACTCTGCTGGCCGCTCAGCGCCACTACTGCTCTTTGTCAGACTCAGAGATGTTCAGTATCTGCATGTCTGCATCTGGAAACAGATTGATGAAGTGTGAATATTGAACAATACAGTAAGGGATTGATTTTGCAGCAGAGAGCACAGTTCACTCGGGTGGGGCTTTCACTCTTCTGCCAACTTACCCTGTACATGAACTTTCTCCTCAATCCTCATTGGAGATATTGGCTGGAGATGGTAGTTTATTAATATTCCAGATTGCAATTTGTACATTCGCAACAGGTATTAGACTCTAATCCCATTCAGAATGGGAGTAGATAAACTTTGCTGTACTCTCTAATTCCTCTGCAATATCTTGTCAATGCTTAAACCGACACATTGCATCTTGATAAAAGTTTCTATTTGTTTCCAAGTTCGTTTTCTCAATTCCTCACACTGATTATTTGGCTGTAGAAAATATATTGAAAACACAAACGATATATTGGAGAGAATTTCCTGTTACATTTATTTTTATAATAAACACCCAATGATGCAGCTGTTCACACACGTCATTCCACCATCTTCCTGCTATGTCTCACTCTGTCCCAGTAAAATTCAGTAGTAGCAATTTTGCGCAGTCTGCCTGGTATGAATTTCCCCTTCCTTTTCTTATTTCTCTGCAGGCCGGTGGTGGCACTGCCCCCAATCCCCCTCCCCCATTCCATCCAGGCTGCAAACTGTGAGATCCCAAGAGGGAGGCAGCGGACACCAGGATTGGGATTAGGCTATGACCATGATGACAGTTGCTAGCTTGGCTCTGTCCTCATAGAGAGAGCGCCCTCCCAACTCTGTTTGCAGAGTCAGAGACTCCGCTCCCCCCACCCCCTCTGCCTTACAGAGCCAGAGGGAATGCCCCCCTCTGCGCACCACAGCGACAGGCGCTGCCCCTCACTGACACCAGAGACCAGGCTCCATTCCCTCTACGGTTCCATTGCAATGCCACGAGCCTCATTGTCCCCATGGCCGCAGTGCCCTCCCTGCTCTCTAACCATGGTCACAGGATCCACCATCCCCTCTGTCACCAGGGCGATAGATAACAGCCCACTCTGCCGTGACAGGGACACGCCCTTGCCCTACATTTTACAATAAGGACAGGTCTGATCCCCACTCTGTCACAACAGAGGCAGCTCACTGATCCACTGGAAGAGAGATAACAAATGGAAGAAAAGTAGAAACTCACACTGATTAATTTCTTCAAATCATCGAAAGCATTGAAGAATTAGAGTAAAGGGATATTTCAGCACATTCTTCAACTGTTCCCTGAACTTAGTCTGGGTCACGGCATAAATCCCAGTGTTTGTGCAGCAGCTCAGGAGCTGCAGCATGAAGCCCAATTCCCGCACATAGTTACCCATCCATACAGAATAAGACACCATATAATACATCCGTCTCCATATAGAATACACCATTAACATCGCACACAACAGAATGAATTTGGCCGAGATAACAAACAGTAAAATGATGGATTTCCTCCGACTCTCCATCTCTGGGTCTCTGGGCCTCTCCCCACTGCTGTGAGCCCGGAGTCTCCTGCGGGCTCTGCTGCTCATTAAAATGTGTCTGATGGTGAGAAGATTGAGCAGCAGAATCAGGACAAATGGGACACAGGGGGTAAGGATGTGATGGAGGAACTCGATGATTATCCAGACCGGATTATTCTGAACTTTGAATGTTATAAAACAAAACCAGGGTCTGTTCATCAGTGTATACAAAACTGATATCATAAAGTACCAGAAAATATTCTTTAAGAAGCTCAGCACAGTCACTGATCCTAGAACCACAGCCGCCGTTTTCTCAGTGCAATATTTAATTTTTAGCTTCTGGCAACAAATGGCCACAAACCGATCAAATGTGAAAGTGACAGTGAACCAGACAGAACAGTCAGTGACTGCATAAAGCAGTACAGCATGGATATTACACACACGCACGTTCCACAGGAAATTAAAATTTTCATTATAAACAATTGGAATGTGTCTCAATACCAGGTCCAGAATAATGACCAGTAGATCCGCTGCTGCCATGTACACCAGGTAGCGAGTGACACAGTTGGAGAGACCACAATTTCCCTGTGTTAAGATCACAATTGTCATTACGTTCACTGTAAGGAACAGAGAAAACAATAGAATTATGCATCAAGCTTAAAGGCAAAAAAAACATCTGCTTGGCTGAATGTACTGGATTGATCCATCATATTGTGGCATCCAGTGATTAATTGAAATTACTTTACATGCGACAACAAACTGGAATGTCTGTGATATGGTGGAAGAAAGCAGATTGTAAAAAGGATTAGATATGATACTGACATTTCTGAACAAGTTGTTAATCATTAAACTGTCGCCACTATTCACTTGAACTAGTTTAGACAAATTTGGAACCTCGAAACAACTCTAGTTTTGGTGAAGGAGATTAATGCAGTTAAACATCGCTTATAGAATTGATCGTTGGACACAATGAGACTGACAAGGGACGCCAATAATAACGAGGATCGAATAGTAAAATGGCAGAATAAGCTGGATTGCCCAATAGATCCGGGAATTTAATGGCATCCAATTATAACATGTGGAGAGCTCATAAAGTGCTTCCGATAAACTCCTGTTCATTGGTGTAATATTCCAATATGTTGTTCCCAGCTTCTGATCCATTGTTGTAACTTTCCAATCCATTGTTCTCAGATTCTGAGATCGCCTCTCCCTCTCTTTGTCTTTGCAATTATTCTTGCACCAAACAAAAGTGGTAAAGTTTACCCTGGTCCAGCTGAGCTGTCTGAAGGTTTTAGAGGGATGGAATATTGTACATAGAGGGATGTCAAGTAGATAAATTTTGGAGCTGTTCAACAATAAGTTCGGCAGATACAGGCAAATTATTGAAGAAGTTAGATAAAGCTTTTTAACGCATTAACACAATAATTCGTCTTTATTGATAAAGAGAGTCAAAGTTTACAAAAATAAGAAACTCAGACAAAGGATGCATCATCACTAAGCCTCGGTGAGGATTGGTAAGCATACTGCCTAATTCTGTGGAGCCCATTTCAGGAAGAGTATTATAGTCTTGGACGAGGCGCAGAGGATTTTTAATGGAATTGGAACAGGGCTGAGTGATTTGAACTGCGTGTGGGGGATGGAGAAGCTGGGGTTATTCTCCTTCGAGCAGTTCAGGGAAAGGGGAGTTTTAATAGAGTCATTTAGAATAGCGATTGGTTTTGATAGGGTAAATAACAGGGAACTGGTGATCCTGGAAAATGGGCCAGTGACAGGCCGACAGACTTTTAAAGTGATTGACAAAAAAGCAGAAAAGGAATGATGAATTGCTGTTTCAAAAATATCTGCAATATCCTGTATGAAACTAATAGAGATCCTGAAACTAATAGAGATACTGAAACTAATACAGATAATGAAAAAAATACAGATCCTGAAACTAATACAGATCCTGAAACTAATACAGAACCTGAAAATAATACAGACCCTGAAACTAATACAGAACCTGAAAATAATACAGATCCTGAAACTAATACAGATACTGGAAATAATACAGATCCTGAAACCATATAGATCTTTAATTTAATACAGACGCAGATCCTTAAACTAATACAGATCCTGAAAATAATACAGATCTTTAAATCAACACAGATCTTTAATTTGATACAGATGTTTAAATTAATACAGATGTTTAAATTAATACAGATTCTGAAGCTAATACAAATGTTTAAATTAATATAGATCCTTAAAGTAATGCAGAATTTAGAACTGATACAGACACCTAAACTGATATTGAAGCTAAAAACGGACTGAAAATAATGCAGACCCTGAAATTATTAGAAATCCTTCAATTAACAGAGGTGTGTGACTGTGTGTCTGTGCCCCTGTGTGTCTGTGTCTGTGTCTGTGTGTGAATGATTTGTGTCTGTTTGTGTGTGCGCCTCTGTGTATGCGTCTGTGTGTGTGGGGGGCTGTGTGTGGCTGTGTATGTGCCTGTGAGTGTGTGTCTATGTGTGTGTGTATGTGACTGCCTCTGTGTGTGTCCTGTGTGTGCTTCTGTATGTGTCTGTGTATTTCGGGGGTCTCTCAATATCGGCCTCTGCCCAATGCTTACCATTTCTGATCCTGTGGTTTCCAACTGGTGTGTGTTTGCTGCGTGAAGGTGGTGAAATATTCACGGTGTAACTCGTGGAGGTAACCTAGAGATGATGTAGTGCTTTTACAGGCCAGCATTTGGCTTTGTTACAACCAAATTCCTCTGTATTGATTCTCCTGAGGATTGTTATATCATCAAAGGGTAACTGAAGGGCAGAATGGAAGGTAACGCTGGAGCAATATCCAGCATGAAGTTTCACAGGACCTTTTCTATACATTTTATCGCTGGTCCATTGGTTGTTCAGGAGAGCGCCAGTGGGAATGGTGGGGCGGTGACCTTTTGCCCTCTCACCTTTTCTCCCTGCTCCAATGGCTGAGTGTCACGTGCGGGGCCGGCAGGAGTCCTGCTCTAACCGACTCCAGCTTACCCTGGCCAAGGGAGTCAGGGCAAGCCCCTTTCCGTTGTTCCTTCATCAAAGGGACAAGGTCACTGCCCCGTCCAGTGTGCCGCTTCCGGGCACGTCCCTCTCTGTTATGCCGTCATCATGGGGACCAGACCCCAACCTCTGTCCATTGTGCCGTCACAAGGCACACACCTCTGCATTATGCCAGCATCATTGGGACCATGTCCTTCCCCCTTTCCATTGTGCAGTCAATGGACACACCCTTCCTATTAATCCGTCGTCATGGTAACGAGGAGCCGCCACACTGTCCATTTTGCCATCGCATTTCTCACCCCTCCCATTATGCGGTCATCACCTAGACCAGTCCGGCCGCCTGGCCTTTGTGACATTTAGGTGCCGCCCCCCAACCCCATGATGTCGTCAACATGGGAACCAGCTACCGCCCCTTGCGCGTGGTGACGTTTAGAATCCGCCCCGCCCATGTTGCCATCACCATAGGGACCACTTTGCTCCCCTTGCACTTTTTGATGGTTAGAAGCCGCCCCTCCCATGATGCCGTCACCATGGGGAACAGGTGCGACCCTTGAACTTTGTGACGGGTAGAATCCACCCCTCCCATGATGCCGTCACCATGGGGACCAGGTCCGACCCTTGAACTTTGTGACTTTTCGGAGCCGCCCCTCTCATGATGATGTGGTTAAAGAATCAGTTGATGTTTTCCAATGATTATTTTGTTGAATGTGTTGGTTCTTTTCAATGTTGAGGTTGTTGTTGAATTTGTTGGTGTTTTCAATGTTGAGGTTGTTCTTGAATTTTTTGGTGTTTCAATGTTGTGGCTGTTGTTGAATTTTTTGGTGTTTCAATGTTGTGGTTGTTGTTGAATTTGTTGGTGTTTTTCAATGTTGAGGTTGTTGTTGAATTTGTTGTGTTGATTCCGCGTTGAATTTGTTGTTGAAATTGTTGTTTTTTCGATGTTGAGTTTCTTGTTAAAAATATTGTTGTTTTCAATGTTGAGGTTGTTTAAATTGTTGGTGATTTTGAAAGTTGAGGTTGTTGTTGACTTTGTTGGTGAATTTCGATTGAAGTTTTTTGTTGCATTTGCTGGTTTTTCAATGCTGAGGTTGTTGTCGAATGTGTTGTTTTTCATTGTTGAGGTTATGGTTGAATTTGTTGGTGATTTTCAATAGTGTGGTTGTTCATGAATTTGTATAGTCTCATTTTAGACTAAAACAAACACAGCGAGTTTCAACTCTGCTTGTGTTATTCTTCTAATAGACTACCTGTTTGACTAAATTGAGGTTGACATTAACTTTCCCTGCTCCCTGTCTGTCTATAGTTCTGTGAGTGAGTGTGTGACTGTGTAAGAATGTGTGTGATTGTATATCTGTTTGAGAGTTTGTGTGTGGGTGGGAGATAGTAGGTGTATGTATGTGTGAGTCAGAGTTTGGCATTGTAAAGTAGCAACACATTTCAGAATAAAATCCGCAACGAATTTCAACTTTACTTGTGTTATTCCTCTAATAAACCACTGACTAGACTGATATTGACATTAACCATCTGTGCTGTCTGTATGTGACACTGTACATGTGTGTCCAGGCATGTGTACGACTGTGTGTGTGTGTGTGTGCGTGCTTGTATGTGTGTTTGTGTGTGTGAGACTGAGTGTATGTATATGAATTTTGGTGAGTGTGCGTGTTTCTGTTTCTGCACCTGAATGCGTGTATCTGTCTGCATCTGTATGTGTGTGTGTGTGAGTTTGTGTGTGATTGGCATTGTAAAGCAGCAACACATTTCACATTTGGAACATAATGACATTACACACCCTGTGCCCTATTGTTGTTAACAACTTCCGTAAATAAATGAGATATCTTTCAGCCTCGGTTTGTCTACTGTGCGTTGGAGAAGAGTCGCCTTTTTCATAATTGTCAACACGGATTTATGAAAGTAAAACTTGCATTGACAATTGTGTTGGAGCTTTTTTGATGTTTCTGGTTGGCCGGGTAAATAAGGGGCATGAGTGGAGTTAGTGAATTTTGACCCCAACTCAGCTGGCGTCTCTCTGTTACACTGTGTCCGACAGGAGTGCAGACCAAGAGCTGCATAATGGGAATGGATTGCAGAGCTCTTCATATCTAAGCCAGCATGGTCACCATGTGAATGGAGGCTGTAAAGATGTGCAAGTAAATTGTCTCCCATTTATTGTTTGTGTTTCCAATGCTTGTTTTTTTCTAGGACAATGAATCTGTGTGAGAAGCCAAGAAAATTATCTTGGAAAAATATTCTTAAAACTCTTTATCAAAATCCAAGGAGTCAGTTTAAACATTGACAATGAATTGCAGATGATTTACAGAGTACAGCAAAGTTTATCTAGTCCCATTGAGAACTGGAGTAGATCCAGATAACTGAATAAAATGTGCACATACCTGTCTGAAATGATCTCCAAATACCATCTCCAAACAATATCTCCAATGGGGAATGAGGAGAGAGTTCATCTACAGGGTCAGGTGGTAAAAGAGTGAATGCTCCACAAGAGTGAACTGTACACTCTGCTGTAAATTTCATTCTCTTGCAGTATTGTTCAATATTCAGACTTCTTCAGTCTGTTTCCACATGCTGCCATCTAGCAACTGAACTTCTCTGAGAATGGTAAAAAGCAGCGCCTGTAGTGGCGGTGAGCGGCCAGCAGAGGGTAGGGTTGCATCACTTTAATCTCAAAACGGTGAAACGGGTTGAACAAGACGTTTTGTCCCTTTATAAATTCATTCCTTGACCGAACGATCCAAAGACTCAAAAACTATGACAAAAGATGCGAGTCCAGGCTGAGGCGGTCATTGCCGAAATGGGATGGAAGCCTTTTATAGCCCATGTGAAGTGACATTGATGCCTGAATACAGATGGATGAGACGTTGACAGTGAATAACTTCACTGCTGAGGTTTCTATTGGACTTGATCAGTCTAAGAGGAGGGAATTAATTTGATGTGAATTATTGAGCTTGGAAGTGGTGGTCCGGCTTCTTCTTGGGTGTTGGTTCCACAGGAATCACTTTGTGTTTTGCTGTGGAGGGAGACTTTGTGCTGGGTTTGAGGGGAGCCACTTTCTGATTGGTGTGGGATGCAGTCACATGCTGCTTTGTGTGAGATGCTGATATATGGGTTTTTCAAACAAAGGCTCCAGGTAGAATAATCCCAGCCTAGACTTTCCCAAAGCCCAATATATAAACTAGGTGGTAGCCGGAGTCTTTTCACAGTTCACAGTATATCTCTGACAGTGGCTGAGGATGGCTCCCCCTGTGTCAGTCAGAGATTTATAATTAATCACTATCACTGGACCTGCTGTGGAGAGTTGGGTCGGGCAGAGCATGAGGAGTGAGCATGTTCCAATTGTGAAATCATTCAGTTCCGCTCAGCATTAAATGAGCTTTAGAATCGGAGTAAAGGGGTATTTCAGCACAGCCTTCAGCTGCTCTCTGAACTTAGTCTGGGTCACTGCATAGAAAGTAGTGTTTGTACAGCAGCTCAGGAGCTGCAGCATGGAGCCTATTTCCCGCATATAAAGAGGTGGTCTTACGTTTGTGTAGCCCAAACATACCAATTGCAACCATATGGAAAAGACAATTAAGTCACCCCATAAATGGTTTGAATCTTCCTGGGATATTAAACATTAAAACGATGGATTTCCTTCGACTCTCCATCTCTGGATCTCTGCTACTCTCTCCAATGCTCTTTGCCCGGAGTCTCCTGCGGGCTCTGCTGGTCACTAGAATATACCTGACAGTTAAGGCATTGAGCACTAGAATCATGAAAAATGGGACACCCGGTGCTACAATGTAATGAAGACACTTGACTGCTGCCCATGGCTGTGAATTCTGAACATCCAATGTCACAAAACAAAACCAGGGGAAATTCATGCCCCAATACTGAGCCAGATAGATAAAATACCAGAACACATTCTTCAAACAGCCCAACAAACTGACTGTTCCCAGAACTACAAATGCAGTTTTTGTGGCGCAATATTTTGCTCTCAACTTACTGCCATAAATAGCCACAAGTCGATCGAATGTAAAAGTGACAGTGATCCAGACAAAACAGTCTGTAACTGCGTAAAGCAGAACAGTTTGGATATTACACCCGGGAATAACAAACAGGTACATAAACTCGATAGAACAACGAATTCGAAGATGACTCAGTAACAGATTCTATGATAACACAAACACACAAAGCAGGGAAAAGCGGGATCGATCTCAGTCATCAACAATGTGATGGAAGGTGCGACAGGCAGTGAAAGCAGGCGCCACTTACACAGTCTAACCTGTGCACCGAGGATCACTCTTTGTTCAGCTAAGGCCATTGGTTGGCAGCCCTCATTACAGACATGGGCATTACAGGGCAGTATGCTCAGTTGGACATATAACTTTCTCATGCCGGCCCTTGACTTAAGTCCTCGTTTAACCCTGTGTTGGCCCGCAGTCCGGCGAAAGGAAAGTGCTTTAAGTTGTTTGAAGCAAAGTAGATGAGCTCCAAAACATGCTGCGGGTACTGTCCTGCTCCCAGCCATCTTCAAATGGTGCAGCAATGAATTTCCCTTCATCATAAGGACAGGCGACGGGTTCTTCACTGATCATTATAACTTGCACAGCACTCTTCGTCACTCCTGGAAAACTGAAGCGGAATGTCTCCACACAGAGCCCCGCACAGGCAACATTCAGGCTGATGCTGATCAGCGGCAACAATATTGGCAGCACACAAGTAGCAGGCAATGCCTATTTGCAGCACAGGAGGATAAAATAATGCTGAGTGCAGAGACTTAAATACTTGTAAGAGTAATGCAGCGAATGATAGCTGCTTGAATAATTACTGAATACAGCGTCGTGCCAGCAACAACAGTAAGATCGAAGAGAGGAGACACTCAATGACAGGAACATGAATAAAATAATCCTTGTCTGACAGAAACAATGCTGGGTGCAGAGACTTACCAGGAACCGCAGGAGCAGCGAGCACTGGACAGTAATTTTTTTGAAGCTCATAGAGGAACATCTCAATCCTCAGATCCAGTGAATAATCTGAGTGCATAGTGGGCCTCTCTGCGGAGCTCCTGGTCTTTGTTAGAGCCGGAGCTGATGTTCACACTGACTGTGTGCAATGACTCTTTGGAATGTTTCTCCCCATTAATATCAATGAGAATCCTTCTGGTTACAGAGTGAGGGTGTATCCAGGGAGACTGATGCTAATTACCTGAGCAAAGGGATTAGCTTCACCCTGGTCAACACTCCCTTGTGATTTTCCACAACTCACAACTTACGTTTAACTGGGTGTGAAAATAATATCCCCAAATCTCAGAACACAATTCCCAATATTCAAAGGCAGTGATGGGGTGTATGACAGATGTGGTCTTCACTGGCAGAGACACTTACAGATGCAGAGAGACAATAAAAGACTAATAACGTGACAGAGCACCTCAGACACAAAGAGCTCACTCAGCACCCAGAACCTGAATCAGTCCCAATAAACTGACCAAACATCCCTAAGTTCATCCATCACCAGTAAGTTAATCCTTCAGCTGCCAGGCTAGAGGAACAATGACAAACTGACCCCTCTGCTGTGAGATGGCTGCTCAGTGTCTAAAACATTAACCGTCCTCATTAAAGTGGTGCAGCCTCTAGGATCTGAACCAGTCGGAATGGAGTGAATCAGATCCACAGAGAATCCATAGGATATCGAACAGGGGAAGAGGCGGTTCACCATATCCAGGGAATTCTGCTGCTTAGGATGCAATCGAGAATCCTCACATCTTCCTCATCTCAATCTAACTTCTCATTCCCTTCCCCACACACACTTTCTGCGTTGTCAGGGGTCGGGGTAGTAAAGGGTGGGGCTCAGGTTGTGTTGGTGATGGGATTGACCGGGGTGGATAAAGGCTGAGGGTCTAAGGCTATTGTGTGGTTCGGAGCAGAAAGGCTGAGTAGAGGGTGAGGGGTGAGGCCGAGGGTCGTGGGAATTAAGGTGAGACGCAGGTTCGAGGGAGCAGTGGTCACACTGTTTCAGGACAACCAAGGCCAGATTAGAGGTCACAGGTTATATGATGGTTACGGGACAGGATGGGTCAGAGTTGGACAGAGGGTCGGGTTTAGGCAAAGTGTCAGGGTTTAGAATTAATGTCATTTTTACGCGGAGTTTCAGGGATTCGGCAGAAGTTGAGGGGTTAGACAGAGGGTCAGGGGTTTGGCAGATGGCCAATGGTTAGGTGGAGGGTCAGGGGTTAGTCAGAGGTTCAGGGGGAATCAGGGTGGCAATGGATCAACGGACAGAGGTCCAATCGGGTCAAGTGAACAGAGTGGGAAACTTGAAGTGACAGGTTATATGAGAGTGAGGGGATAAGCTGTGAGACTGAATTAAGAGAGTGGTTATGGGTCAGATTGTTTGGTTTGAATGGGGTGGGGTGTTTATGGGTCAGGTTGTTTGATTTGAATGGGTGGGGTGGTTATGTGTCAGGTTGTTTTAATTGAATCGGGTGGGATGGTTATGGGTCAGGTTGTTTGATTTGAATGGGTTTGGGTGGTTATGGGGAAGGCTTTTTGCTTTGAATGTTTTGGGATTGTTAAGCGTCAAATCATTTGATTTGAATGTCGTGGGGTGGGAATGGGACAGGTTTTTGATTTGAATGTGTTGGGGTGGATATGGTTCAGAATGTTTGATTTGAACTCGCTGGGGCATCTGGTTGTTTGACTTGAGTGTGTAGTGGTGATAGCCGACAGAATTTTTGATTTTAAAGTTGTGAGGTTGTTAGGTGTCAGGTTGTTTGATTTGAACGGGGTTGAGTGTTTAAAAGCCAGCCTGTTTGCTTTGAACTGGGAGTGTTGCTTACGGGTCAGGTTGTTTCATTTGAATGGGGTGTGGTATTTATGGTACAGTTTGAATCATTTGAATGGCTTGGGTTGGTTAAAGATTGGTTTCTTTGATTTGAATTTCGTTGGGTGTTAATGCGGCAGGATGTTTGATTTGAATGGGGTGAGGGGGCTATGGATCAGGTTGTTTGAATTGAACTGGTGCGTTTGTTTTTGATCAAATTGTTTGATTTGATTGGAGTAGGGTTGTTCTGGGTCATCTTGTTTCATTTGATCGTGGTTGGGTGGTTTTGTGTTAAGATCATTGATTTGAATGGTTTGGGTAACTACCGGTCAGTTTGTTAGATTTGAATGGGGTGGGATGGATATGGGAGAGATTGTTTGATTTGATAGGATTGCTGTGGTTATTTTCCATGTTGTTTGATATAAATGGGGTGGGGTTATTATTGGTCAGGTTGCATGATCTGAATGGAGTGAGTCTGTTTAATTTGAATGTTTTGTTTTGGTTAAGAGTTAGATTTATTTGATTTGAATGGGCTGGTATTGTGAGGCATCAGGTTATTATATTTGAATGGGGTGGGGTCGTTGTGGGTCAGGTTGTTTGATTGGAATTCGGTTGTGTGGTTCTGAGTCAGGTTTTTGATTTGAAAGTGGTTGGATGGATATGGTTCAGAATGTTTGATTTGAATGCGGTGGGGTTTTTATGGGGCAAGATGTTTGATTTGTCTGGGGTAGGGTGGTTATGGACAGTTTCTTTGATTTTAAAATGGTGGGGTGGTTAACGAACAGGTTGTATGATTTGAAGAGGGTTGGGTTATTAAGGGTCTGGTTGTTTGAGTTGAACGTGCTGTGTTGGATATGGGTCAGGTTCCTTCGTTTGAATGGGGTGTTTTCGTTATGGATCATGTTGTTTGATTTGAATGGAGTGTGGTAGCTCTGGCTCAGTTTGCTTCATTTGAAGGGATTGGGTTGGTTCAAGTTTAGATTATTTGTTTTGAATATCGTGGGGTGGTAATGGGGCAGGATGTTTGATTTGAATGTGGTGCAGTGGCTATGGATAAGGTTGTTTGATTTGAACTGTGTATTTTGGATATTAATCAGGTTATCTGATATGAATGGGGTGCTTTGGTTGAAGAAAAGGCTGTTTGACTTGAATGGAGTGGGGTGATTATGGCTCAGCATGTTTTATTTGAATCGGTGAGGTGGTTAGGGGTCAGATTGCTCGATTTGAATGGCTTGTGGCGCATATGGGTCAGGTTGTTTGATTTGAATGGGGTAGGGAATTTATGGTCAGATTGTTTGCTGTCAATGCTGTGGGGTGGTTTTAGTTTAGGTTTTGGGATTTTAGTGGGTGGGGTGGTTAAGGTCAGGTTGTTTGATATGAACGTCATTGTGTGGATATGGGTCGGGTTGTTTGATTTGAATGTGGTGGGGTTGTTATGGGTCAGGTTGTTTTGTTTGAATTGGTTGGAGTGGTTATGGGTCAGGCTGTTTGGCTTGAATGGGGTGAGGTGGTTCTGGGTTAGATTGTTTGATTTGAGAGGGATGGGGTGGATATGGATAGGTTTTTGACTTGAATGTCGTGTCGTGGTTCTGGATCAGGTTGTTTGGTTTGAATCAGGTGGGGTGGTTATGGGTCAGGTTGTTTGATTTGAATGTGATGGTGTGGATATGGGTCACGTTGTTAGATTTGAATATGTTGCGGTTGTTATGGGTCAGGTTGTTTTGCTTGAATGGGGTGAGGAGGTTAGGGTTAGGTTGTTTGATTTGAGCCGAAAGGAGTGGATATTGTTCAGGTTTTTGATTTGAATGTGGTGTGGTGATTCTTGATCAGGTTGTTTGGTTTGAATGGGTTGGGGTGGCTATCGTTCAGGTTATTTGGTTTCAACGTGGTGTGTGGTCTGGGATCAGATTGTTTTGACTGAGGTGGAGTGGTAATGAGACTCATTGTTTGATGTGAATGCCTTGGGGTGGTTCTGGGTCATATTTTTCAGTTGAATGTGGTGGGCTGGTTATGGGTCACATTTTATTGTTTTGAATTTGCTGGAGTGGTTACGGGTCAGATTGTTTGATCTGAATATCATGGAGTTGTTATGGGTCAGTTTGGTGATTTGAAAAAAAATGGGATGGGCTGGTTTTTCGTCAGGACGTTTGATTTGACTTGTGTGGGGAGTTTATGTGCTTAGACGATTGATTTGAATGGGGTGGTTTGCTTATGGATCCGGTTAGTTGAATTGAATGGGGTGGGGTGATAAAAAGTCAGGTTGTTAGATTTCAGTGCGGTAGGATGGTTTTGCTTCAAGTTGTTTTCATTGAATATTTTGAGCTGGTTAAGCGTCAAGTTACTTGATTTGAATGTGGTGAGGTGGTTATGGGTCAGGCTGTTTGAGTTGAATGGGCTGGATGGATATGGGTCACATTGTTTGGTTTAAATTTGGAGGGGTTGGTATGGGGCAGGTTGTTTCATTTGAATAGTTTCGGGTGCTTATTGGGTCGGTTTGCTTGGTTTGAATGGGAAGGGGTGGATATGAAAGAGACTTCTTGATTTGATAAGGGTGGGGTGTTTATTTTTCAGGTAGTTCGATTTGAATGTGGTGCGTTAATTATTGGTCAGGTTGTTTGATTTCAATGGCGTAGAGTGATTATATGTCTGATTGTTTAATTTGAATGTTTTGGTGTCTGACGGATAGAGAGAGTGCAGCTTTAGGGAGAGAGAAGGACTGGGGTTTAGACAGAGTGGTGTTGTAGGGAAAGAGCGGGTCTAGAAGGTAGAGAGAACAGAGCATTGAGGAGAGAGTGGGCCTGGGGGACCGGAGAGAGTGGAGCTGTATGAAAGAGCGGGCCTGTGGTGGGGTTACAGAGTGTGGAGCTGCAGGGAGAGAGAGGTTCTGGCGCAAACAGAAAGTATAGCTTTAGGGAGACAGTGGCTCTGGGGGGTAGAGAGTTTGGAGACTTCGAGAGAGAGCGGGTCTGGGGTTTAGAGAGATTGGAGACTTAGGGAGAGAGAGGGTCTGGGGGTAGAGAGATTGGAGACTTAGGGAGAGAGCGGTTCTGGGGGTTTCAGTGATTGGAGACTTAGGGAGAGAAACGGTCTGGGGGTTAGACAGATCGGAGACTTAGGGAGAGAGACGGTCTGGGGGATGGAGAGATTGGAGACTTAGGGAGAGAGCGGGTGTGGGGGGTGATGAGATTGGTGATGTAGGGAGAGAGTTGGTCTGGGGGTGCAGAGTGTGTGGAGCCGTAGGGAGAGATCGAGTCTGGGGGGGTGTAGAGAGAGTTGAGCTGTAGGGGGTGAGCGGGTCTGGGGTGTAGCGTGAGTGGAGCCGCAGGGAGAGGGCATGTCTGTGGCGTTAGAGAGAGTGCAGCTCTAGGGAGAGAGCGGGTCTGGGTTGTAAAGAGACTGTAGCCCGAGGGAGAGAGCGGGTCTGGGGGGTACAGAGAGTGGTGCCGTAGGTAGAGAGGAGGTCTGGGAGGTTCAATGAATGGAGCTGTAGGGAGAGAGTAGGTCTGGGGTGTAGAGAGAGTGGAGCTTTAGGGAAGAGCAGGACTGGGGTTTAGACAGAGTAGTATTCTATGGAATGACCGGGTCTAGAAGGTAGAGAGAACGGAGCATTTAGGAGAGAGCGGGTCTGGGGGAGCAGAGAGAGTGGAGCTGCAGGGAGCGACAGGTTCTGGCGCGTACAGAAAGTATAGCTTCAGGGTGAGAGCAGGTCGGGGCGTTGAGAGATTGGAGACTTCTGGAGAGAGCGAGTCTGTGGGGTAGAGAGTTTGGAGAATTAGGGAGAGAGCGGGTCTGGAGGTTAGAGAGATTGGAGCCATAGGAAGAGGGAGGGTCTGGGGCTAGAGAGATTAGAGACTTAGGGAGAGAGCAGGTGTGGGGGTTAGACAGGTTGGAGAATTAAGGGGAGAGAGGGACTGGAGGGTGTAGAGAGAGTGGAGACACAGGGAAAAAGCAGGTCTGGGGGGTTCATCAAGTTCTGTCGAAGGGTCATGAGGACTCGAAACGTCAACTCTTTTCTTCTCCGCCGATGCTGCCAGACCTGCTGAGTTTTTCCAGGGAATTCTGTTTTTGTTGTGGGGGGTTCAATGATTGGAGACTTAGGGAGAGAGCGGATCTAGGGGTAGAGAGATTGGAGACTTAGGGATGGAGCGGGTCTGGGGGGTAGAAAGAGTGGAGCTGAAGGGAGAGAACGGGTCTGGGGTACAGAGTGAGTGTGGCCGTAGGGAGAGGGCAGGTCTGGGTGTGTAGATAGAGTGCAGCTGTAGAGAGAGAATGGGTCTGGGCTGTACAGAGAGTGTAGCATGAGAGAGAGAGCGAGTCTGAGGGGTAGAGAGAATGGAGCTTTACGGAGAGAGCGGGTCTGGGGTGTGGAGAGAGTGGAGCTGTAGGGATAGAGCGGTTCTGTGGGGTTGAGCGAGTGGAAGCTGCAGGGAGTGAGTGGGTCTGCGATGTAGAGACAGTGCAGCTGTAGGTAGAGAGCGGGTCTGGGGGACAGAGAGAGTGGAGACATAGGGAGAGAGTGGGTCTGGGGTGTAGGGAGATTGGAGATGTAGGGAGAGAGCAGGTTAATAGGGTGTAGAGAGATTAGAGCGATAGGGAGAGAGCAGGTCTGGGAGGTGTAGCGAGAGTGGAGCCGTAGAGAGAGAGCGGGTCTGGGGTGTTGGAGAGAGTGGAGCTTTAGTGAGAGAGCGGTTCTTGGGTGTAGAGAGAGTGGACCCGTAGGGAGAGAGCAGGTCTGGTGGGGTAGAGAGAGTGCAGCGGTAGGGAGAGAGTGGGTCTGGTTTGTAGAGAGATTGGAGCTGTTGGGAGAGAGTGGGTCTGGGGGGTTGAGTGAGTGGAGCTGTAGGGAGAGAGTGGGTCTGGGTTTTAGACAGAGTGGTGTTGTAGGGAAGGAGCGGGTATATAAGGTAGAGAGAACAGAACATTTAGGAGAGAGCGTGTCTGGGGGAGCAGAGAGAGTGGAACTGTAGAGAAAGAGCGGGTCTGGGGTCTGGTTAGAGAGAGTGGAGCTGCAGGGAGAGAGAGGTTCTGGTGCATACAGAAAGTACTGCTTTAGGGAGAGAGCAGGTCTGTGAGGTAGGGAGATTGGAGACTTCGGCAGAGAGCGATTCTGTGGGGTAGAGAGTTTGGAGACTTAGGGAGAGAGTGGGTGTGGGAGGTAGACTGATCGGAGACTTAGGGAGAGAGAGATTCTGGAGGGTGTAGAGAGAGTGGAAACACAGGGAGACAGCAGGTCTGGAGGTTGAGTGATTGGAGTCTTAGGGAGAGAGTGGGTCTGGGGTCTAGAGAGATTGGAGACTTAGGGACAGAGACGGTCTGGAGGGTGGAGAGATTGGAGATGTAGGGACAGGACGGGTCTAGGGGGTTTATCGAGAGTGGAGCCCTAGGGAGAGAGCGGGTCTGGGGGTGGGGGGGAGTGTTGAGAGAGTGCAACTGTAGGGAGAGAGCAGCTCTTTTGTGTAGAGAGAGTGGAGCCATAGGGAGCGAGCAAGTCTGGTGTGGGGGTGTGGGTGGGGGGGGGGATTAGAGAGTGTGCAGCTGTAGGGAGTGAGCGGGTCTGGGGTGTAGAGAAAATGGTGCTGCACGGAGAGAGTGGGTCTGGGGTGTAGAGAGTGTGGAGCTGTAGGGAGAGAGCGGGTCTGGGGATTTGAGTGAGTGGAGCTGTAGGGAAGTGCGGCTCTGGGGTCAAGCGAGAGTGGAGTTTTAGGGAGAGAGCAGGACTTGGGTTTAGACAGAGTGGTATTGTAGGGAAAGAGCAGGTCTCGAAGATAGAGAGAAAAGAGCATTTAGGAGAGAACGGGTCTGGGGGAGCAGGGAGTGGAGCTGTAGAGAAAGAACGTTTCTGGGGTGGGGTTAGAGCGATTGCAGCTGCAGGGAGAGAGAGGTTCTGGCGCGTACAGAAATTATAGCTTCAGGGAGAGAGCAGGTCTGGGGCGTAGAGAGATTGGAGACCTAGGGGGAGAGAGGGCCTAGGAGGTAGAGATATTGGAGACTTAGGGAGAGAGCTGGTCTGGGCCTTGGAGAGATTGGAGACTTAGGGAGAGAGCTGATCAGGGGGTTAGAGAGATCGGAGATTTAGGAAGAGAGATGGTCTGGGGAGTAGAGAGATTGGAGACTTAGGGAGAGTCTGGGTGTGGGGGGCGGGGCGTAGACAGATTGGAGACTTAAGAAGAAAGAGGGTCTAGAGGGTGTTGAGAGAGTGGAGACACAGGGAGAGAGCGGGCATGGGGGGTTGAGTGATTGGAGACTTCGGGATAGAGAGGGTCAGGGGGCTAGAGAGATTGGAGACTTAGGGAGAGAGCAGGTCAGCGGGGTAGGGAGAGTGGAGCCGTAAAGAGAGATTGGGTCTGGAGAGGTAGAGAATGTTTAGCTGTAGGGAGAGAGCGGGTCTGGGTGTAGAGGGAGTGGAGCAGTAAGGAGATGGCAGGTCTGGGGGGGTAGAGAGAGTGCAGCTGCAGGGAGAGAGCGGGTCTGGGTTGTAGAGAGTGTGTAGCCAGAAGGAGAGAGCGGGTCTGGGGTGGGGGGGCAGAGAGAATGCAGCTGTACGGGGAGAGCTAGTTTGGGGTGTAGACAGAGTGGAGCCGTAGAGAGAGAGCGGGTCTGGGGGGTTGAGTGAGTGTAGCTGTAGGGCGTGAGTGGGTCTGCGGTGTAGAGAGAGTGGAGCTGTAGCTAGAGAGTGGGTCTTGGTCGTAGAGAAAGTGGAGTCTCAGGGGCAAAGCGGGTCTGGGGGGTGTAGAGAGATTGGAGCCGTAGGGAGACAGCAAGTCTGGGGGCTGTAGAGAGAGTGGAGCCGCAGGGAGAGAGCGGGTCTGGGGTTGTAGAGACAGTGGAGCTGTAGGGAGAGAGCGGGTCCGGGGTGTAGAGTGAGTGTAGCCATAGGGAGAGAGCGGGTCTGGGGGGTAGAGAGAATGGAGCTGTACGGAGAGAGTGGGTCTGGGGTGTAGATAGAGTGGAAGCATAGGGGGTGAGCGGGTTTTGGGTGTGGAAGGACAAGGAGCTGTAAGGAGAGAGCGGGTCTGGGTGCAGAGAGAGTGGAGCTGTATGTAGACAGTGGTTCTGGGGGAGGGGGGTAGAGAGAGTAGAGTGGTAGGGAGAGAGCAGGACTGGGTTTAGAGACAGTGGAGCTGTGGGGAGAGCGGGTCTGGGGTGCAGTTAGAGTGGATCTGTAGAGATAGAGAGTCTGGGGTGGTGAGACCGTGGAGCTGTAGGGAGAGAGAGGTTCTGGGGGGTAGTGAGAGTAGAGTGGTAGGAAGAGAGCAGGCCTGGGTTTAGAGAGAGTGGAGTTGTTGAGAGAGATCAGGTCTGAGGTGTAAAGACAGTGGAGCTGTAGGACAGAGCTGGTCTGGGGGGATAGGGAGAATAGAGCTGTAGGGAGAGAGCGGCCCTGTAGGGGGGGGTGGGGGTGTAGAGAGAATCGATGGGTAGGGAAAGAGCATGCCTGGGTTTAGAGAGAATGGAGCTGTAGAGAGAGATCAGGTCTGAGGGGTAAAGAGAGTGCAGCTTTAGGTGGAGAGCGGGCCTGAGAAATCTTATTGAAAGGGCTTTTGAATGAAAGCAGGATGCAGAAATATGAGAAATCACCAGCCAGCTCCTTACTGGAAGCATGACAAATACAGGAGAGAGAGAGGTTTTGTTTCTACCCTCTTTGCAGGCTGGTTTCTGAACTGCCTGCACTGTTTCCACACACAACCCTCTCACCTCGTCAGGAGCTAATTCAAATTTCCGATATTCCAGGGCTCCTTTCCAGAACCATCCTGTTCTTTTATGGCACACAATTTTCCAAGATAGCAAGATTGTAGAAATTCCACATTCTATTCCAGCGAACTTGCCTTTAAACAGTAGCCATGATCGTTTCTGAAGCAGCAGTCACATTTTAAAGCGGCAGTCCAAGAAAAAAGAAAGCAACCAGCAGAGGGTTGATCATACACACAAGCAGTAAACAAGTATTTATGCAAACACACATACGCAAATGATAATCATTTGGGTATGTACAAACATAAACAAAAACAATAAAAAAGCGGTTATGTCTACACATGCACACAAAGAGTAAACAAGTGCCTATGGGCACAGATTGACACAAACAAAGGCTATCCAATTAGTTCCTCCACTGATCTTTCCAATTATCCCTGAAAACCACAGCCACTGTGCCCCGGTGGTGGAGGGAGTGAATGTTCCTGGATCGGGTGCCAGTCAAGTGGGGCTGCTTTGTCTTGGATGGTGTCCTGCTTCCTGAGTAATGTTTGAACTGCACTCACTCTGGAAGTGGTTTCCCACCCATATTCAAATGAAACCTGTTTATCCCTTCTCACTCTATCAAAACACATCCCGATTCCAATGTCTCTTTTGTAACTTCCTTTAACCTGATATTATGATACTATTAAAAAAAAAACAGTCCCAGTTTCGTGAATGCCCCACGTGGCTGGAGTCCCTCATCCTTATAACCATTCTTGGAAATATCATCAACAGCCTCACCAGGGCCCTGCCCTGCTTTGTAAGATAACAAATCCAGAATTAGACACAGTACTCCAGCCGAGGCCGAACCAGTGACTTATAACATATTAGTGTGAAGTTCCTCCTCAGGAGAAATATCTTACTTTTCCTTTCAACAGCACACCCTTGTCCAGATAAATTGCATGTGTACCAATCTGTTAAAGAAGAGACTTTGTAATTGTCCCAGATTCCTTCCTCACGTCCTTCTATTTGTGATACACTCCACTTGCTTTCATGAGTGCATTTCCCACAAAACTCAATATGCTTGAGACCGTCCAGGACAAAACAACCCCTTGTAATTGGCAGCAAATCCACAAATATTCACCCCCTGCACCACCGGCAGACAGTAACAGCTGTGTGTACCATCTAGAACAAGCACTTGAGGAACTCATCAAGGCTCCTTAAACAGCATCTTCCTAACAGACGAGAGCTTACATCTAGAAGGACAAGGGCAGCAGATAAATGGGAACAGCACAACCTGGAAGTTCTCCTCCAAGTGATTCACCATTCTGACTTGGACATAGATCAGCATTCCATACTTTTCGCTGGGTAAAAATCCTGCAACTCCTTCCCTAAAGCACTGTTGTTGCACTCATATCATATGTCGAGCAGCGGTTCAAGAAGGCAGCTCAACACTACTTTCTCAAGGGGCAGTTATGGATGGACAATAAATGCTGGGCCAGCCCGTGAATGATTTTTTTAAAAAAAACTTATCACTCTTTCTCCATTCTCTGTCACCAGGTCAATGTCGCATCCACTCTGCCACTGCCTCTATACCCCATGGGTTTCCGTTTCCATTAAATGTCTAACTAATGACGTCTGATCGCTCGCCTTTGGTAATAAGATCTAAATAACAAGGAACGGACGAACATCAGCACTTTCAGCTACTGCGGAAGTGGCCATGATCCAATTCAGCAGACATGTTTGCTTTGCTATTAAGATTCCCATGTCCCCTGTATTCTATGAACCGATACATTATTAACAGAACGTCCGCTATTTTTGCCCTACATCATGGCCTGTAGAAATTGAGCCAACACCGTCATTCGACTGCCTGGCTGCAGTTAGAGTGTTTGCTCTATTTTCAAAGCAGGGTGAAACATTTACAAGCTTCAAGTCATCTGGCGTCACTCCCGTATACAAGGAAGAATGAAAGATTATGATCAGTGCCTCCGCTAAGACCACCTGACTTCACTCAGCAAAACTCGTGCATCTTTCTTCTGACACAAGAGTGCAGGAACGAAATGGGTTAACTGAACCTGTTTGTTCCGTGCCTGTAATTAATGTCAGTCTCCATGGAATTTAACTGTGCCTCTGAAACGTGGCCCTCTTCTATTTATAAGCGGGGCCTTTCAAAGCGTTATCCCACAGTAATATCGGGAGCATTCCATCCGCAACAAGCCGGGATCATCGGCTTAAAAGGAGGCAGAGGGTAGGACAGAACCTGAGAACAATAGATTGGAATGTTACAACAATGGATCAGAACCTGAGCAGTATAAATTGGAATGTTGCAACAATGGATCAGAACCTGAGATGTTTAAATTGGAATGTTACAACAATGGATCAGGACCTTAGAAGAATACATTGCAAGGTTGCAACATTCAGCAGGCTCTTCACCACGGCGCTTAACTTACTTTCTGCAGAACTTCATTGGGTAATATTAAATTGGCGCATTTTATGGGCGCTTCACGTTATTCAAGGAGTTTACTATCCCATTCTCGCTATTCTCGGTGTACCTGGTAAGTCTTCACATTCAGACATTAACTTGTGAAACATGTTTAACCTCATGACAGTGTTTGTCGTCTAAATTCTGGTGAGACAAAAGTCATTGTGTGAAGTTCTGATCACAAACTCCATTCCTGATCCACAGACCATTCACCTCCTATCTGCTCATTTCTATGGATGTGAGTCATGGCTGAACTTGAGGGCTCAGCTGTCCCTCCCTTCTCTGAATTGTCAAGGGGTTTGTCAGGCTTCTCCTTTGGCGGGGAGAATTGAATTGAGGCACAGACAAACTGCCAGCCCACTTTCCCATTTCATACCCACAGGTGAGCAGATCTGCGCCAATATTTAGTCTCCTCAGTTTCTTCCCTAGACTGATTTTGGCCAACAGCCCCCAACAGACCACAATTCAAGGCTCACTCCCTTTCCATTTTCCATGTCCCAACCTCCACCGCACCCACTGCCCCGGCACTGTTTCATCCCTGCTTGAGCACAGCATCCATGGCAAGCTGGAGTTGGGGTATGGCGTAGGGTGCATTTGGGAAAGCCAGCTTCTCTAGTCTGTCTATGTATCCTACATCACTGGATACACTCTGGTAAATATCGCCTATATTCCCTCCCAAACCTTTATATCTTTCTGAAAGTGTGGCGCCCGATGTTTGAAACAACATACAGGGCGGGATCAAAATACGGCTTTATGTAGGTTTATTAGACCACCGTACCTTGTGTTCACTCTGCCTCTATGAACACTGTGGTGGATCACATAAGCTCTATTCAGAGCGTTCATATCCTGTCATGAGATTTGTGCACAAACAGCCCAGGTCTCTCTGTCCTTGCACTGCCTCTGATTTGGACAATTGAGTTTCTATTGATTACATTATACTGCATTGTATCCTCTCCAATATTCTCCCATCCCTACCTCTCTTCCTTGCTTTTAAAACATTAAAATGTAACTGTGTTCCAGCTCTGTTTTAATGGGTTCAATATGTTCTTCTTGAGCTCGGTGTAGTATTTGGTCCGATATTGTTCCAGTCAAATGCCTAGAAATGTTCGGTTATACTCAAGGTGCTGAACTAATGTAAGTTGTTTTTGTTATTGCTTATCAAATTCTCCACATATCAGGCAGAAACTGCAGCAAGGAAGCCAATGCGATGCTTCAGATCGGTGAGCCTTGATAATGGAGGGGTTTTGGACGAATCAGAAACAGCCCTACCTCGGAATTTGAAGTCCCGCGTTTGATGTCCACTCCCAAAGCTGTTGGACACAGGAGAGCCCTGTCAGGAACCCAGGCAACCCAGATTGTGTGTTACCAGGACCAGGGCGAATAAATTAGAAGGACATTGGAAGGGGGATTACACAGCTGGATGAAAAATTCCTGTCCAATCCAAAACTCAATGTTTAGCCTCCAGAATTGTGACAACTCAGTTACACCTGGGATGGTACGAAGGAGGAGAAGGTCGCTTAGATCTGATTGAGTGTAGGGGTCAACAGTTTTTAAGCCATGTAGGGAAAGGAAAACAGAATTTGCAATAGATTAAATTCAAATATTTCAGTAACAACCTTTTTTCGCTTAAATCTCTCCAGCCTTCCATATCATCTCTGGCTTTCCCTTGTCCGTTCAGGCTGCATCATATTCACACAGCTCAGGAAAGAAGAGCACAATTCAACATTTCAGGACTTGCTAAATCAAACTGGTCACATTTCTCCCCAGCTAATTTCAATGCTTATCTTTCTTCCACACAGTTAATTTATTGTCAATTGTCATCCTGTCTCGGGGAAACTGCGGTCTATCCAAATGTGTCTCTCGCTACCTGGTGGCCATGTCAGCGGCAGATCTACTGGTCATTATCCTTGACCTGATATTGAGACACATTCCGATTGCTTTTGGGGAAGAGCTTCGTTTCCTGTATTCTATCCCTGTGTGTAATATCCATGCTGTCTTCCTATATGCTGCCACTGACTGTTCCGTCTGGTTCACTGTCACTTTCACCTTTGATCGATTTGTGGCTATTTGTCACCAGAATCTGAAAAGTAAATATTGTCCTGAGAGAACGGCGGCTACTGTTCTGGGAACAGTGACTGTGCTGAGTTGCTTAAAGAATATTATCTGGTACTTTATGCTCACAGGACGGTATTTTCTCATGAACTCCCCCTGGTTTTGCTATGTATCATTTGCTGTTCAGCTCTCTATGGTCTGGATAACTATAGAATTTCTCCATCACATTCGTACCCCCTGTGTCCCATTTTTCTTGATTCTGCTGCTCAATGTTCTCACCGTCAGACACATTTTAGTCAGCAGCAGAGCCCGCAGGAGACTCCGGGCTCACAGTAGTGGGGAGGGTCCCAGAGACCCAGAGATGGAGAGTCGAAGGAAATCCATCATTTTACTGGTCGTTATCTCAGCCAATTTCATCCTGTTGTGGGCGGTGTTAATTTCGTTTTCTATATGGAGCCGGATATCGTTCTTGAGGAATATGCCTGTTTACCTAGATTATATTGTGATGGAATTGGGATTCATGTTGCAGCTCCTGAGCTGCTGCACAAACACTGGGATTTACGCTGTGACCCAGACTAAGTTCAGGCAGCAGTTGAAGAATCTGCTGAAATATCCCTTTACACCAATTCTTCAATCCATTGAATGACTTTAACACGGACTGGCTGAGAATGACGTTTAGTTTTCCATTTAATTCTATGTTTCCATTGGTGGACGGGTTGTTTCTGTGCCAACAGCAGGCAAAAAGAGAAGGGTGGTGCTATTGTCGTTATGGTGAAAGAGCAAATGGACAGAGTCTGTTCAACATGATGTTGTTTTCCAGCCCTGCACAGAGGCGCATACTGACTGGAGCATAGAGAGGAAGTGTTGTGCCGTCAGTGATCCCGCCCACTCCTGGTTTCCATAGCATCCAGGGCATCAACAACAAGTAGGGTGGTGGCTATCACTGGCCGGGGAGGGATAAGATGGATGCATGGGTTTGGCGGTATTCCAGGCACACCAGGGCAGGAGAGAGGAAGAATGTAACACTTGGTGCAAGAGATGTGGTGGTGTAGCGACGTGATATAACAAGTATAGATTGCGAGGAATGGTGATATAACGGGCTTTTATCTCAGTACTGACCCTCTAAATGTGCAGCAGTACCTCAGTATCGACATATGACATTGATCAGAACCCTGATTCTGCGACAATGTCTCGCCCCCCCTCACCCTCCCACAGTGCTGGCATTCACTCAAAGATGCTTCTTTTAGAGTGCAGTGCTCCCTCAGTACTGACCGTCCGAAAATGCAGCACTTCCTGAATATTGAACCTTCAACAGTGCAGCAATCACTCACTACTGACCCTCTGATAGTGAAGCACTCCCTCGACACTGAGCCTCCAGCAGTGCAGCACTCCCTCATTACTGACCATTTGACAGTAGAGCACTCTACTAATACTGACCCTCCAACAGTGCAGCACTCCTCGCTACTGACCATCTGATGGTGCAGCACTCCCTCAGAGGTACCCCGATAACACCTCCTCAGTATTGACCCTCTGGCAGTTCAGCACTCCCTCAGTACTAACTCGACGACAATGCAGCACTCCATCAGTACTCCCCTTCTGACAGTACTGCATTCGCCCTGTACTAACCTTCCAGACGTGCAACACTCCCTCAGCATTTTCCATCTGATAGTACAGAACTCCCGCAATACTGACCCCCCAGCAATCCAACAATCCCTCAGTACTGACCATCTGATTATGCAGCGCTTCCTCAGTGCTCCCCTCGTGGACTTTGCATCGCTCCCTCAGTACTCATCCTCTGCCAGTTCAGCACGCTCTCTGTACCGACCACCCAAAATGCATTCATTCAGCACTGAACCTCTGACAGTGTGGTGCACCCTCAGACTGACCCTCCGATAGTACATCACTCCTCTGTGCTTACCCTCTGACAGTGTAGCACTCCTTCTACACTGACACTTTGACAGCACAGCTTTTCATCAGTACGGCCTCTCCCATAGATCAGAACTCCATCAGAACTGACCGTCTCACAGTGCAGCACTCAAAAAATGCTGACGCCCCAACACTGCAGATTCCCTTCTTCACTGCCCCGCCTTTATATCAGCTCTCACTGTCTATGACCCCATTATCAGTGCTTCAATGTCTAAATACTGACCCTCCGACAGTGCAGCAATACCTCAATACTGAACCACTGACAGTGCAGCACCAGCTCAATACACACCCTTCGAGAGTGCAGCACTGCCCCAGTACTGACTATCCGATAGTGTGCCACTCCCGCAGCACTGAGCTTCCGACAGGGTAACTCACCATCTTTCCTAACCCACCGACAGTGCAGCACTCTCTAATTCTGCACCTTCCAATAGTTCATATTCTCCAACCACTCAGCCTACAGCCTTTGATGGAAGATAGAAAAAGTGAGGTTGAATATGATTCGAACATTTTACTTTAGAATTGAATCAGCGGTCACTCTTTGTTAAGGTGTAGAAGACGGATAAAAGCTTCACACAGGTTACTTTTCACATACAGATACATCACAGTACCATTGGAACATGTCCTCATGTTGTGACAATTCACTGAAATTTCAAAACCCCTTTTCGGAATCCAGTACCAGATATGGGCAATCTCCAGGAAAAAAAATCATCAGAATGTGTTAATTCTGTCTATGTGATAAAGTTTCAACATTTAGCAAAAGCATAATAAAACGATAGTAACATTAAAAAAAATCATACGTTAGTGTGCACTTTGGAGTTACTGATGTTTTAAGAAAGAATCCTGATAACCTGGTCATGTATATCACCAAGTCCTAGTGGAATGTATTCATTTCGAAGTGAACATGATCAGAAAGCTTTCTGAAGGGCCGTTGCCGCGGGGATAAAGGGCCGTTGCCGCCTTTCAATAATCTAATTGGAAATACATATATATATATTATGTATAAATACATATATATATATATTATAAGAACATTCTCTGAAAAGTTTATAAAGTCGTTTAGAATAATACAGATGATGCGAATACTGAAACAAGGTAAACTGGTTGTAAGAGTTGTTATTAGAACATATTACAAACATTTATTGAACATAAAAGCTCTCACAGTGACCATAGAGTGAGAACGTCCACAACAATTAAATCATTATGAAAAGCAGTGAATAATAGACATAAGATAAAAGAGCTTATTCAAAGAAGCAACACTACGGTTGCTAAGGGCAATGTAATTCAATCAAAATTGACAGATAGATAGGAAATCATACCACTGAAAAGCCAGCAGTGTTGAAATTCTGCTTCTCACTAGAGCTGTCTGCATGGCTGCTCATTTCAAACTTCATTGCGCTGACCATTATCAGCTCACTCTTATTGTTCCTTAAGGGAACAATTTGCTTTAAAGCTTGATGCACGATTATAAGATATTTCTGACGGTAGCATTGAATAGTTTTATGTTCTGGATTCTATATTAAAATTAAGATTATGTTTTCCATCTTTGTATATCTTTAACGTTCCATGTACTCAACTATTTAAAGTGTTTTGCAAGTTCTGGCTCTTGAATAAAAATTTAAATAAGATAGGAAACAGAATGCCTCACGCAGTATTCTGTACACGACTTCACAGAGCTCAACACTGCACGTTCCTGACGAGGGAAATAATTTTTATAACGAGAGCCACGGACCATTATAATATCCATGTATTTGTACCATAGCTGAGCATTATATTGTTTTCAAAGAATAATCTTGATGAAGAGTACGATCGCTGTTGGAATCCTTCACTGAGGGTGTGGTGGATCATTTCTTCAGTCACCAAGCACGAGTATGTGAGAGGTGGATATTTTAAGCTCAGGTGAAGATAATTTTCAGACAAGAGGTCGTGATCTGGAACAACCCCTTAAGGATGAAGGTTGTAATCCACATAAGGCAATGCGTGATTGCAGCACTCACTCAGCAATGACCATTTGACAGTGCACTGCCCCCCTCAGTACAGAGTCACTGACAGTGAGTCACTCCCTCAGTACTGACACTCGGTTTGTGCAACACTCCCTCATTACTGACCCTCTGACAGTCCCCCGCCCCCCTCAATTAGCACTCACCCCCTCCTCCACGTTTTTACACAATAAGGTAGTCGTGTATTCAACGGACTGACATGTTCTCACTGTTAAAGTTCTGGACACCTAAAAGAATAAGAGAATCACAGAATCGCAGAACTGCGACTGAGCAGAAAGAGGCCATTGGCCCATCGTGTCTAAACCTGCCGCCCGAATGAGCATCATGGCTCAGTGCCATCCTCCTGACTTGTCCCTATAACTCTTCATATGTTGTCCATATAAATAATCATGTAATTGCCTCTTGAATGCCTCGATTGAACCTGAACCCACCAAACTGCCAGTCTGTCCACTGCAGTCCAGAACCACTTACTGTTTGAATAAGACATTCTCTCCTCTCAACCCAGATATAACCGGCCGGATTAGAAAGGTCACGGGTACTGAAACAATGGATGATCTCTCTCGTAGTGAAATCAGGATCGACCCCGACTGCCCCTCCATTTTGGTTGATATCTAAAGAGTAAGTGCCGATGACACCATTGAGCGAGCTGGTTGGGAAGAATCTTAGCTCTGAGACTGTAGGGATTAAATCAGCACTCATCATCTAAAACAAAATCAGCAACTGATGGAGCAAATAAAAGCAAGCACATATATCAAACATGTTTAACTATTTATTTTCTAGTAGGATCTCCTGTTGATCAGGTCCCCACAGTAATATTCTTACTGGAGGATATGGACTGTAACTGAGCTACACTCACATAGAAGCTGCCGCGGGGCTGTTTTGGTGTCAAGTGAGGGGAGGGTTAGATTCAATGTCATTTCTCCAAATTCCACCCGCTAACCCGCACTTCACACATGAAGGTCGCTTGGGTGAGTCACTGAATGGCTTCTTTACTTGAGCATAATTCAGAACTTTTATGAGAAACGCAGAGGATAGGAATTCTTACCATCAGCTGCATCTGGGCGGAATGTTCTCCTGATTTAAAACTCATGGTAGGCATGCTTTATGGTGGGCAGAGCAATGTAGGAGTTGGGGTCCTGTGTGAAATATGGGATCTTATGTTCTGTAAAGACAAGAAAATGTACAAAGGTTTATTGAAGGAATAAAAAAGTCCCTCTTGAGCTTTTAACATTTAAATTGGTTCAGCAGTAGCCTCATGGCCCCCAAGTCAAAAGGGCTTTGGTTTAAATCTCACTTTATATAATTTAGGCTGACACTTCAGTGAATTACTGAGGGAGTGTGACAGTGTCAGACGTGCAGGCTTTCAAATGAGACTTTAAACCGAGGCCCTGCAAGCTTTCACAGTTGGCATCAAAGATCCCATGGCACTCTGTGAGCCTCCCTGTGTAGAGATGGGGGTTGCATTCATTTCACTCAGGGCCGGCGGTGAAAAAGTACTTTTTTGAACTTTTGGAGCTAAATTAGTTCAAGCGTCATGAATTAGCACTGACGGTCTGTAACGTCCATATGTTTCTTCATATCAGTGAAATATTTTCAATTTAAGGATGTGTAAACTGAAGGTCTATTTGACAAGATGCCAGAAGATGCCAGGTCACCGTAGAGATGGTTGGAGTTTTGGGAGATTCTCTGGTTTCAATTGATCTGCCAGTTTGCTGAGATTGTTAAGCTGCGTCTGGTACAGGCACGGTGAGGCAATCCCCAACCAGATTGTGCCACAATTATATTCTTCCTTTAATGTGGGGGCCTGTCAGCACCAAATGGCACAGGTACCTTTTTCCTGAATGCTGTTATGACTCCAAAAATATACTTTTTAACAATCTTATCAAGGTGCATGTTCACTTCACAGGCCAGAAAGGAGGACAAGTTCTGTTTGTGGAACGTTAGGTGTTGAGGTCGTGTATGTGCTGGCATTAATTTTCCCAAATTCGCTAGATTCTGGAAAGGTCCCATCAGACCTGAAATCAATAAATTTAACCCTTCTATTCAAGAAGGGAGAGAGCAGAAATCAGGGAATGATAGGGAAGTTACCTTGATGCCTGTCATGGGGAAGGTGTTAGAATTGATCGTCAACCGGGTTCTCGCTGGCCACTTCGAAAAACTAAAGTTAACGGGCGAGAGTCAGCATGGTTTTATGCAAGAGGACTCATGGTGAACCGATTTATTTGATGCTGCAACTTGCACCATGGATAAAAGGGAACCTGTAGATCTGCTGTGCTTGGGTTTTCAGAAGGCATTTGATAAGCTGCCACATGAAAAGTGTTTCCTGAAAACATAAGCTCAGCATATCGGGGGGTCACACAGTAACAGGCACAGAACATTGGCTGGCTAGAACTTTGGGAGGTGGAGGGCATGAGGCTCTTTTACCAGAACATGGGCGGGACATGTTGATCCAATGTGAGAGCGGGAGCGAGGCCTGTTGCTCCATTCTCACAGCTGGCATGGGACACTTTCATGCATTGCCAGAGCCGAGGCGGGGCCTGTTGCACCTATGCCAGAGCGTGATGGGGCCTGTTGCTCTATTGGTAGATGTGAGGTGAGGCCTGCTGATTCCTGGTCGGAGTGGAGGAGGGGCCTGTTGCTCGATTGGTAGATCTGAGGTGTGGCCTGCAGCTTCCGGGTCGGAATGGAGGCGGGGCCTGTTGATCCATTGTCACAGCGAAGGTGTGGCCTGCTGCTTCCTGGTCGGAGTGGAGGAGGGGCCTGTTGCTCTATTGGTAGATCTGAGGTGTGGACTGCTGCTTCCTGGTCGGAGTGGAGGAGGGGCCTGTTGCTCCATTGTCACAACAGAGGTGTGTCCTGCTGCTTCCTGGTCGGAGTGGAGGAGGGGCCTGTTGCTCCACTGTCAGAGTTTGAGGTGTGTCCTGCTGCTTCCTGGTCGGAGTGGAGGAGTGGCCTGTTGCGCCAATGTCAAAGTGGAGGTGTGGCCTGCTGCTTCCTGGTCGGAGTGGAGGAGTGGCCTGTTGCACCATTGTCAGAGTGGAGTTGTGGCCTGCTGCTTCCTGGTCGGAGTGGAGGAGGGGCCTGTTGCTCTATTGGCAGATCTGAGGTGTGGCCTGCTGCTTCCTGGTCGGAGTGGAGGAGGGGCCTGTAGCTCCATTGTCAGAGTGGAGGTATGGCCTGCTGCTTCCCGGTCGGAGTGGAGGAGGGGCCTGTTGCTCCATTGTCAGAGCGGAGGTGTGGCATGCTGCTTCCTGGTCGGAGTGGAGGCGGGGCCTGTTGCTCCCTTGTAAGAGCGGAGGTGTGGCCTGCTGCTACCTGGTCGGATCAGAGGAAGGGCCTGTTGCTCCATTGTCAGAGTGGAGGTGCGGCCTGCTGCTCCCTGGTCGGAGTGGAGGCGGGGCCTGTTGCTCCATTGTCAGAGCGGAGGTGTGTCCTGCTGATTCCTGGTCGGATCAGAGGAAGGGCCTGTTGCTCCATTGTCAAATCGCAGGTGTGTCCTGCTGCTTCCTGGACGGAGTGCAGCAGTGGCCTGTTGCGCCATTGTCAAAGTGGAGGTGTGGCCTGCTGCTTCCTGGTCGGAGTGGAGGAGTGGCCTGTTGCGCCATTGTCAGAGTGGAGGTGTGGCCTGCTGCTTCCGGGTCGGAGTGGAGGAGGAGCCTGTTGCTCTATTGGCAGATCTGAGGAGTGGCCTGCTGCTTCCTGGTCGGAGTGGAGGAGGGGCCTGTTGCTGCATTGTCAGAGTGGAGGTGTGGCCTGCTGCTTCCCGGTCGGAGTGGAGGAGGGGCCTGTTGTTCCATTGTCAGAGCGGAGGTGCGGCCTGCTGCTCCCTGTTCGGAGTGGAGGCGGGGCCTGTTGCTCCATTGTCAGATTGGATGTGTGTCCTGCTGATTACTGGTCGGATCAGAGGAAGGGCCTGTTGCTCCATTGTCAGAGTGGAGGTGTGGCCTGCTGCTTCATGGTCAGAGTGGAGGAGGGGCCTGTTGCTCCATTGTCAGTGTGGAGGTGTGGCCTGCTGCTTCCGGGTTGGAGTGGAGGAGGGGCCTGTTGCTCCATTGTCAGAGTGGAGGAGTGGCCTGCTGCTCCCTGGTCGGAGTGGAGGAGGGGCCTGTTGCTCCATTGTCAGATCGCAGGTGTGTCCTGCTGCTTCCTGGTCGCAGTGGAGGAGGGGTCTGTTGCGCCATTGTCAAAGTGGAGGTGTGGCCTGCTGCTTCCTGGTCGGAGTGGAGGAGTGGCCTGTTGCACCATTGTCAGAGTGGAGGTGTGGCCTGCTGCTTCCTGGTCGGTGTGGAGGAGGGGCCTGTTGCTCTATTGGCAGATCTGAGGTGTGGCCTGCTGCTTCCTGGTCGGAGTGGAGGAGGGGCCTGTTGCTGCATTGTCAGAGTGGAGGTGTGGCCTGCTGCTTCCCGGTCGGAGTGGAGGAGGGGCCTGTTGTTCCATTGTCAGAGCGGAGGTGTGGCCTGCTGCTTCCATGTCGGAGTGGAGGATGGGCCTGTTGCTCCATTGTCAGAGTGGAGGTGCGGCCTGCTGCTCCCTGGTCGGAGTGGAGGCGGGGCCAGTTGCTCCATTGTCAGAGCGGAGGTGTGTCCTGCTGATTCCTTGTCGGATCAGAGGAAGGGCCTGTTGCTCCATTGTCAGAGGGGAGGTGTGGCCTGCTGCTTCATGTTCAGAGTGGAGGAGGGGCCTGTTGCTCCATTGTCAGACTGGAGGTGTGGCCTGCTGCTTCCTGGTCGGATTGGAGGAGGGGCCTGTTGCTCCATTGTCAGATTGCAGTTGTGTCCTGCTGCTTCCTGGTCGGGGCGGAGGCGGGGCCTGTTTGTCCATTGTCAGAGCGGAGGTGTGGCCTGCTGCTTCCTGGTCGGAGTGGAGGAGGGGTCTGTTGCTGCATTGTCAGAGTGGAGGTGTGACCTGCTGCTTCCTGGTCGGTGAGGAGGTGGGGCCTGTTCCTCCATTGTCAGATCGGAGTTGTGGCATGCTGCTTCCTGGTCGGAGTGGAGGCGGGGCCTGTTGCTCCATTGTCAGAGCGGAGGTGTGGCCTGCTGCTTCCATGTCGGAGTGGAGGAGGGGTCTGTTGCTGCATTGTCAGAGTGGAGGTGTGACCTGCTGCTTCCTGGTCGGAGTGGAGGTGGGGCCTGTTTCTCCATTGTCAGATCGGAGGTGTGGCCTGCTGCTTCCTGATCGGAGAGAAGGCGGGGGCTGTTGCTCCATTGTCAGTGCGGAGGTGTGGCCTGCTGCTTCCTGGTTGGAGTGGAGGAGTGGCCTGTTGCTCCATTGTCAAACTGGAGGTGTGGCCTGCTGCTTCCTGGTCAGAGTGGAGGAGGGGCCTGTTGCACCATTGTCAGAGTGGAGGTGTGGCCTGCTGCTTCCTGGTCGGAGTGGAGGAGGGGCCTGTTGCTCTATTGGCAGATCTGAGGTGTGGCCTGCTGCTTCCCGGTCAGAGTGGAGGAGGGACCTGCTGCTCCATTGTCAGATCGGAGGTGTGGCCTGCTGCTTCCATGTCGGAGTGGAGGAGGGGTCTGTTGCTCCATTGTCAGAGTGGAGGTGTGGCCTGCTGCTCCCTGGTCGGAGTGGAGGCGGGGCCTGTTGCTCTATTGGCAGATCTCAGGTGTGGCCTGCTGCTTCCCGGTCGGAGTGGAGGAGGGGCCTGTTGCTCTATTGGCAGATCTGAGGTGTGGCCTGCTGCTCCCCGGTCGGAGTGGAGGAGGGGCCTTCTGCTCCATTGTCAGATCGGAGGTGTGGCCTGCTGCTTCCATGTCAGAGTGGAGGAGGGGCCTGTTGCTCCATTGTCAGAGCGGAGGTGTTTCCTGCTGCTTCCTGGTCGGATCAGATGAAGGGCCTGTTGCTCCATTGTCACAGCTGGCGTGGGACACTTTCATGCATTGCCAGAGCCGAGGCGGGGCCTGTTGCACCTATACCAGAGCGTGATGCGGCCTGTTGCTCTATTGGTAGATCTGAGGTGAGGCCTGCTGATTCCTGGTCGGAGTGGAGGAGGGGCCTGTTGCTCGATTGGTAGATCTGAGGTGTGGCCTGCAGCTTCCTGGTCGGAATGGAGGCGGGGCCTGTTGATCCATTGTCACAGCGAAGGTGTGGCCTGCTGCTTCCTGGTCGGAGTGGAGGAGGGGCCTGTTGCTCTATTGGTAGATCTGAGGTGTGGACTGCTGCTTCCTGGTCGGAGTGGAGGAGGGGCCTGTTGCTCCATTGTCACAACAGAGGTGTGTCCTGCTGCTTCCTGGTCGGAGTGGAGGAGGGGCCTGTTGCTCCACTGTCAGAGTTTCAGGTGTGTCCTGCTGCTTCCTGGTCGGAGTGGAGGAGTGGCCTGTTGCGCCATTGTCAAAGTGGAGGTGTGGCCTGCTGCTTCCTGGTCGGAGTGGAGGAGTGGCCTGTTGCACCATTGTCAGAGTGGAGGTGTGGCCTGCTGCTTCCTGGTCGGAGAGGAGGAGGGGCCTGTTGCTCTATTGGCAGATCTGAGGTGTGGCCTGCTGCTTCCTGGTCGGAGTGGAGGAGGGGCCTGTTGCTCCATTGTCAGAGTGGAGGTATGGCCTGCTGCTTCCCGGTCGGAGTGGAGGAGGGGCCTGTTGCTCCATTGTCAGAGTGGAGGTGCGGCCTGCTGCTCCCTGGTCGGAGTGGAGGCGGGGCCTGTTGCTCCATTGTCAGAGCGGAGGTGTGTCCTTCTGATTCCTGGTCGGATCAGAGGAAGGGCCTGTTGCTCCATTGTCAAATCGCAGGTGTGTCCTGCTGCTTCCTGGTCGGAGTGGAGCAGTGGCCTGTTGCGCCATTGTCAAAGTGGAGGTGTGGCCTGCTGCTTCCTGGTCGGAGTGGAGGTGTGGCCTGTTGCGCCATTGTCAGAGTGGAGGTGTGGCCTGCTGCTTCCTGGTCGGAGTGGAGGAGGAGCCTGTTGCTCAATTGGCAGATCTGAGGTGAGGCCTGCTGCTTCCTGGTCGGAGTGGAGGAGGGGGCTGTTGCTGCATTGTCAGAGTGGAGGTGTGGCCTGCTGCTTCCCGGTCGGAGTGGAGGAGGGGCCTGTTGCTCCATTGTCAGAGTGGAGGTGTGGCCTCCTGCTTCCGGGTTGGATTGGAGGAGGGGCCTGTTGCTCCATTGTCAGAGTGGAGGTGTGGCCGGCTGCTTCCTGGTCGGAGTGGAGGAGGGGCCTGTTGCTCCATTGTCAGATCGCAGGTGTGTCCTGCTGCTTCCTGGTCGCAGTGGAGGAGGGGCCTGTTGCTGCATTGTCAAAGTGGAGGTGTGGCCTGCTGCTTCCTGGTCGGAGTGGAGGAGGGGTCTGTTGCGCCATTGTCAAAGTGGAGGTGTGGCCTGCTGCTTCCTGGTCGGAGTGGAGGAGTGGCCTGTTGCGCCATTGTCAGAGTCGAGGTGTGGCCTGCTGCTTCCTGGTCGGAGTGGAGGAGGGGCCTGTTGCTCTATTGGCAGATCTGAGGTGTGGCCTGCTGCTTCCTGGTCGGAGTGGAGGAGGGGCCTGTTGCTGCATTGTCAGAGTGGAGGTGTGGCCTGCTGCTTCCCGGTCGGAGTGGAGGAGGTGCCTGTTGTTCCTTTGTCAGAGCGGAGGTGCGGCCTGCTGCTTCCAAGTCGGAGTGGAGGATGGGCCTGTTGCTCCATTGTCAGAGTGGAGGTGCGGCCTGCTGCTCCCTGGTCGGAGTGGAGGCCGGCCTGTTGCTCCATTGTCAGAGCGGAGGTGTGTCCTACTGATTCCAGGTCGGATCAGAGGAAGGGCCTGTTGCTCCATTGTCAGAGGGGAGGTGTAGCCTGCTGCATCATAGTCAGAGTGGAGGAGTGGCCTGTTGCTCCATTGTCAGAGTGGAGGTGTGGCCTGCTGCTTCCTGGTTGGTGTGGAGGAGGGGCCTGTTGCTCCATTGTCAGATCGGAGGTGTGGCATGCTGCTTCCTGGTCGGAGTGGAGGCGGGGCCTGTTGCTCCATTGTCAGAGCGGAGGTGTGTCCTGCTGCTTCCATGTCGGAGTGGAGGAGGGGCCTGCTGCTCCATTGTCAGAGTGGAGGTGTGGCCTGCTGCTTCCTGATCGGAGAGGAGGCGGGGGCTGTTGCTCCATTGTCAGTGCGGAGGTGTGGCCTGCTGCTTCCTGGTCGGAGTGGAGGAGTGGCCTGTTGCACCATTGTCAGACTGGAGGTGTGGCCTGCTGCTTCCTGGTCAGAGTGGAGGAGGGGCCTGTTGCACCATTGTCAGAGTGGAGGTGTGGCCTGCTGCTTCCTGGTCGGAGTGGAGGAGGGGCCTGTTGCTCTATTGGCAGATCTCAGGTGTGGCCTGCTGCTTCCCGATCAGAGTGGAGGAGCGGCCTGCTGCTCCATTGTCAGATCGGAGGTTTGGCCTGCTGCTTCCATGTCGGAGTGGAGGAGGGGCCTGTTGCTCCATTGTCAGAGTGGAGGTGTGGCCTGCTGCTCCCTGGTCGTAGTGGAGGCGGGGCCTGTTGCTCTATTGGCTGATCTGAGGTGTTGCCGGCTGCTTCCCGGTCGGAGTGGAGGAGGGGCCTGCTGCTCCATTGTCAGATCGGAGGTATGGCCTGCTGCTTCCATGTCGGAGTGGAGGAGGGGCCTCTTGCTCCATTGTCAGAGCGGAGGTGTTTCCTGCTGCTTCCTGGTCGGATCAGATGAAGGGCCTGTTGCTCCATTGTCAGAGTGGAGGTGTGGCCTACTGCTTCCTGGTCGGAGTGGAGGAGGGGCCTGTTGCTCCATTGTCAGAGCGGAGGTGTGTCCTTCTGCTTCCTGGTCGGATCAGATGAAGGGCCGGTTGCTCCATTGTCAGAGTGGAGGTGGGGCCTGCTGCTTCCTGGTCGGAATGGAGGCGGGGCCTGTTGCTCCATTGTCAGAGCGGAGGTGTGTCCTGCTGCTTCCTGGTCGGATCAGATGAAGGGCCTGTTGCTCCATTGTCAGATTGGACGTGTGGCCTGCTGCTTCCTGGTCGGAGTGGAGGAGGGGCCTGTTGCTCCGTTGTCAGATCACAGGTGTGTCGTGCTGCTTCCTGGTCGGAGCGGAGGCGGGGCCTGTTGCACCATTGTCACAACGGAGGTGTGGCCTGCTGCTTCCTGATCGGAGTGGAGGCGGGGCCTGTTGCTCCATTGTCAGTGCGGAGGTGTGGCCTGCTGCTTCCTGGTCGGAGTGGAGGAGGGGCCTGTTGCTCCATTGTCAGAGCGGAGGTGTGGCCTGCTGCTTCCAGTTCAGAGTGGAGGAGGGGCCTGTTGCTGCATTGTCAGAGTGGAGGAGTGGCCTGCTGCTTCCAGGTCGGAGTGGAGGAGGGGCCTGTTGCTCCATTGTCAGATTGTAGGCGTGTCCTGCTGCTTCTTGCTCGGAGCGGAGGCGGGGCCTGTTGCTCCTTTGTCACAACGGAGGTGTGGCCTGCTGCTTCCTGGTCGGAGTGGAGGAGGGGTCTGTTGCTGCATTGTCAGAGTGGAGGTGTGACCTGCTGCTTCCTGGTCGGAGTGGAGGTGGGGCCTGTTGCTCCATTGCCAGATTGGAGGTGTGGTCTGCTGCTTCCTGATCGGAGTGGAGGATGGGGCCTGTTGCACCATTGTCAGTGCGGAGGTGTGGCCTGCTGCTTCCTGGTCGGAGTGGAGGAGGGGCCTGTTGCTCCATTGTCAGAGTGGAGGTGTGGCCTGCTGCTTCCTGGTCAGAGTGGAGGAGGGGCCTGTTACTCTATTGGCCGATCTGAGGTGTGGCCCTCTGCTTCCCGGTCGGAGTGGAGGAGGGGCCTGCCGCTCCATTGTCAGATCGGAGGTGTGCCATTTTGCTTCCTGGTCAGAGTGGAGGCGGGGCCTGTTGCTCCATTGTCGGAGCGGAGGTGTGGCCTGCTGCTTCCTGGTCGGAGTGGAGGAGGGGCCTGTTGCTCCATTGTCAGAGCGGAGGTGTGGCCTGCTGCTCACTGGTCGGATCAGAGGAAGGGCCTGTTGCTCCATTGTCAGAGTGGAGGTGTGGCCTGCCGCTTCCTGGTCGGAGTGGAGGAGGGGCCTGTTGCTCCATTTTCAGATCGCAGGTGTGTCCTGCTTTTTCCTGGTCGGAGCGGAGGCGGGGCCAGTTGCTCCATTGTCACAACGGAGGTGTGGCCTGCTGCTTCCTGGTCGGAGTGGAGGAGGGGTCTGTTGCTGCATTGTCAGAGTGGAGGTGTGGCCTGCTGCTTCCTGGTCGGAGTGGAGGCGGGGCCTGTTGCTCTATTGTCAGAGTGGAGTTATGACCTGCTGCTTCCTGGTCGATGTGGAGGTGGGGCCTTTTGCTCCATTGTCAGTGCGGAGGTGTGGCCTGCTGCATCCTGGTCGGAGTGGAGGAGGGGCCTATTGCTCCATTGTCAGAGCGGAGGTGTGTCCTGCTGCTTCCTGGTCGGAGTGGAGGAGGGGCCTGTTGCTCCATTGTCAGAGCGGAGGTGTGGCCTGCTGCTCCCTGGTCGGAGTGGAGGAGGGGCCTGTTGCTCCATTGTCAGACCGGAGGTGTGGCCTGCTGCTTCCTGGTCGCAGTGGTGGAGGGGCTTGTTGCTCCATTGTCAGATCGCAGGTGTGTCCTGCTGCTTCCTGGTCGCAGTGGAGGAGGGGCCTGTTGCTCCATTGTCAGAGCGGAGGTGTGGCCTGCTGCTTCCTGGTCGGAGTGGAGGAGTGGCCTGTTGCTGCATTGTCAGAGCGGAGGTGTGGCCTGCTGCTTTCTGGTCGGAGTGGAGGCGGGGCCAGTTGCTCCATTGTCAGAGTGGAGGTGTTGCCTGCTGCTTCCTGGTCGGAGTGGAGGAGGGGCCTGTTGCTCCATTGTCAGAGTGGAGTTGTGGCCTGCTGCTTCCTGGTCCGAGTGGAGGAGGGGCCTGTTGCTCCATTGTCAGAGTGGAGGTGTGTCCTTCTGCTTCCTGGTCGCAGTGCAAGAGGGGCCTGTTGCTGCATTGTCAGAGTGGAGTTGTGGCCTGCTGCTTCCTGGTCGGAGCGTAATAGGGGCCTGTTGCTCCATTGTCAGAGCGGAGATGTGGCCTGCTGCTTCCTGGTCGGAGCGGAGGAGGGGCCTGTTGCTCCATTGTCAGATTGGAGGTGTGGCCTGCTGCTTCCTGGTCGGAGTGGAGGCGGGGCCTGTTGCTCGATTGTCAGAGTCGAGGTGTGTCCTGCTGCTTCCTGGTCGGATTGGAGGAGGGCCCTGTTGCTCCATTGTCAGAGTCGAGGTGTGTCCTGCTGCTTCCTGGTCGGATTGGAGGAGGGGCCTGTTGCTCCACTGTCAGAGCGGAGGTGTGTCCTGCTGCTTCCTGGTCGGAGTGGAGGCGGGGCCTGTTGCTCCATTGTCAGAGCGGAGGTGTGTCCTGCTGCTTCCTGGTCGGAGCAGAGGCGGGGCCTGTTCCTTTTTGTCAGAGAGGAGTCGGGGTCTGTTGCTTCATTTTTGGGCCTGAAGAAGGACCGGTTTCTTCAGTGTCAGAGGAGAGGCGGGGCATGATGCCCCATTGCTCCATGCAGGCGGGGCATTTTGCTCTAGTTTGGAAGCGGAGGCAGGGCCTGTTCCTATTTTTTTCAGAAACTCACAATCTTCCCCCACCCTGTGAAACACACTGACGCTCTTGCCCTCTCTCAGTGACAAGCACTCACACGTTCTTCCTCTCTCTGTCTCACACACACTTACCCTCACCCCGCTCTCTGCGACACACACTCACACTCTCCCACCCTCTATGTCACTCACACTCGCTCTCTCCCCTTCTCTTTTTCATAGACATTCACGCTCTCGCCCCCTCTCAATGACAAGCACTCACACGCATGCACTCTCTCTCTCTCTGTCACACACACTCACACTATCCAACCCTCTCTGTCACACCTACTCACACTTTCCCCCTCTCTGTCATGCATACTCACAATCACTTCCTCTCTCCGTCACACACACTCACACTCTATACCCTCCCTGTGATAAAAAAAGTGACACTCTCCCCCTCCCTCTGCCATACACAAGCACACTCTCCCCCTCACTATAATGCACACCTACACTCTATCCCCTCCCTGTGACACACAATCACAATCTCGTCCTCTCTATATGACAAGCACTTACACTCTCTCCCTGTCTGTGTCACACACGCTCACACTCTCCCCTTCACTCTCGCCCCCTCTTTGCCACAAGCACTCACACTCTCTCCCTCTGTTTGTCACACATGCGCACAAAGTCTCTATTACACGCGGACATACTCTCTGTCTCTCTGTCACACACACACAGGCTCGCACAAGCTCCCTCGCACAAGTAAACACTCTCTCTCTATCTGTCAAACACACGCACAATATCCGCTTCTCTCTGTCACACACATTCACACAATCCCTCTCCCTCTGTTGCTCACACTCACAATATCTGCTTCTCCCTGCCACACACACTTATAGTCCCCCTCTGTGTGACATACACACACACTCTCCGCCTCTCTCTATGACAAGCACTCACATTCTCTCCCTCTGACACACACACTCATACTCTCACCCTCTCTCTGTCAAATGCATTCAGACTCTCTGACACTCTGTAACACACTAACACACTCCCCCACTCATGCACTCACACTGACTCCTGCTGTCACGGACACTCACATCCTCCGTATCTCTGTCAGACACACTCACACTTAATCCCTCTCTCACACACACACATTCACGTGGTCTCCCTGACACAATCATTCACACTCTCTCTCTCTCTTTCTGTAACACACACTCAGGCTCTCCTCCTCTCTCTTAAACAACCACTCACACTTTATCCATCTGTCACAATCATTCACAATATCTCCCTCCTCCATCACAGAAAATCACAGTCTCTCCCTCTCTCTGTTACACACACTCACACCCACTCCCTCTCTGTGACAAAAATTCACAGTCTCTCCCTCTGTCACAAACATTCACACTCTCTCCCCCTTCTGTCACACATAATCTGACTCCCCTCTCTCTCTGCTACACACACTCATGGTCTCTCCCTCTGGCATGTATATTTACACTCTCTCCATCATACACACTCAGCCTCTCCCCCTCTCTGTGCGACGTGCACTCACAGTACCTATCTCTGTCACATTCATTCACTCTCTCTCTCTGTCACAACTCCACTATTTGCCAATGTTCTACATCTCAGTTCTTTCTTTACACTACTCCGTCCCTCAAAAACTCTCACATGTCCCAGCTGGACCACGTAAATGGACGACTTCATTTGGGTGCAAGAAGAATTGGATTGACAGGTTTAACAGAACCTGTTTGTTCAGTGGCTGGAATTAATGTCAGTCTCCATGGACCCTTCCTGAAACTCTTAAGGAGGGTGACTCCTCAAAATGTTAGCTCATCGTGTCAACGGCATCTTCAGCCCTTATTAACAGGGATCTGCAGATCCAAGAGAGGAAGAGACTATATCATGGGGACAGTGAAAGCTGGTGGTTTTGCGTTTTTGGGAGAGGGGGAATGTGGCGCATCGCTCTGGAATCAGTGAGAGGCAGGGCCTGTCGCAATGGATGCAGAGTGGGACATTCCCCCTGGCTCTGCTGGCAGAGGGTGTAGTGGAGACTTTGAATCTGGTAACAGCGTGGGGACAGAGCAAAGCTAGCACCTGCATTCATGGTCACTGGACGGGCCTCGACCTAATCCAAATCCTGGTTTCAGCTTTTTCCCTCTAGTGCCCTTAAAATTGGAGCCTAGATGTGGAGGGCGGTAGACTGGTGTGGTTAAATGCCAACTCCTTCCTGCAGGGAAATAAGAACAGGAAGAGGGAAAACGTACCAGGTAGACTGGGGCGAGCTTGCTCCTGCTACACATTCAATGGGGCAGATAAAGATATACCAGGAAGATGGAGGGATGGGGATTGTAAGCACTGTGGGTTTCCGATATAAAGAACTCTAACAAACAATTCTCTATGTTGCATGTGCTTTCAAATTATTTGTTTCCATTTGGAAAGAATCAGTGTGAGAAACTTGGAAAATTTGATTTGAAACGTATGGAAACTTTTAGCAAGATGCATTGTGTGGGGTTATGCATTGATTTTGTATTGAAGCAAAATTACAGAATGGAGCAAAATTTACCTACCCCCATTCTGAATGGGATTAGACAATGATAAGTGTACCTAATGTGCACATAGCAGTCTGAAATAATCCCCAACTAACATCCCCAGCCAGTATCTCCAATGAGGGATGAGGAGGGAGTTCATATCCAGGGTCAGGTGGTGAAAGAGTGAATGCACCACCCGAGTGAACTGTGCACCCTGCTGTAGACTTCAATTCCTTACAATATTATTCAATATTCACAGTTAGTCAATCTGTTTCCAGATGCAGCCATGCAGTAACAGAACTTCTCTGAGACTGGCAGAGAGCAGCGCCTGTAGTGGCGCTGCGTGGCCAGCAGAGGGGGCGTTGTATCACTTTAATCTCAAGACAGTAAACGGGTTGAGAATAAGCTTTTACCCTGGCAGCTGGGAATGTGGAATCAACTCAGCACTCACGCACCCATCCAGACAAAGATATGTGGAAATATTTCAGATAATGCAGCCATTCCATTAAAAAAAGGAACTTCTTAAAATGTTCAGGTGAAGCGTTCAAGAATTTATTGAGCACAAAATTAATGCGATAACATTGACACACAAAATTTTAAAACAATCAGATGTCCTATCAGAGCGGATTGTCAGAGACTCCAGCGTGTTCCAGTTGTAAGCTCAGTATTCACCCACTGAAACCCGTGCAATTGGAGTGCTCCTGGCATTCTGCCCTTTATTGATGCCTTTCTAATGGAGAGATTTCCTTGTCTGATTGTCCATCAATGGAAGCCCTGCTTGCTGACCTGTGCAGTTTGACAGGGTTACCCTGCAGGGTCAGTGGGTCATTTCACAACATTTCTATTGATGCTCGTCAGTGAAAATGGAAAAAAAAATAATCACTTTTCATTTTCTCAGGAATTAAATTCCCTGTCAGGTATATGTCAATCAATCCAACTCCTATCAGTAACTTCAGTTAATTCAGCTGCTACCCTCACATTTTCTTCCTATCACACCAACGTCAATATATGTTTATACAGCAGGTCTAACACAGCTATTTTCACACACAATTACTCTAATATCTAATGCTATCTTGACTTTTGAGTCTATTTTTGACTATGCAAAGCGCAGCACACAATTATGCCCCCATTCTACAAATACATTGACTAAAAACTTGATATCCTCCCAGAGGTTGACCTTCAACTGGGGTCTATCTGTTGTCCCTGTGCCCATTCTCAGTGTTGACAGATCCATGAGCCTTTAGGGCCTGCACACAGAGGGAGATCTTTAATCAAACACCTTCATTAAACAGGAGATCACTTCATTCCTGGAACAGGCCAGAGCTGGAAGGGTCAGTCTGGCTTCAGCCTGACCAGAGGTCACTCATTTAAAACAGGGAAATCATTCTCTATTTAACAAAGAAAAAGCTGAACAACTGCCCCCCACCCTTGCAGTGTGGAGCTGAATCAATAGGGGTAACAGATTCACACATGTCACGCTGTAGATGATCACTTTGCTGACAGGTTCATTGTGTTAAAGATGCTGAAGTTAAAGCAGAGCCGCCATCGAGCGAGTTTGTAAAACACACGGAGATGGGATCACAGCTGCTCGGTGACCCTCTCCATGTCTTTCACGGTTCCGGATGCTCCACACCTGTACACTGAATGTCCTCCTGCTTCAAGCCGATTAGACATTGATCCTTCTGGAACTGCGGCAAACAGAAGAAATGATGGATGAATGTCAAAAGTAAGGGAGGGATTGGACAGGATGTCCGAATGTGTGAGATATGGATTTATCATGAGAAATATCTCCTTTTACTGTTCAGTCGCGGGATGTGGGATTCCAGGTGGTTGTGTTCCCATTATCTGCTGCCCTTGTCCTTCTAGTTGGTAGTGGACCAACTACTGCCACTGTGTGTCTAAGGAGCCTTGGTGAGTGGCTGCAGTGCATCTTGTAGATAGTACACACTGCTGCTACTGTGTGTCTAAGGAGCGTTGGTGAGTGGCTGCAGAGCATCTTGTAGATAGTACACACTGCTGCTACTGTGTGTCTAAGGAGCGCTTGTGAGTGGCTGCAGTGCATCTTGTAGATAGTACACACATTACTGCCACAGTGTGTCTAATGAGCCTTGGTCAGTTGCTGCAGTGCATCTTGTTGATGGTACACACATTACTGCCACAGTGTGTCTAATGAGCCTTGGTGAGTTGCTGCAGTGAATCTGGTAGATGGTACACACACTGCTGCTACTGTGGGTCTAAGGAGCCTTGGTGAGTTGCTGCAGTGAATCTGGTAGATGGTACACACACTGCTGCTACTGTGGGTCTAAGGAGCCTTGGTGAGTTGCTGCAGTGAATCTGGTAGATGGTACACACACTGCTGCTACTGTGTGTCGAAGGAGCCTTTTTGAATTCCTGCCGTGCATTTTGTAAATGGTACACACTGCTGCTAATGTGTGTGTCTAAGGAGCCTTCCTGAATTCCTGCAGTGCATGTTATAGATGGTACAGACACAGCTGCTACTGTGTGTCGGAGGTGGCCGAAGTGATTATTTGTGTACTTGGTGCCAATCAAGCGGAGCTGCTTTGTCCTTTATGGTGTCAAGCTTCTTGAGTGTTGCAGGAGCTGCACTCATCCAGACGAGTGGAGAGTATTCCATCACACACCTGACTTGTGCCTTGTCAATTGTGGACAGGCTTTGGGGTGTGAGCAGGTGAGTTAATCGCTGCAGGAGTCCCAGCCGCTGACCTGCTCTTGTAGCCACAGGATTTAAATGACGAGGCCAGTTCAGTTTCTGATCAATGGGCAGGAGAATAACCAGAGGGAAAATTGGAACATTATCTGAGGGGGGAGCTCGCGATCGGTGAATACAGAGTGTGAAAGGGAGGATCTGGTGCCTCTCATGTTTGTCCTGAGTGCAGTGCAGTCTCTCACCCGATCCATAATGATATCTCTCGCTCTCTCTTCATTGAGCCCTCTCACTGAAGTGACCTTCACACGAATCATCTTGTAGTTAGTATCTAAAAACAACACTCACAACATCAAGAGGTTAAACACAATCAGAATTTTACATAAGGCACAGTTTGTATTCAGAACCCTCACTTCGGTTTAATTTCTGTTTCCTCTAATGCAGTTTATCACCCCCTTTATTCGTTCTCCCTCTCTCCAGATCTCTCTTCATCTCATTCCACCTTATCTCAATTCTCCACTTCCCTAACTAGCATTCTGTATTCTTTCACTTCACTGCCCGCCACTTGTTACCTCTCCTTATATCATTTTCATCCCTTGTTTACATCTTGTCAGAGATAAAGAGAAATACAGAGAAAAAAAATTAGCGGTAGAGACAGATAGAAATGGAAGAGGCAGATGGAGAGACAGTTAGAAAGAGAGAGAAGGAGAGACGGGGGAAAGAGACAAAGGGAGAGAGAGAGAGACAGAAGAAGAAACGAAGAGAAAGAAACAGAGTTGGAGAGACAAAGAGAGACGGGAGAGAGAGACAAAGAGAGAGAGAGGCAGAAAGTGGGAGAGGAAGAGAGACATGAAGAGAGAGCTAGAGAGAGACAGAGAGGGAGAGGGAGACCGAGAGGGAGAGAGGAAGAGAGACAGGAAGAGAGAGCTAGAGAGAGACAGAGAGGGAGAGGGAGACAGAGAGCGATAGAGGCAGAGAGAGACGGGAAGAGAGAGATAGAGTGAGAGAAAGTGAGAGGGTGAGAGACAGGCAGAGAGAGGGTCGGAGAGAGAGACAGTGAGAGAATAAAACAGAGAGAGAGGAGAGAGAGGGAGCGCGGTGAACAATGAGATGAAGAGGCAGAGCAAGAAATAACAGAGGAAGCCAGTAAAATGTGGTAAATAAAACGAGGGAGGCAGTCAGAGACATATTGAGACAAAGGAGACAACTCGAGAAATGGAGAGATGAGGGTAGTCACCGAGACATAAAGAGATGGAGCAACAGAGAGTGAGGGGGATATTGGCATCAGGGAGAGTACGGAAATATTAAACAATTATCGACATAAAAATCAGTGAAGGAGGGAAGGAGACTTGGAGGGAGACAAAGAGAAAGAGATGGAGACAGAGAGATAGAGAGTGAGGCAGAGAGAGGGATAGAGAGGCTGAGGTCGAGAAAGAGGCAGTGAGAGAGAGACAGGGAGAGACAGAGAGAGAAAGAGGCAGAGGTAGAGAGACAAATAGGGAGGGACAAAGAGAGAGAGAGTGACAGACAAACAGAGAGAGAGGCAGTGAGACACAGTGAGAGAGAGACAGGGAGAGACAGAGAGAGAAAAAGAGAGAGACAGAAAGACAGAGGCAGAGATAGAGGGACAGATAGGGAAAGACAAAGAGAAAGAGAGAGAGAGAGAGAGAGAGAGACAGGCAGAGAGAGACAGAGAGGCAGTGGTAGAGAGACAGCTAGGGAGAGACAAAGAGAGAGAGAGAGAGAGAGAGATGAAGCTTCAAGTGACACAGAGGCAGACCCATTGACAGAGAAGCTTAGCAGCCCGTGTATGCAATGATTCCACACGAAGCGAATACACGGTTTTGATTTGTTTTAATTTGTTGTGTGTCTGCATCGCGGGCAAGGGCAGAATTTACTGTCCATCCATAACTGACCATGTGAAGGTGGTGGGCAGGTGCCTTGTTGAAGCGCTGCTGTCGGTCTGGTCTCCCTTCCCTGCAGCGGCTGTATACACCTCAGTGGCTGCCTGGGCCAGTTCAGAGGACAGTGAGGATTCAGTCACATTGCTGTGGACTGGAATCACATATAGAACAGAGCGGGGAAGGACGCCAGATTTCAATCCCTAAAGGCACATCCCGAAAGAACAGGGGTTTGACAGAGATTCGGAATGATTGACCAGTGCCAGGAATGGCTTCCTGCAATTATTTTTTATAGAGAGATCGGCAGAGTTTTAGTGTCTCCAGGAATCAAGGGATATGGGGAGTGGGCAGGCAAGTGTGGTTGAATCACAAGAGCAGCCATGATCATATTGAATGAGGGAGCATGTTCGAGGGGCCGAATGGACTGCTCCTGCTCCTATTCCTTCTGTCCTTCTGCTCTGAACAGCCTCACTTACTGGTAAACCTGACATCACTGCTTCACTACAGCGAATCAGTCTGTAACATTACTCAGCAAGGGATTCGTCAGAAATCCTCAGCTGCAGAATCATCCACATTTCAATGGAGAAATAACCTGTTCGGGCCCAAACTCTCCAGATTCTGGGAGAAAGCAGCCAAACTAAAGCTTCAGCATGTGGCACGGAGCAAGAGGGTGAGAACAAGTGACAAACAACTGGAGCGATGGAGGACAGGGCTGAATCAAGAGTGAGAGTGAAGAGTTGTCACTGGGTGATTGGAGGAAGCGGGAAAGAAGCCGGATTAGACAAACTATCCTCAACTACTAAATTCCAATGTGCTGACTGACAGAGCCAGACTCCCCTTGGTAACAAAATACCACTTCCCTCAGTCACTGCATCCCGCTCCCCTTGGTCACTAAACCCCATTTCCCTCAGTGACTGCATCCCGCTCCCCTTGGCAACTAAACCCCACTTCCCTCAGTCACTGCATGACCCTCCCCTTGGCCACTAAACCCCACTTCCCTCAGTTTCGGCATCCCATTCCCCTTGGTCACTAAACCCCACTTCCCTCAGTCACTGCATCCCACTCACCTTGGTCACTAAACCGCACTTCCCTCAGTCAGTGCATCGCCCTCCCCTTGGTCACTAAACCGCACTTCCCTCAGTCACTGCATCCTACTCCCCTTGGTCACTAAAATCCACTTCCCTCAGTCACTGCATCCTACTCCTCTTGGTCACTAAACCCCATTTCCCTCAGTGACTGCATCCCGCTCCCCTTGGTCACTAAACCCCACTTCCCTCAGTCAATGCATCCCGCTAACCTTGGTCACTAAACCCCACTTCCCTCAGTCAATGCATCCCCTTTCCATTTGGTCACTAAACCCCACTTCCCTCTTTCAATGCATCCCTCTCCCCTTGGTGACTAAACCCCACTTCCCTCAGTCACTGCATCCCCCTCCCCTTGGTCACTACACCGCACTTCCCTCAGTCACTGCATCCTACTCCCCTTGGTCACTAAAATCCACTTCCCTCAGTCAGTGCATCCCACTCCCCTTGGTCACTAAACCCCATTTCCCTCAGTGACTGCATCCCCCTCCCCTTGGTCACTAAACCCCACTTCCCTCAGTCACTGCATCCTAGTCCCCTTGGTCACTAAACCCCACTTCCCTCAGTCACTGCATCCCGCTCCCCTTGGTCAGTAAACACCACTTCTCTCTGTCACTGCATCCCGCTCCACTTGATCACTAAACCCCACTTCCCTCAGTCAATGCATCCCCTTTCCATTTGGTCACTAAACCCCACTTCCCTCAGTCAATGCATCCCCTTTCCATTTGGTCACTAAACCCCACTTCCCTCAGTCACTGCATCCCGCTCCCCTTGGTCACTAAATCCCACTTCCCTCAGTCACTGCATCGCCCTCCCCTTGGTCATTAATCCCCACTTCCCTCAGTCACTGCATCCCGATCCCCTTGTTCACTAAACCCCACTTCCCTCGGTTACTGTATCCCGCTCCCCTTGGTCACTAAATCCCACTTCCCTCAGTCACTGCATCCCGCTCCCCTTGGTCACTAAACCCCACTTCCCTCGGTTACTGTATCCCGCTCCCCTTGGTCACTAAACCCCACTTCCCTCAGTCACTGCATCCCGCTCCACTTGTTCACTAAACCCCACTTCCCTCGGTTACTGTATCCCGCTCCCCTTGGTCACTAAACCCCACTTCCCTCAGTCACTGCATCCCGTTCCCCTTGGTCACTAAACCCCACTTCCCTCAGTCACTGCATCCCACTCACCTTGATCACTAAACACCACTTCCCTCAGTCACTGCATCCCGCTCCCCTTCGTCACTAAACCCCACTTCCCTCAGTCACTGCATCCCACTCACCTTGATCACTAAACACCACTTCCCTCAGTCACTGCATCCCGCTCCCCTTGGTCACTAAACCCCACTTCCCTCAGTCACTGCATCCCACTCCCATTGGTCACTAAACCCCACTTCCCTCAGCCACTGCATGCCACTCCCGTTGGTCACTGAACCCCACTTCCCTCAGTCACTGCATCCCACTCCCATTGGTCACTAAACCCCACTTCCCTCAGTCACTGCATCCCACTCCCCTTGGTCACTAAACCCCACTTCCCTCACTCACTGTATCCCGCTCCCCTTGGTCACTAAACCTCACTTCCCTCACTCACTGTATCCCGCTCCCCTTGGTCACTAAACCCCACTTCCCTCAGTCACTGCATCCCGCTCCCCTTGGTCACTAAACCCCACTTCCCTCAGTCACTGCATCCCGCTCCCCTTGGTCACTAAACTCCACTTCCCTCAGTCACTGCATCCCGCTCCCCTTGGTCACTAAACTCCACTTCCCTCAGTCACTGCATCCCGCTCCCCTTGGTCACTAAACCCCACTTCCCTCAGTCACTGCATCCCGTTCCCCTTGGTGACTAAGCCCCACTTCCCTCAGTCACTGCATCCCGCTCCCCTTGGTCACTAAACCCCATTTCCCTCAGTCACTGCATCCCACTCCCCTTGGTGACTAAACCCCACTTCCCTCAGTCACTGCATCCCGCTCCCCTTGGTCACTAAACCCCACTTCCCTCAGTCACTGCATCCCGTTCCCCTCGGTCACTTAACCCCACTTCCCTCAGTCACTACATCCCACTCACCTTGATCACTAAACGCCAGTTCCTTCAGTCAATGCATCTCGCTCCACTTGGTCACTTAACCCCACTTCCCTCTGTCAGTGCATCCGGCTACCCTTAGTCATTAAACACTGCTTCCTTTAGTTACTGCACCCCGCTCCCCTCACTCACTGCACCCAAATTGCTTCAATCCCTGGATCCCTCTCACCTCATTCGCATAATCGCACTCCCCTCAGTCACTGCATCCCCTCACTTCATTTGATACTTCCCAATTACCTCAGTCAATGCATCCCCTTCCCTTCCTTCAGTACCTCCCATTAGCCTCAATTCGACATGCTACTTCTCTTACCCACTGAATCTCTATCCCCACTCTTACCTCCACTCATTCCCCTTAGCGATCAGATCCATGCCCCCCTCTCACTACAATCAACTCCCCTCAGTCAGTGCAACCAGCAATCTTCACTGCCAGTTTTCAGCTATCATGGTTTCTGAGCAGATTCTGTGGAATATCACCTCCAAACTGCAGAGTGATATTTCAGAAGCTATTGGGATAGTTGATTCAGAGAGAATGGATTTTCGACTCGAATGTTCCTTAGAGTTCAGAGTTGGTCTTCTCCCTGGATCTAATATGAAGCCAGGAGACATAGGATGTTGAAGTACACTATCACCTCATGAGAGTGTAAACTTGGCAGGAAACTTCGGACAATGATTCACCTTCAACTTTTTTGCAGTTCAACTCACCAATGTCACCCTGCTCCATCACCCCTGGCTTTACACCAGGCACTAAACCCAAAACATCTCAGTTGTTACATCCCACTCCCCTCTGTCCCAATATCCCACTCCCTTCACTAACTATATCCTACAACCCTCAGTCACTGCATCCCACTCTCTGAAGTGACTACATCCCATTTACCTCAGGCACTTCATCCAACTCCCCTCAGTTACTACACATCACTCGCTGAGGCACTACATCTCACTCCCCCACAGTCCCGAGATCCCATTCTCCTCAGTCACTATATCCCACTCCCCTCAGTCACTAAATCCCACTCCTCTCAGACACTACATCCCACTCCCCTCAGTCACAATATTCCAGTCCCCTCATTAAATACATCACACTCCCCTCAGTCACAACATCCCACTCCCCTCAGTCCCTTTTACGCTATCCCCTCACTAACTATATCCTACTGCCCTCAGTCACTGCATCCCACTCTCCGCAGTGACTACATCCCATTTGCCTCAGTCACTGCATCCAACTCCCCTCAGTTACTGCAACTCACTCTCTGAGTCACTACATCTCACTCCCCTCAGTCACTATATTCCACTGCACTCAGTCACTAAATCCCACTCCCCTCAGTCACTATATCCAACATCCACCAGTCCCTGGATCCAACTCCCCCCCAATCAGTACAGCACACTCCCCTCAGTGGTACAACCCACACCGCTCAGACACTGAATCCCACTCTCCTCAGTCCGACATCACACTCCTCGCAGTCACTACAACCAACGCCAGTCAGCCACTACATCCCCCTCTCCTCAGTCACAATATTCAGGTCCCCTCACTCATTACATTAAAAACCACTCAGTGACTACATCCCAATCCCTCAGTGACTACATCTCACTCCCCTCAGTAACACCATCCCACTCGACTCAGTCACTAAATTCCCACTCCCCTTCATCATAACATCCCACTCGGGTCAGTCATTACATCCCACTCCCCTCAGTCAATGCGTCCCACTCATTTCAGTCACTTCATTCCTCTCCCTTCACTCACTACATCCACCTCACCTCAGTCACTACATCGCATTCCCTCAGGCACTGCATCTCACTGGCCTCAGTAGTTGCAACCCTTTCCCCACAGTGACTATATCCCATTTGCTTCAGTCAAGACATCCAGCTCCCATCAGTTGCCACATCTCACTGACCTCAGACACTGAATCCCACTCACCTCAGTCTGACATCACACTCCCCTTGGTCACTACAACCAACGCCCATCAGCCACTATATCCCCCTCTCGTCGGTCACAATATCCTAGTCGCCTCACTCACTACATTAAAAACCACTCAGTGACTACATCCCAATCTCTCTATGACTGCATTTCACTCTCCTCAGTAACAACATCCCACTCTACTCAGTCACTCCATCCCACTCCCCCAGTCACTGCATCTCACTGGCCTCAGTCACTGCAACGCTTTCTCCATCAATCTCTGCATGCTACTCCCATCCGTCATTGCATCCCAGTCCCCACAGTGACGATATCCCCTTTTCCTCAGTCAGGGCACCTAACTCCCCTCAGTTACTAGCTCTCACTGACCTCAGACACTGCATCCAACCCACCTCAGTCACTACATCATACTCCCGTCAGCCACTACATCCCACTACCCTCAATCACAATATCCCTGTCCCTCACTAACTACATTAATAACAACTCAGTTACTACATCCCAATGCCCAGAGTGACTACATTTCAATCCCCTCAGTAAGGCCATCCCACTCCACTCAGTCACTACATCCCACACCACTCAGTCACTTATCCCAGTCCACTCTGTCACTATGTCCCAAACCACTTGGTCATACAGCCCACTCCCCTCAGTTTATTACATCTCACTCCCCTTAGGCAATGCATTCCGCTCATCTCACTCAATAAATTCCTCTCCCCTCAGTCACTATATCCAGCTCCCCTCAGTCACTACATTCCACTCCCCTCGATCATTGCAGCCCATCTGCTCAGTCACTGCTTTCCATTCCCCTCAGTCACTAAATGCAACTCCCTTAGTTACTTGAACCTACCCTCCTCAGTCATTACCTGATTCCACTTTCAGTCTCTCTAACCCACTCCCCTCGCCCACCACATCACAATACCCTCACTCACTACATACCACTGCCCTCATTTACTACATCCCATTCAACTCAGTCACTTCACCCAACTCCGGTCAGTCACGACATCCCACTACTCTCATTCGCTGCATCCCACTCCCCTCATTCTTTGCATCCCACTCCCCTCATTTACTACATCCAAATCAACCCAGTCACTACATCCCACTCCCGTCAGTCACGGTAACCCACTCCCCTCATTCATTGCATCGCACTCTCCTCATTAACTGCATCCCACCTCCCTCATTCACTGCATCCCACTCCCCTCAGTCACTGTATCCCACTCCCCTGTCATGACATGACAATCCCGCTGTCACTGCTTCACCCTCCTCTCAGTCACTGCATTCCAATTTCCTTAGTCACGGCATCCCGGTCTTCTCAATCACTATATCACACTCCGCTCAGTCACTAATTCCCATCTATCCTCAGTCATGTCATCCCACTCCCCTAAGTCATTGCATCCCACTCCCCTCAGTCACTCTTCCCACTCCCGCTAGTCACTACTTCATAATCTCCTCAGCCACTGCAACCCACTCCTCCTAGTCACTACATCCCACTCCTCTCCAGGCACGACATCCCACTCCTGTCAGTCATTGCTTCCCTCTCCTCTCAGTCACTGCATCCCATTTCCCAAGTCACTGTAACCCATCCTCCTCAACCACTATATCCCATTCCCCTCAGTCACTGCATCACTCTCCCCTTAGTCATTACATCCCACTCCCCTCAGTCAATGCATCCCAATTCCCACAGTCACTAAAACCCATCCCCCTCAGCCAGTACATCCCATTCCGCTCAGTCACTGCATCAATCTCACCTCAGTCATTACATCCCACTCCCCTCAGTCACTAAATTCCTCTCCCCTCAGTCACTAAATCCACCTCCCCTCAGTCACTACATCACACTCTCCTCAGTCACTTCAACCCACTCACCTCACTCAGTTGATCCCACTCCCCTCAGTCACTGCTTCCCACTACCCTCACTACTGGTTCACACTCCCCTCAGTCACTACATCCCACTCACATCAGTCACTGCATCCTAATCCAGTTGGTCACTGCATCCGAATCTCGTCAGTTACTGCATCCCAATAGCATTAGTCACTACAACCTATCCCCCTCAGTCATTACATCACTCCACTCTCAGTCATTGCATTCCACTCCCCTCTATGACGACATGGAAATCCCTTCAGTCATTTATTCCCACTCCTCTCAGTCACCTCATTCCAGTCTCATCTGTCACGAATTCCCAATCCCCTCAGTCACTATATCGCACTCCCCTCAGTCATTACTTCCCACTCTCCTCAGTCACTGCAACCCACTACCCTAAATCCTTGCAATCCACTCTGCTTAGTTACTGTATCCTACTTCCCTTAGTCACTACAACACGCTCGCCCCAGCCACTGCCTCCCACTCCTCTCAGTCACTACATCCCAGTCACCTCTGCCACTATATCCCACCCCCCTCAGTGATTGCATGCCACTCCCCTCAGTCACTGATTCCCAATTCTCTCAGTCACTACATCACACTCTACTCAGTCGCTGCATCCCACCCCCTCAGTAATGACAACCCTCTCCCCTCAGTGACCATATCACACACTACTCAGTCATTGCATCTCACTCCCCTTGGGCACTGAAACCCACTTCCCTAAGTCACTACATTCCATTCCCTCAGACATTACATCCCATTCCGCTCAGTCACTGCATCACTCTCCCTTCAGTCACTACGTGACACAGTACTCAGTCACTGCATTCCACTCCCTCAATTACGACATCCCACTCCCCTCACTCACTGCAGCACACTCGCCTCAGTCATTACCTCCCACTCCACTTAGTCAAAAAATTCCATTCTCCTCAGGCACGGCATCCTGCTCCCCTCAATTTCTGTATCACACTTCCTTAGGCACTACATCCCACTCCACTCATCACTACATACCAGTCTCCTCATTCATGGCAAACGAATCCCCTCAGTCCACACATCCCAATCCCCTCAGTCAGCATATCGCACACCCTCCAGAGATTTTCTCTGGAATATCCCCTCCAAACTGAAACCTGCTATGTCACCTTCCTTTGGGCTCGTTGATTCAGGGAGAGTGGATTTTCGAGCCGAGTGTTCATCAGATTCTGGTGATGGTTTTGTCGCTTGATCTGTAAAAATGTAAGGAGAGACACGGGATTATCGTACATCCATCAGCTAACGAGAGCTTTCAATTCATAGGAAAGTTTTGGAAATGCTTCACTTCATTAGTTATAGAATTGGAAACCAAAAAAGTCACCCTGCTCTGCCACTCATGGCTGTACCCCGGGGAATAACTCCCAGTCCATAGATCCCTATTGCTGCAGTCACTACATCCACTCCTCTCAGTTATCACATCTCACTCCCCTCAGTCACCACATTCCACTCCCCATAGTCACTGCATCCCACTGCCCTCTGTCACTGCATCCCATCTCCTCAGTCCAAACATCCCTCTGCCCTCAGTCACTGCATCCCACTCCCCTCAGTCACCACCTCTCACTGCCCTCAGTCACTACATCCCACTGCCCTCAGTCATTGCATCCCACTCCCCTCAATCACCACATCCCACTCCCCTCAGTCAATACATCCCATCTCCTCTGTAACAGATTTCCTCTGCCGTCCTCACCACATCCCACTCCCATCAGTCACCACATCCCACTGCCCTCGGTCACTACATCCCGCTGCCATCAGTCACCACATTCCACTGCCCTCAGTCACGACATCACACTCCTTTCAGTAACTACATCCCACTGCCCCCGTCACTACATTCCACTGCCCTCAGTCACTGCATCCAACTGTCCTCAGTCACTACATCCCTCTCCCCTCAGTCACTACATCTCACCGCCCTCAGTCACTACATCCCACTGCCCCCAGTTACCACATCCCAATGCCCCAGTCATTACATCTCACTGCCCTCAGTCACTACATCCCACTGCACTCAGTCACTACATCCAACTGCCCTCAGTCACTACATCCCACTGCCCTCAGTCTCTACGTCCCACTGCCCTCAGTCACTACATCCCACTGCCCTCAGTCACTACATGCCAATGCCCTCAGTCACTACATCCCACTGCCTCCAGTCGCTCCATCCCACTGCCCCCAGTCACCACATCCCACTGCCTCAGTCATTACATCCCACTGCCCTCAGTCATTGCATCCCACTGCACTCAGTCACGACATCCCACTGCCCTCAGTCACTACAACCCACTTCCCCCAGTCACTACATCCCACTGCCCTCAGTCACTACATCCCACTGCCCTCAGTCACTGCATCCCACTGCCCTCAGTCACTACATCACACTCACCTCAGCCAATACATCCCACTGCCCTCAGTCACTTCATCCCACTCGCCTCAGTCAATATATCCCAATCCCCTCAGTCACCACATCGCAGTCCCCTCAGTCACCTCATCCCGATTCCTTAAGTCACCAGATCTCCCACCCCTCAGTCACTAAATCCCAATCCCCTCAGTCACTTCATCACAAACCCCCCAGTAACCATATCTCACATCCCTCAGTCACTAAACCCCAAAACCCACAGTCACTGTATCTCACTTGCCTTTGTCACTAAAACCCAAAATCTTCAGTCACCGCATCTCACTTCCCTCAGTTACTAAATCCCACTCCCCTCCGTCACTTCATTCCAAACCCCTTGGTCACTGTATCTCACTTCCCTCAGTTATTAAATCCTACTCCCCTCAGTCACTTCATCCCAAACCCCTCAGTCACTGTATCTCACTTCCCCTCAGTCACGTCACCCGAAACCCCTCAGTCACCGGATCTCACTTCCCTCAGTCACTGCTTACCACTCCCCACAATCACTTCATCCCAAACCGCCCAGTCACCGCATCTCACTTCCCTGAATCAATGCATACCACTCTCCACAGTCACTTCATCCCAAACACCCTAGTCACCGCATCTCACTTCCCTCAGTCACTAAACCCCAAACCCCTCAGTCACTACATCCCAAACCCCTCAGTCACCGCATCTGACTTCCCTCAGTCACTAAAACCCAAACCCCTCAGTCACTGCATCCCAAACCCCCCAGTCACCGTATCTCACAGTCACTAAACCCCAAAAACCTCAGTCACCACATTTCCCTTCCCTCAGTCACTAAATCCCAATCTTTTCACTAACTTCATCCCAAACCCCTCTGTCTCCACATCCCACTCCCCCAAGTCACTATATCCTACTTCATTCAGCATGAGATCGCAGAGATCATTTTGTCTGAAGTGTTTCGGTAGAAAATGATCTCCAGGATGATACCTGTTATTTCCAAAGCTGCTGGGGGAGATGATCGTTGGGCAGTGGATTCTCGAGTCGAGTGTTCCTCAGATTTTGGAGTTGGTGTTGTCCCAGGATCTACAATGAAGAAAGGGTTTCATGGGAGATTGCAGAGTACAGATGACCGCAAGACTTCATTGAATTTGTAGGAAAGATTTTGAAATGAATCTGTATATTATTTAGACACTCCGAAACCAAAGAATGCCAACCTGTCACTCCTGACTATACCCCAGTGGGAAACTCCCTTTACTTTCAGTCACAACATCGCACTCCCGTCACTCGCTACATCCTGTGGCCCTCAGTCACTACTTCCCACCTCCCGCAATAACTATCACTCGCTCACCTCTGTCATTACATCCCAATTCTTTTCAGACAGCACTTCTTATTCCATTCACTCACTGAATTCAACCCCTCCGCCGTTCAATGACATAAAATGCCCTTGTTCACTTAATAACAGTCCCCTCGGTCTCTCAATTACAATCACCTACGTCACTAAATTGTGCTCCCCTCGCTCAATTAATAACAGTCTCCTCACTCGCTTATTAACATTCATCTCACGAACTGAACAATGCACTGCACTGTCACCACATCCCAAATCCATCAGTCATTGCATCCCACTCCCATCCATCACTGCATCCCACTTCACACAGTGGCAAAATCCCAATTCACTCAGTCACTCTGTCCCAATCCTCTCAATCACTGTATACCACTTCCCTCAGTCAATAATCCCGCTCCCCTTAGTCACAACATTACACCCCCCTCATTCACTGCTTTCCACACCCCTCAGTCACAACATCCCTCTCCCCTCTGTAACTATATCCCGCTCCCCTCAGTAACTGCATCTCACTCCCCTATGTCACTGCATCCAACTCCCCTTAGACACTTCCTTACACACCCCTCAGACACTACATCCCTCTCTCCCCAGTCGCAACACCCCACTACTCTCAATCAATGCATCCCAATCCGCCATCACAACATCCCACTCCTCTCACCCAATACTTCCCACTCCCCTTAATCACCGCTTTTACTTACCTCAATCACTACATCCCGCTCACATAAGTCACTGCATCCCTCCCCACTTAATTACAATGTCCCACACCCCTCAGTCACTACAACCCACACCCCTGAGTCACTACATCCCACGCACCTCAGTCAGTGCATCCGCTGCCTGTCAGACGTCACACACCCCTGAGTAACTGCATCCCGCTCACTTCAGTCAATGCATGCAACTCTCCTCAGTCAGTGCATACAACGCCCCTCAGTCACTGCATGCCGCTCCACTCAGTACCTCCCGCTCCCGTCAGTCACTATATCCCTCTCCCCTCAGACAATGCATTACAATCCCCTCTCTCATTACATCCCACTCGCCCACGCCACTACATCCCTCTGCCCCTTTCACTATATCCCTCTTGCCTCAGACGTGCATCACACTCCCCTCAAATACTGCTTCCCACTCCCCTCAGAAATTACATCTCACGTCACTCGATAATTACATCCCATTGCGCTCTGCCACAGCAACCCACTCCCCTCAGTCTCTCCATCCATCTCCCCTCAGTAGCTAAATCGCACTTCCCTCAGCCAATGCATTATCCTTCCCTCAATCAATGCATTGCACTCCTCAGGAGCATAAATTCCAATCCCCTCACCCAGTTCATCAGATTCCTATCAATCACGGCAACTGATGCCCCACAGGCACTACATCCCAATCACAGCAGCGATATATTCCAGCTACATTCGATCACTTCCTCATAATTCCCTCCATCAGTTCATTCACTCCACTCAGTCATTAACTCCAACGCCCCTCAATCACTACATCCGAATCCCCTGAGTCAATACCACCCAATCAAAAGAGTTTGTAAATCCCACTCCCATCAGTTACTACATACCTCTTCTCTCAGACATCACATTCCACTCCCCGCATTCATTACATCGTACTCTCCTCAGTCACTACATCAAACTCCCCTCAGTCACTACATCCCAAACCCCTTAGTCACTACATCCCAAAACCCTCATTCACTACATCCCACTCCGCACAGTTACTATTTCCCACTCCATGAAGACACTGGTTTCAATTCCAGCCAGATAGTGCATCCAACTACAGAGTGCTGCTGAACACCAATGCCGTCCACCACTGCATCTCACTTCACTCAGTCACTGCAAACCACTCGAAACACTCATTACATCCTGACTCCCTGAATCATTACATCTCCCTGCCCTCGGTCAGAGCATCCCCCTTCACTCAATTGCTGCATTCATATCCCCAAAATCACAACTTAACTGCTCCCTTAGTCAAAGCACCTCACTCATCTAATACTTTGCATTTAATTCCTTCTGTCACTGCATCCCATTCCATGCAGTCACAACATTGCAATCAACCCAGTCATTTCATTGCACTCCCCTAAGTCACTGCATCCAATTCCGCTCAGTGACTGAATCTAACTCCGCTCAGTTACTTCAATTCATTCCCCTCAGTTTCAAAACCCCACTCCCCTTTGTCAGTGCACGACAGACTCTTCTGTTCCAGGTTTCAGTGATCATGTTGTGTGAAAATTGTCTGTGGAATATCTCCTCCAAACTGATACCTGCTATTTCAGCTCTTGTTGCCCTAGTTGTTTCAGGGAGAGTAGATTTTCCACTCAAGTGTTCCTCAGATTCCAGATTTGGTGTTGTGCCTGGAACTGCAATGAAGTAAGGAGACATGGTGAATTGACGTGCACCTATCAACTCAAGAGATCATTTAATTGTTAATAAAAGTGAGGAAATGGTTCACTGCATCAGATATTCAATTGGAAGACCAACAATGTTACCCTGCTCTGTCACTACTGTCTGTGCCCCTGTAACTAACTCTAAGTGCCATCAGTCAATATATCACACTCACCCCAGTCGCTACAACCCAATCCCACCAGTCATTAAATCCTACTCCCCTCATTCGGTCTATTCCATTCCACTCAGCCACTAAATCCCACTCACCTCAGTCACTACAACCCTCTCCCCTCATTCACTCACCCTGGCTACCCTGAGACTCGGTGTCAGTTCTCCTTCTGTAATTCCACCCCACTCCCCTAACTCAGTGCGTCCCACCCTGGGAGCGACTTCATCACACTCCCCTCAGTCACAACATCACACTCCCCTCAGTCACTGCATCCCATTCCCCTCAGTCAGACCCTCCAATTATACTTAGTCACTAGATCTAACTCCCCTCAGTCATTATCTCCCAATCCCCTAAGTCCCTACATCCGTTTCCCCTTAGTCCCAACACCCCACTCCCCTCAGTCACTGCATCCCACTCCCCTCAATCAGTAGATCCCAATCCCCTCAGTCACCACATGCCACTCCCCTCAGTCATTACTTCCCACTCCCCTCAATCCCTGCATCCCTCTCTGCTCAGGCAGTGGATCACACTCCCCTCTGTCATTACATCCCTCTCCACACGGCACAACATCCTTCTCCCCCGATTCACTACATCCCTCTTCCTTTAGACACTGCATCCCACTCCCCTCAAATACTGCATTCCCACTACCCTCTGTTATTACTTGTCACTTCCCTCGATAATTACATCCCACTCCATTTTGCCACTGCAACCCACTCCACTCAGTCACTCCATCCACCTCCCCTCAGTAGCTCAATCTCACTTCCCTCACCCAATGCATTATTCTTCCCTCAGTCAATGCATTGCACACCTCAGGATAATAAAATCGAATCCCCACAGCAAGCTCATCAGACACCCATCAATCATGGCAACTGACTCCCCTCAGGCTCTATATCTAAATCACATCAGTGATATCTTCCAGCTCCACTCGGTCACTTCATCACAATCCCCTCCATCAGTGCATTCGCTCCACTTAGTCACTAACTCCCACGCCCCTCAATCAATACATCCGAATCACCTGCTTCACTACCTCCCACTCACCAGAGTAAGTAAATCCCACTCCCAGCAGTTACTTCATACGACTTCTCTCAGACATCACATCCCAATCTCCTCACTCCTTACAGCCTACTCCCCTCAGTCACTGCATCAAACGACCCTCAGTCAATTCATCCCTATCCAATCAGCCACTGCATCACACTCCCCCCTGTCAGTGCATCTCACTCCCCTCAGCCACTATATTCCACTCCCCTCAGCCCCAACATTACACTTGCCTCAGTCAGTATATCCCAATCCCCTCAGTCACCACATTGCAGTCCCCTCAGTCACCTCATCCCACATCCCTCAGTCACTGGATTCCACTCCCTTCAGTCAGTATAACCCAATCCCCTCAGTCACACATCACACTCACCTCAGTCACTACATCCCACTTCCCACTGTAACTACACCCCACTCCCCTCAGTCACTGCATCCCTCTCCGCTAGGAACAGTGCATCACACTACCCTCTGCCATTATATCCCACTTCCCCACGCCAATAAATCCCTCTCCCCCCATTAACTACATCCCTCTTCCTTTAAACACTGCATCCCACTCCCCTCAAATACTGCATCCCACTACCCTCAGATATTACATATCACTTCCCTCGATAATTACATCCCACTCCGCTCTGCCACAGCAACCCACTCCGCTCACTCTCTCCATCCACCTACCCTCAGTAGCTAAATCTGACTTCCATCAGCCAATGCATTATTCTCACCTCAGTCAATGCATTACACTCCTCTGGAGAATAAATTTGAATCCCCTTAACCACTTCATCAGACACCCATTAATCATGGCAACTGACTCCCCTCAGGCCCTACATCCCAATCACAACAGTGATATCTTCCAGCTCCACTCAGTCACTCATCCCAATCCCCTCCATCAGTGCATTCACTCCACTTAGTCAAAATCTCCCACTTCCCTCAGTCACTACATCCCAATTCCCTGAGTACCAACCTCCCACTCACCAGAGTTAGTAAATCCCAGTCCCATCAGTTATTACATACCACTTCTCTCAGTCATCACTTCCCACTTCCTGTATTCATTACAGCCTACACCGCTCAGTCACTACATCAAACTCCCCTCAGTTACTACATCGAACTCCCCTCAGTCACTACATCGAACTCCCCTTAGTCATTACATCCCAACCCCTCATTCACTACATTGCACTCCGCACAGTCACTATTTCCCACTCCTCTAAGACACTGGTTTCAATTCCAGCCAGTTAGTGCATCCAACTCCAGAGTGTCGCTGAACCCCAGTGCCATCCAAAATTGCATTTCTCTTCACTCAGTCACTACAGACCAATGAAAACAATCATTACATCCTGCTCCCCTGAATCATTACATCTCTCTGCAGTCGGTCAGTGAACCCCCCTTCAGTCAATTGCTGCATCCCACTCCCCAAAATCACAACTTAATTATCCCCTCAGTCAATGCACCTCAACCACCTAATACACTGCATTTAACTCCTTCTGGCACTTCATTCCACTCCAATCAGTCACAACATCCCACCCAAACCAATCATTTCATGGACTCCCCTCAGTTACTGCATCCAATTCCACTCAGTCACTGAATCCCACTCCTCTCACTAACTTCAGCTCATTCCCCTCAGTCGCTATACCCCACTCCCATCCGTCAGTGCATGACAGACCCTTCAGTCACAGGTTTCAGTGATCATGTTGTGTGAAAATTTTCTGTGGAATATCTATTCCAAACTGATACCTGGAATTTCAGCTCCTGTTGCTGTAGTTGTTTCAGGGAGTGTAGATATTCGACTCAAGTGTTCCTCAGATTCCAGATTTGGTTTTGTCCCTTGATCTGCAATGAAGTAAGGAGACATGGGAGATTGACGTTCAGCTATCAACTTAAGAGTTCATTTAATTGCTAATAAAAGTGAAGAAATGATTCACTGCATCAGACATTCAATTGGAAGTCCAACAATGTTACCCTGCTCTGTCACTCCTGTCTGTTCCCCTGTCACTAATTCCAAGTCACATCAGTCAATATATCACACGCCCTTCAATCGCTACATCCCAATCCCACCAGTCATTAAATCCTACTCCCCTCATTCGGTCTATTCCACTCCACTCAGCCACTAAATCCCACTCACGTCAGTTACTACAACCCTCTGCCCTCATTCACTACAGATGACTACCCTGAGACTCGGTGTCACTTCCCCTTCTGTAATTCCACCCAAACTCCCCTGACTCACTGCGTCCCACCCTGGCAGCCACTTCATCCCACTCCCTTCAGTCACAACATCCCACTGCACTCAGCCATTGCATCCCACTGTCCTCAGTAACTACGTCCAATTACACTTAGTCACTGCATCCCACACCCCTCAGTCACTGCATGCCACTGCACTCAGTCACTGCATCCCACTGCCCTCGGTAACTACCTCCAATTACACTTAGTCACTGTATCCCACTCCCCTCATTCAGTATACCCCTATGCCCCCAGTCAGAACATCCCTCTCCCCTCAAACAAACCATCCCTATCCACTCAGTCATAACATCACACTCCGCTCTGTCACTGCCTCCCACTCCACGCAGCCTTTACATTCCACTCCCCTCAGTCGGTATATCCCAATCCCCTCAGTCACCACACTGCAGTCCCCTCAATCACCTCATCCCAATCACTTCAGTCACCAGATCTCACACGCCTCAGTCACTACATCAAAACTTAACATTCCTCTCAGTTCCTACATCCCACCCTTGTTACTCCCTACATCCCATTCCTCTCAGTCACTTCTTCTGAAACACCCCAGTCAGAGCAGCCCACTTCCCTCAGTCACTAAATCCCAAAACCCTCAGTCACCACATCTCATTTCTCTCAGTCACTTCACCAGAAATCCCTCAGTCACCACATCTCCCTTCCCTGAGTCACTGTATGTCATTCCCCTCAGTCACTTCTTCCCAAAGACCTCAGTCACCGCATCTCACTTCCCTCAGTCATTGAACCCCAAAGCCCTCGGTCACTTCATCCCAAACACATCAGTCACCGCAGCTCACTTCCCTCAGTCACTAAATCCCAAACCCCTCTGTCCCAACATCCCACTCCCCCAGTCACTATATCCTACTTCATTCAGTATGAGATTGCAGAGATCGTTTTGTCTGAAGTGTTTCGGTAGAAAATGATCTCCAAGATGATACCTTTTATTTCCAACGTTGCTGGGGGAGATGATGGATGGGCAGTGGATTCTCGAGTCGAGTGTTCCTCAGATTTCGGAGTTGGTGTTGTCCCTGGATCTACAATGAAGTAAGGGGTCATGGGAGATTGCCAGTACATTCAACTACAGCCTCCACATTCAACTCCCCTCAGTCAGTATATCCCAATCCCCTCAGTCACCACATCACATTCCCCTCAGTCGCTTCACCCCAATCCCTTCTGTCACCAGATCTCCCAACCCTCAGTCACTACATCCAAATCCCGTCTGTCGCAACCTAACATTCCTGTCAGTAACTAAATCCCACTCTTGTTATGCCGTACATCCCACTCCTCTCATTCACTTCATCTGAAAACCCCCAGTCAGAGCAGCTCACTTCCCTCAGTCACTAAATCCCTAAACCGTCAGACACCACATCTCATTTCCCTCAGTCACTTCACCAGAACCCTCTCAGTCACAGCATCTCGCTCCCCCGAGTCACTGTATCCCATACCCCTCAGTCACTCAGTCTTAGGTGATTATACCAAAGAAAGTTGTGGAGAGTCCCAGCAATGCGTATCAGGCCCATCGTAACTTAAATCCTGATGGGCAATTCCACTGCTTTTGTGTGCATCAGGAATTCCACAGGATCATCACACATTTCCCAATTTTCACCCAATCTCAGAAATTTTTGTGAGTGGAGGATTCAGGCCGTTATGTTGGTGCTGAAATCGTTTATGATCATGCTCCCCCACCCACACGTTCCACAGTCCCCACACACCATGGCAATAATATTCCTGCCAGAACCACAACCCTCAAATAAATCTCTACTCCTCCAAGTCTGGATCCCCAGCCGTGCCTGGCGTGTGTTCATTCGCCTGGGCTCCAAGCATTGGAAATCCCTCCCTAACTCTCTTCACACCTCTCTCCCCCTCTAACAATCTCTTTAAAACCTACTCCTTCATCAAGCGGAGGGTCAGTTTGTTGTCTGGGATGATGACAGGGTCTGATTCATGTCCCTAGATGTTTGGTGAAAAGTTCACTTAACGTTCAGACATTTATTCGTTGTGGCTCTTACAACGGCGGGGAGAAGGTGGAGCATTATTATTTCAGTGAGTGACTTGGCACATCCAGAGTCACCCTCCTGTGTCTTTTATAAACAATAATGTACCTGCGCAATAAGCAGCATGACAGCCTGGCGCCGGCTTCAGCTCATACACGAAGTACCCGCTGCAGTTTTTAACCTTTATCTCGCGGTTCCAGTAGCAGGGACTCCAAAGCAACTTAAAACAAACTGTCCTGGTTACCACCCCCTGTCCCACGGTGGGATGTGAACCTGAAATGAGGTTTATAAATATTGAAGATTGTAACCGATGTGGACAGTGCTGGGCTGTGAATATAAATCTGATATTAGAAAGTGTGAAATTACCCTGTAACCAGCCTGGGGAACGTGTGGAGCAGAGAGACACTGAGACAACAGAGTCTGGAATCCTCCATCCACCAGAACTGCAACAACAATCACAGCAACATAGGGTTAAGGAAAGATACAGCTCAGAATGAGGCCATTTGGTCCATCATGTTGGCACTAACACTTTGAAAGATCTGTACAATTAATGCAACTCCGGTCCTGTTCTAACCCATTAAACTGAGAACCTCCCCTTCCAGGGCTGGCCTGGTCTGGGGCCGAGCTGCACATGTGCAGAATGGGAGTGAGCTGCACATGCGCAGGATGGGAGTGAGCTGCACATGCGCAGAATGGGAGCGAGCTGCACATGTGCAGAATGGAAGTGAGCTGCACATACTCAGGATGGGAATGATCTGCACATGCGCAGTATGGGAGCGAGTTGCACATGCACAGAATGGGAGCAAGCTGCACATGCTCAGGATTGAATGAGCTGCACATGCGTAGAATAGGAGTGAGCTGCAAATGCACGGAATGCGAGCGAGCTGCACATGTGCAGGATGAGGGCGGGCTGCCCATGCGCGGAATGGGAGGGACCTGCACATGTGCAAAATGGGAGCGAGATGCACATGCGCAGACCGGGATAGGGCTGCAAATGCGCGGAATTGGAGCGAGTTGCACATGAGCGGACCGGGAAAGGGCTGCACAAGCGTGGAATGGGACCAAGCTGCAAGTGCGCGGTTTGATAGCGGGTTGCAGATGAGCTCAACATCTGCGCACCATGAAGTAAAAGCACATGCTCTGAATGGGAGCGAAATGCACATGCGCAGAGTGGGAGCAACTGCACATCTGCAGAAAGAGATCAAGCTGCACATGCGCACTCTGGGGGCGAGTTGCAGAATCGCGAACTGGCATCATTCGCACATGTGTGGAAACAGATCGAGTTTGCAGTTTTGACTGAGCTGCAAAAACAAGGAATGGGGGCGAACTGCACATGCGCAACGTAAGTAATTTGGGTTCCCAAATGTGGAGGGAAGTGAGAGGGACAGGTGGAGGGAATGGGCAGTGATAGGGGATGGTGACAGGGAGAGGGAGAGAGAGCAGAGGGAGGGAGAGGGTGCAGGGAGAGGGGGCGGGGAGAGGTAGAGGGCGTGGATAGAGTGAGGGGGGCGTGGAGAGAGTGAGAGGGGGCGTGGAGAGAGTGCGAGGGGGCGTAGAGACAGTGAGAGGGGGCGTGGAGAGAGTGAGAGGGGGCGTGGAGAGAGTGAGAGGGGGCGTGGAGAGAGTGCGAGGGGGCGTAGAGACAGTGAGAGGGGGCGTGGAGAGAGTGAGAGGGGGCGTGGAGAGAGTGAGAGGGGGCGTGGAGAGAGTGCGAGGGGGCGTAGAGACAGTGAGAGGGGGCGTGGAGAGAGTGAGAGGGGGCGTGGAGAGAGTGAGAGGGGACGTGGAGAGTGAGAGGGAGCGTGGAGAGAGTGAGAGGGGGCGTGGAGAGTGAGAAGGGGCGTGGAACGTGAGTGGGGGCGTGGAGCGTGAGAGGGGGCGTGGAGCATGAGAAGGGGTGTGGAGCGTGAGTGGGGGCGTGGAGAGAGTGAGAGGGAGCAGGGAGCGTGAGAGGGGGCGTGGAGAGTGAGAGGGGGCGTGGAGAGAGTGAGAGGGGGCGTGGAGAGAGAGAGGGGGCGTGGAGAGAGTGAGAGGGGGCGTGGAGCGTGAGAGGGGGCGTGGAGCATGAGAAGGGGCGTGGAGCGTAAGTGGGGGCAGGGAGAGTGAGAGGGAGCAGGGAGCGTGAGAGGGGGCGTGGAGAGAGTGAGAGGGGGCGTGGAGAGTGAGAGGGGGCGTGGAGAGAGTGAGAGGAGGCGTGGAGAGAGTGAGAGGGGGCGTGGAGAGTGAGAGGGGGCGTGGAGAGAGTGAGAGGGGGCGTGGAGAGAGTGAGAGGGTGCGTGGAAACAGTGAGAGGGGGCGTGGAGTCAGTGAGAGGGGGCGTGGAGCGGGAGAAGGGCGGGGCGAGAGTGAGAGGGGGCGTGGAGACAGTGAGAGGGTGCGTGGAGCGGGAGAAGGGCGGGGCGAGAGTGAGAGGGGGCTTGGAGAGTGAGAGGAACGGGGCGAGGGAGAGTGGATGCGGGAGTGAGAGGGGGTGTGGAGCATGAGAGGGACGCGTCGAGGGAGAGGGGGTGGAGAGAGTGACAGGGGGCGCGGAGCGTGAGAAGGGCATGGAGAGAGTCCCTTTCATTTAAGGGCCGCTCACTGAGTGGTGAGGATCAGCATCAGGCAGGCTGGGAGTGTGAGTGTTTAGTTGGTTCCAAAATCCCATCTCCCAAGATCGCATCCTCTTCTCAAACCCTTTTCGCTGTTTTGAGATTAAAGTGAGCCAATGCCACCTTCTGCTGGCTGTTCACCGCCACTACAGGCACTGCTCTTTGCCAGTCTCAGAGATTTTCAGTTACTGCGTCTCTGCCTTTGGGAACAGATTGATCAAGAGTGCATAATGAACAATACTGTCAGGGATTGGAGTTTGCGGCAAGGTGCTGAGTGCCCTCGGCTACTGCATTCAAACTTATAACACCTGATCTTCTACATGAACTCCTTCCTCATTCCTATTGGAGATATTGGCTGGAGAATGGTATTTGGGGATTATTTCAGATTGCTATGTGCACATTCGGTACTGTTATCAAACTCTAATCCCAATCAGAATGTAAGTAGAAAAACTTTGCTGTACATTGTAATTCCTCTGTAATACATTTGCAATGTTTAACCCAACGTGTTGGATCTTGACATTTTTTTAACATTTACAAGATAATTTTCTCAATTTGTCTTAGATTCTTTACCGATAGAAAATATATTGAAAACACGAAAAGTGTGTGGGACATGATTTATTGTTACATTTAATTATATAAGTACCCCATCCATCCGCATTCCTCGTATATCTCACTCTTCCCCTGTGAACCTGCAGTATCAGAACACTCGCCCAGTCTCCCAGGCATGGTTACCCCCCTCCTCTTCTTATTTTCCTGCAGGAAAAGGGTGACATTTAACCCGTCCCCTCCCCCTTTTACATCTAGTCTCCAATGTATGAGGTCCCAAGAGGGAGAGAGCTGACACCAGCAATGGGATTAGGCAGTGGCCGATCCAGGAACCATGAAGTCGGATATTATCTTGGCTCTGCCCCCAAAGAGATAGGGCCCTCCCCAAACTGTTACCAGATATCGAGTCTCCGCTCACCCGTCTGCCAACAGAGTGAGAGGAAATGCCCAGTTTTGCTGACCACAGCAACAGGTCCTGCCTCTCACTGGCACCATAGCGAAGGCCCCAGCCTCACTGTCCCTATAGTAGCAGAGTCCTGCCCGCTCTCTAATCATAGTCACAGTATCCACCATCCGCTCTGCCACCTGAGCGATAGGCGACAACCCACTGTGTCACAAGACGGACAGTCCCTGCCCCCCACATTTTACAATGGGGACAGGACTGGCCCCCACTTTGTCACAACAGAGGCAGCTCATCTCCCCGCTGGAAGAGAGAAATCAATGTGGTAAAATATTGGAAAATCTCAGTGATTCAATTCTTCAAATCCGCGAAAGCATCGGAGAATTGGAGTAAAGGGAAATTTCAGCACATTCTTCAACTGCTCCCTGAACTTAGTCTGGGTCACGGCGTAAATCCCAGTGTTTGTGCAGCAGCTCAGCAGCTGCAGCATGAAGCCCAATTCCCGCACATAGTCACCCATCCATACAGAATAAGACACCATATAATAAATCCGCCTCCATATAGAATACACCATTAACACCGCCCACAAGAGAATGAAATTGGACGAGATAACAAACAGTAAAATAATGGATTTCCTCCGACTCTCCATCTCTGGGTCTCTGGGCCTCTCCCCACTGCTGTGAGCCCGGAGTCTCCTGCGGGCTCTGCTGCTCATTAAAATGTGTCTGACGGTGAGAACATTGAGCAGCAGAATCAGGACAAATGGGACACAAGGAGTAAGAATGTGATGGAGAATTTCGATGACTACCCAGACCGGAGATATCTCAACTTCAAATATTATGCTGCAAAACCATGGGTTGTTCCTCAGCAAATACCAATCTGATAACATAAAATACCAGAAAATATTCTTTAAGAAGCTCAGCACAGTCACTGATCCGAGAACCACAGTCGCCGTTTTCTCAGTGCAATACTTACTTCTTAACTTCTGGCAACAAATGGCCACAAACCGATCAATGGTGAAAGAGACGGTGAACCAGACAGAACAGTCAGTGGCTGCATACAGCAGGACAGCATGGATATTACACACATGCATGGCCCACAGGAAATTAAAATATTCCCAATAAACAATTGGAATGTGTCTCAATATCAGGTCGAAAATAATGACCAGTAGATCCGCTGCTGCCATGGACACCAGGTAGCGAGTGACACAATCGGAGAGACCACAATTTCTCCGAATTAAGACCGCAGCCGTCAATAGGTTTGCTGTATGGAACAGTGAAAACAGTGGAATTATACAACATGCTCAAATTTAATAAAATATATATGTTTGGCTGAAGGTGCTGAACTGTTCCATTATGTTGCTGCATCAAGTGATGCATTGAAACTGCTGTAGATACACTAATAAACGGAAATGTCTGTTATATGGAGGAAGTTAGAAGAGAATATATTTGTAATGAAATTGTGGAAATCCTTGATTATCATAATCTTTTGTCTCTTCATTCCTGAAGTGGTTGAAACATTTATCAATCACAAGACACTTCAAATTTTGATGGAGGAGAGTTATGCAGTCAAACGTGATTTATAGAAATAATAGCCATATAGAGTAAGACTTACCAGGGACGCCAATAATAGCAAGGATAGGATCGTAACGCGCCTGAATAAGCTGGAACGCCCACTGGACTCGGCGTTCCAATGATCTACCCTCCATAGTAACGTCAGAAGTAATGGTGTTCGCTGATAATTGCACACTGCTCAGCACTATTCATGACTCCTCAGATGCTGAAGCAGTTCATGCTCACCGTCTCAAATGCACAAGTCAGGAGTGTGGTGGAAAACTCCCCAGTTTCCTGGATGAGTCCAGTTCCAAAAACACTCAAAGTGCTTGCCATTTGCATCCACAAATAGTCACTCTCTCCCACAATGACGCTCAGTGGCAGCAGTGTGTACCAACTATAAGATGCACTGCAGGAATTCACCGAGATTCGATAGGCTGCATTTTCAAGACTCCACGACCGCTACCATCTAGAAGGGCAGCAGCAGCAGACACATCAGTAGACCATCATGTTTGCGTTCCATCCAACTACAGCTCCCCAGACCTCCATGCCACAGACCACCCTCACCTGTGAATATATTCCCGTTCCTTCAATGTCGTTGGGTCACAATCATGAAAACCCATTGCTACCAGCACTTTGGGTGTATCTACACCGCATGGAATGCACTAGTTCAAGAAGGCAGCTCACCCCCACCTTCACCAGTGCAATTTGGGGCGGGCAAAAAATGCTGGCCGTGTTAGCGAAGCCTAGATGTCATTAATGATTTAACAAATGAAGTTATATAGCAAGGTGACTGATAAAATTAAACATGATAGCTGAATAAAGATAACTTCCGTGAATCCTACTAGGAACAAACAAGAAACAATTAGTGATAAAAATGCTATTGGAAGTAGTGCTGTTTTTTAGAGTTAATAAATTAATACAGAGAATCAACTGCAGAGTAAATGACAATAATAGAGATCTAGTTAAACATGATTTATTGAATTAATAATTGCAAAGCGGGACATACCAGGCACTCCAACAATAGCCAGGATGGGATAGTAAATGTGTTGTATAATGTAAAGCACGAACCGAATCCGATGATCTAAGGTTAACCACCAATCATCTGTGGAAAGCTGGACAATCCAAAAGGATAAATCCCTCGCAATTGTTGTAAAATTCCAGTTTATTGTCCTCAGATTCGGATCTATTTTTGTTACAACGCCATCTCTTTTTCTCAGATTGAAATACATTGTTGGAGCTTTGCAACCTATTGTTCTCGGATTGTGATCTCTCCTCTCCGTCTCGCTGGAGGTGCTGATCACTGTTAGTGACGGAGGTGATGTTCCCACTGACACTGTGTGACAACATGTTGAAATGAGCCTCTTATAAATAGAAGTGGGAACCTTCTAATGCAACAATTACTATCCTTGGAGGCTGACATTAATTACAGGCACTGAGCACAAAGGTTCACTTAACCCCTTTCAAACCAAAACATTTTATAGCACAATAAAGTTTATTTTTTCCCCAGCCAGAATGGGATGTATGAGGGTCACTGCGGGAAGGAATGATGGGAATAGCAGAGGCACTGACCATAATACATCAATCCTGCTTGGTCATGGGAGTAGCACCAGAGGATTGGAGGGTTTGTCTGTTCTATACCGTTTATCAAAGGAGAGAGGGATATACAATGGACCTATGAAACTGTTCAGGCATGTTAGATTCTACTTGTGAAAAGATGCCTTTATCAATACAGACTGCAACACAGATAAGTTAATGAGAAATCATGTCTAATGAATCTGATCGGATCATTTGTTGAAGCAAATGGAAGTTTTGATGAAGATAACGCTGCTGAATTGTCTATACTGAATTTTCAAAGCTCTGTGGTCTAATTTCCTTTCATAACTTTAAAAAAAAAACGTATGCACTGGATTGATCGGTATGGTTTTTATCATATATTATAATATATACAAAATATCCATATTCCAATATGGGCTACAGCCCCTTGCTGATCACCCTTCCATATCTCCTCGGTGACATCCTTGACCCTGTCACCAGGGGGGCAACACACCGCCCTAGATCCACATCTCGGCCACGGAAAGGCCTGCGTTCCCATAAATAATGAATTCCTGAACACTAAACCTCTTCCTTACCTCTTGCTTCCCATCCCCCGTACAGCCGTGCCCCTCGTGATGCCACAAACCTGGCTCTGACTGCAGTCCTCTGAGGAACCAGCACCCTCACCAGCTTGCTAGACTCTGTTCAAGAAAATGCTTTACATCAGTATGGGCATCAGCTCTTTTACCTGGAAGTTCAATCAGATCAAAACTCATGAAACATGGATTATCCTTCCTATTATAACTTTCACATTTCCGGAGGACCACTAGAGCAGTTTGTTTTTTAGGCTGGTAGATTCATCAATTTGAATGGAAATTTTACCTTCGATGACATTGGTAGCTGGAAAATTCTCTTCCTCATGTGAGTGGCCATGAATTCACAAACTGTGTATCTCACTGTAGTGGGAATGCACCCCAGTTCCTGTCCGAAATCCACACTCACTTTGACGTTCCAGCAAAGTCAGAGGGGTCAGAGTAAGTCCTGTTGCTTGAACCAAGTAGGATGCTGGGGGAAACCTGCACAAGCCACTTTTTGATGAGAGGCATTCAAGTTGTCACAATATTTTTCCCAAGAGTGGTTGCCTCTGTATTGTCAGCGGCTTGTTGAACAGTGTTGTGTGTTTCAGCAATTTGACTTCTACATTCTTGTCTCAAAATTTTAATCGTGGAATCTGGCTGGTTCCATTATGTGTCGTTTGGGGAAAAAAATCATTCATTCGAAAGTCCCGATTGCTTAGTTATGAAATATGATCTGCTACTAATAGTATCAGTTACACTATTTTGTTCCAAGGCCATTGTGTTACTATTAGGCAGTTACAAAGATATGTTTAGTTTATCCACCAATTACCTGTACAGCAGACACTTGGATTTGCAGATTATGAAAATTTCCGTGTTCTGATACGGACGTTTATGGGACCATTGCACAGGCTAACCGCAAGGCTGTTCTCATTTCAGCCTGAATGTCAGCTGCCTAAAGAGGTGTATAAATGTCGTGAGGATAACCTGCTTATAGCATCAGAAGCAACCAGGCCCGAACAATCTTGGGAATTGACCGTCCTAAGAAGAGACAGATGGACATGAAACGTTGACCATGTCTTTCCTTCCACAGGGGCTGACAGGCCCGCTAAATCTTTCCAGCAGCTTTTGCTTGTGTGAGAAATGTCCGATTGTCCCACCCAGTAGACATCTTTGAGAACCGGGCTTCACACCTGCGAGAGAGCCTCTGAGATGTGTGGAACAAGCCATGCATGACGCGATCTACGTGAAACGGTGAAATCGACTGGATTATCTCACCTTTAATTACAGAATATTCTGATGAGGTTATAGTGCGGCCTTCAAAAACCTGATAGAATTTTACAGTCAGGACTTCAGTTGCAAGAGTGTAAGTTATCAGGCGGTAATGATTTGAGACGATGCTGAGAGGAACAGGGGATTCTTGTTGAAACTGGGCTTTTACGCGTAACTCTCTAAGTCTAGCAAAGAGACTGCATGTGACTTTGCGTCTCTCTTCGACCTCAATTTTTATCTCCTCAAGGGAAGTGTTCACATACCATAAGGGATGTACAAGTTCAGGAAAGGAACAGAAGAAGGGGAAGGGTGATGGATGAGTCGCTTTTGATCTAAGTTTTTATTTTTCCAATTTTTTGAAGGTAATGGAAATTGGCGGGCCTTCAAATGCCCTTTGTTCTCTGAGTTTGCCGGTTAAGAGCTCACCTAAATGCATTGCGCTCATGTCAGTTTGTTCTCTGTCCATCAGGACTTACTTAGTCTTCAACAGCCCCGGGCTCAGGCGAGCAGGAGCTGTGATCCTGCATGGAAATTGCTGCCATCAGTTGGCCCTGGATCCTCAATTGCGGGAGGGTTGTGTAGTCAGTCGGCCTGATCGAATATCACAAAGTCTGGTTTGACTTGTGCCCAAGCATGTTGTTTTATTAAAGTGCCCTGGATACACATGGGGATGTGTTATATTGGGTAAACACTGCGACGTCTAGAGGATGGAAGGGGTAATGGCCTGTACCCACAGGTGATTTCGAGAAACTGAACTGGCCAGAAAATTTGCTCCTGGTATATATTTGCGGAGGTGCCCTCTGTCCAAATTGCTGAATCGGTATTCTTTTGGTCGATCGCCATGGGGAAATGAAAACCCATTTGCGACTCAAAGGAGTGATCACGGTCTCCACTGCAAGCAGTTCGAGCAAGGACTTGTCTCCTCGTCGGGGAATTAAACCCCGGTCTCCCACGTGACAGGGGGGATATTCACCACTATACTAACAGGGAGAGGCTGGCTACTCTATTACACAGGAGATAGTGAGATCCCCATTTACCCTGGGATTTCCAGCTTGAAGCAGCAGTTACCCAGTTTCTCTGCACAATTCGGACATTTACCTTGTATCGGATTAAACCTGATGCATCATCCTTCTTGAAAATCGTTCAACCGCGTCAGTTTTGCCCGTTATCCAGAAGAAAAGATGTTTCTTCGTCAGCTATTTGCCTCATTTTGTCACTCGCAATGTCTCGCAAAGAATTCGCTTCAGACACCAATCTCCTGCAGCCAAGATCCGCGCTCCATTTCCATAATCCACACAATACCAGTTAGGGAGCCGGTTTCAAAACATCACATGTAACTGGGAAAAATAAGATTTTGTCTTAATTTCCGCTCAGCAACGTTAGCAAAGTTGTCAGAAGGAACATTTCCGAATCACGGTCTGCAACACTCTGGAATGTAAATCCTTCTTGTTCCCTCTTCAGGGTCCATGTAGGAAAGGTGGGGAGGGGGGTGGGGGGGGGGGGCATGCAAGATGAAAATAAAATGCTGGAATTCTCATAGTCAGCTTTCAGCACAGAAGTAAAACAAGGTGCTCGATCGCTAGTTTTATGTAATCCGTTTATTTCACTTTGCAATCTGTCCATCACAGCCTTACGTAAGGCTTTAACAGCATCGGGCTCAGGCGAGCTGGAGCGGTGACCCTGACTGGAACTTGTTACCGTCATTTAGCCCAAGGTCCTCAATTGTGGCCCGGTTGTACAGTCAGGCGGCCTGGTCGCTTATCACAAAGTCGTGTGTGAATTTTGATTTTAAATCCAATTTGGCCCCTGTTCAGAGATAAACGGTTAGAGCAGCAGTTGGATCCATGGAGGAAGAGCGGCGCCATGCAAATGAAAATAAAGGTTTGAATGTTCATGGTCAGCTTTCAGCACAGAAACAAAACAAGGCGCTCGATCGCAGGGCTAGAAATCACATATTTCTTGAGGCCTGTAGTTGCAGAAGCGAGAACAAGCAGCGGGCGATGTGTTCAGGGAAGCAGAGTCTGCATGACGAAAGCGTGTTTTGATACAGACGTTTCTGTGACCATTGCATAGGCTAACCACAATGCTGTTCTTATTTCAGACTGAATGATAACTGCCTAAAGAGGTGTGTAAATGCGGTAAGAATAGCCTGCTCACAGCATCAGAAGCTAACAGGCCCGAGCAATGTTGGGAAATGACCTTTCTGAAGAATAATCCGATAGTTTTGAAACCTTGACCATGTCTATTTCACCACAGAGGCTGTGAGAGCCGCTGTGCTCTTCCAGCAATATTTGCTTTTGTGAAAAATATCCGATTGTCTCAGCCAGTGGACATCTTTGACATCTGGGCTTCTCATTTGGGACAGAACATCTTGGTTGTGTGGAACAAGCGATTCGTGCTACATGTAAATCTGTATTCGAATATTTTATCTCACCTTACAGCACAGTATATTCTGAAGAGGTTATGGAGCGGCCTTCAAAATCCCGACACAATTTTGGAGTCATAACTTTAGTTGCTGAAAGCTGAGTTATCAGGAGGCAATGATTTGAGGTGTTGCTCAGAGAAATAGGGGATTCTTGGCGAAATGTTGTTTTTACGGTAAACTATCTTGACCTAGCTGCATGCGAGTTTGGTTTTCTCCTCGATCAGAATTGTTAAGTCCTCAAGGGAGTGGTCACATACCCTAAGGAATGTACAAGCTGAAGGATGGGATGGAAGAAGGGGAAGTGCGATTGAATGAGTAGCGTCTGATATCAGTTTTTATTTTTCCTATTTGTTGCGCTTAATGGAATTTTGCGTTCCTTCAAATGTTCTTTTTTTTTATTTATTTGCCAGTTTGGAGCTCACCATAACGCATTCCGTTCACTTCATCTGGTGTCTGTCCAGCACAGCCTTACTCAAGTCTTGAACAGCATCGGGTGCAGGAGACCAGGAGCTGTGATCCTGCCTGGAACTTGCCGTCAGTCAGCCCTGGATCCTGAATTGTGGCCGGGTTGTGAAGTAAGTCGGCCTGATCGGTTATTACAAAGTCTGCTATGACTTGTAGCGGTGCCGTTTCTAAAGCAAATTGTTTTATTAAAGTTCCCTGGATACACATGGCGATGCGATATATTGGGTAAACGCAGCGATGTCCAGAGGATGGAAGGGGGAAAGAGCCGTTACCCACAGGTGATGTCGATAAGCTGACCTGTACAGAGCATTTGCTCCGGATATATATTTGGGGAGGAGCCATCTGTCCGATTTGCTGAGTCGGTGTCATGTCGGTCGATCACCATCCCGAAATCATAACCCATTTGCGAATCAAAAGCGTGATCACGGTCTCCATCGCGCACAGTTCGAAAAAAGGACTTGTCTCCTCATCGGGGAATTGATCCCCGGTCTCCCGCGTGGTAGGTGGGGATACTCACCACTATACTACCGAGGAGAGGCCGGCTTTTATTGTCCACGGGAGACAGCGAGATTCCAATTTGCCCTGGGATTTCTAGTTTGAAGCAGCAGTTACCCAGCTTGCTTTCAGAATGTAGAAATTTATTTTCCATCCTATTAAACCTGATGCATCATCCTTCTTGAAAATCATTCGACTGCATCACTTTTGCCGTTATCGAGAAGCGAAGATTCTTCCTCGTCGGCTATTTGCCTCATTTGTTATTCGCAAAATCTGGCAAAGAATTCACAAGGATTTCAAGTCGTCCATCTGGTGTTGACCCCGATCCCCTGAGCTCTATTTCCATAATCTACGCAGCACCAGTCAGGGAGCCGGATTCAAAACATCACATGTAACCTGAAAGTGAAAGTGAAGATTATTTATTCATTTCCACTCAGGAACATAAGCAAACTTGTCAGAAGCAACATTTCCAAATCACGGGCTGGCGCATCCTGGAATGTAAATCCTTCTTGGTCCCTCTTTAGATACAGGCTCAGGGCAGCAGCAGGATCCATGTAGGGAAGCAAAACCGGGCAAAATGCAAAACACAATACTCTTAAATGCTCATGGTCAGTCTTCACCGTGAAATAAATCAAAGCACTGGATCGGAGGCTTAAATTCACGAATATCTCAAAACTTGGAGTTGCAGAAGTGAGGACAAAGGGGGCGACGAGTTCTGGAAACAAGAGGATTTTTGCCAATGCCCTGACTCCAGTCCGTCTCCCAATGCCTTTATTTTGTTTGCAGGCCCTTAAGGCTGTGCGAGTTTCATCTAATAACCTTTAACTGCCGATGTGTTTGGAGATTTTAAGTAATTCATTCCCTTTCAATAATCTCTTTCTCCACTCCTATATTCTCCTGGAACAGTCCCCCTTTTGGCCCTTAGCTTATCCCAAGGGAGCCAAAGATAGTCGTGCTGTCCTCCCTCTTTAATTACACCACCCATTGATACTGGTCAGGTATCAAGCTTTGGCACGTAAAAAGTAACGGTCGGACCATTTGCATCACCTGGACCTTTAACTTAAGAATCTGCCTTGCCACATTCCTTCTCTATCTGTTAAAGCCCCCGCAATGACACCTTTTTTGTAACTTCCATGTGCGATGAATCACATATGTTAGATACATAATCCACAGCAGCTGAAATATAACTTGGGCATGGGAGATAATCCGAATCCAGGGGAGTATTTGTCTGTTTGTCTCCTAGCTCCACAGGTCCTCCCACCATGTGAAAGAATCGATTTGCTCGATATCCTGCTTTAAGTCTCTAACCTGTTGCTGTAGTGGATATCAATCTCTGTATATCTGCTGAGCCTGTCTCCGAATCGTGGTTATGTACTCGGGTAATAGGTTAATTTCATGGGACAATTTGATCAAATACTGTGTCAGGTTATCCTTAAGGCTTTCCAGGACCTGAATAGGAGCCGTTCCTCTCTTGTATATTTTGAGCAGTTCCACTTTCCCTACCCTTGCCAGCGTCTGTGGGTAGAGGCACACTGAATGATTATGGATGGGGCTGATCCGCTTGTTCCCATATTGGATCTTCTGTTGCCATGTGGTAATACATTGTCTCCCATTGCCCGTCTATGCAACATGACTCGGTTCTTTTGCAGACCATATAGTTTTCATTGTACAGTTTGTTGCTGCTCTAAATCGGCACTTAGCTTCATCTGCCTCATATTTTATTATAGTAATACTCGTGGATACTACTGCGGTGGTCTCTATCCTACACTCTTCTAGTGTGGTGCTCACTATATTCTATCTATATCTACTGCATTTGGTGGAATGTCATGATGCCTAATATAGCAGTCCCTCTGTAATAACGCAATATTTTATTCTCTATTACATACCCTGGTGGGTATTAACACGGTATGACGAGCATTACTAATACAATGCCTATTAGAATATGGCTTTCCTCTATACGTTCAACATTCATTCTACATACGCTTGTTAAAGCTTTGAGCTGGCAACCGGTCAAGTCATGGTCCTTGTGTCGTGAAAGATTAAATAATTGTTCACTAGTTACCCATAAAGGAAATACCCCTTCATTAATCAGTGTTGTATTCTCTCGGGCTTGTTCCAGAGCCCAGGATCCATGTGCGTTGCAAAGATCATTTCTGCTTGCTTCATCTGAATTATTTTCCCCGATGTTAATCAGTTTGCTGATCCTCCCCGCATGAACTTCGAGCACGGTAGCCAGGTTTTGCATTAACTGTGTCATGTCCTGGTCTCTATTTAATTGGGTGTTATGAACCCCCTCTCCCCGCTCTAAGATTTCCTGAACCTTGGAGCTCAAGGTCCGCTCCTTCTGGCCAAAGGATGTCAAGTTCTGAATCAACCATTGCCCACGAGCAGATCTGTGGAGACATTAACATCGGCTCTCTTTGTCCGGGATACAGCCTGGCCAATTCTGAAGTATATTTAACTCCATGTAATGCATCCATTTACTTCCCCTTCTCATATGTACAAGTGCCCATGTATCACCTGTCATAGTTACCTCGTAAGGTCTAGGCCGATTCGCTCCGGGCTCACCTTGACCATCACATTATTACCCAAATGGTCCGTTGTTGCTCACTAGATTTGCCTGTTGAATCTCCTTAATCACCTGTTGGTCTCTAACATCCTTCCTTAAGTCATGCAATTGCTGACTTATTTTCCTCACAGAATCACGCATCATTCCTTTTAGTGTCCTACAGCTCCCAATCCTACTATGATTCCCTTGGGTAACTGCATTGCTGTCCTAATCATTATTTCAAATGGGGTGAACATGGTGGTCTTGCTTGGTTAGCCCTCAGGCCCATCATTACATTAACTTTCTGTGTATCTCTTGAATAGCTTTTGTGATTAATGTTTTTTACACTTCAGTTCATCCTTTCCAACATCCCTGAGCACTGTGGTTGGTAGGGGATTTATTTCTATTTAATTTTTTACATTTACCTAATGATTCTCTGCGTGAAATTATTTCCCTAACCTAAATCCATCTGGATAGGCACCCTCCACTGCTTCAAGTCTACTGTCTCCTGTTGCTGTCCAACGTTGGACCTCAATTCCCTAAACTACCCACAGATCTCTACAATGCACCTTCCTATCCTATGTTTAAAGGCTCACTATTTTCAGTTCCAGTGACAGTTCTAAGTGGGAGCTGCTTAGTTCTGTCTGTCATCATAGTGTTAACCGTGTAGTCTTACTTTTTGTAGCTCGCAGGCACATTACTACAATCAGTAATACATCTATTTAGCCTTTTTACAGGTTTCCCTTTAATTATATCCACATGTTGGTAAATTGTAGTTAAGTATTATTGCTCCTTCCATTTCAATTCCTGAACTATAAATGTCTCATAGGTTTACCTCTAAATTCTTTTTCCCCCTCACCAGAATCATCATAAGATTCTTTTGAGGACAGTTTCTCTATTGTCTTGATTATTTATACTGTTTCCTTGCAATTTAGACTTTATTAACTATTCCGTATCAATGACGATCTCTGCTTGCTGATCTTTGCTGATCTCCCTGTGCAGGTCCAATGTCTCAGTTGATGGCCAGATTATCAAATTGAGTTCTCTTAAAGCAGATTGTCTTTTGTGTCCTCTTTCCCTAACTCTTTATCCTACTTGGCTCATACCATTTTACACATACAAGAGACTACAATCTAATCTTGTTCAGATGTGTGAAGGGATTTTAAAATCCAGTAAAGTATTATGATAGCAGTTTTAAAACAGAAACCAGGCATTGACAAGTTTTGCTTTCTTATCTTCTTCTCAAATAACATTTTTTGTCCCAAATGTAACTCACTAAATTGTGCCTAGCCTGTTTCTTTTAGAATTATCACAGATTCTTTACCTCGACCAAAAATTGGATTTCTGCCAAACTTTGTCAAGGTCTTGAGCTTGTGTTCATATTTTGGGGATTGGCTTAAAATACAAAAGCCTGCAGCATTTTCATCATTAAAAATTGTTGTCGAACCTTTCAAAATTGAAATTCTCTTTTGAGAAACTGACAGGAACCAAACCTCAAATTTCAAACTTTATAAGAAAAGTAATTTGAACTAACAAAATTAAAACAACCTATTTTGCATGTGCAGTGATTTGTACCTGATTGGAAATCCCATCTGTTTATCGACACGTTCTTTATCTATGGATAGCATCCTCGGTATTCAAAGTAACCTGTTAAATTACACAGCACTTTAGATCTCAATATTTTCCAAAATTCAAGTTGCAGTGTTGTTGAAATGCAGATTTCCTTTAATATTTAATTGATCCCTTGAAAAGAAACCCCTTTTTGTTCATCGGAAGCACTTAGGCTTTGTGTTTCTGGCTTTTGGTTTCCCTAGAATCGTTTTGAATTTCAGGTAAACCTTCTATTTTCCTTCATAATTTTAGCATATCAACTCGTATGTATCAATCGCAATCAGCCTTGAAGCTGGTGATACTAGTCAGCAAGGGTGTGGTCCAATTGTTGGTTTATCTAACCGTGTTTAGCTTTATGTGACCTTCAAATTGCGATATTTCTTCACCACAAATCTCATTTCAAACCTCAGGCACAAAACTTTCTAATGGTTCAGTATACTATTCCATTAATTTACCATGGGGCTTTCAACGCTAAAGTGCTGAACTACACACACAGATAACAATTTCCGGAAGAAATCACATTCAAGCTCACATACAAATGCTTCGTGCCCACAAACAAACTAATGTTCAGGGGTAAGTGTTTATTTTCCTGTATCCTTAACTTGACTTGTTCCTCTTATATTCTAAACGAAACTTCAAATAGCAGTGGGGGAAATAAAGGGATCTTGGAGGCTCCAACTTTAGGGAGCACCAAACTGACAGCAGCTCACATTTCCCCTGCTCCTGCCTGTCAGTGGTTATTAACTCCCTAGGGGTACATCATTTACCCCTTTTTCTCTCTGACTCTCTTCACACAAGCATCTCTTGTAACTTAGATGAATTATACAGGGAAAGAATAACCATCGCCCCTTTCTTTGCCTTATCCCTATAATTCTACGCACCACTGCTTATGTTCTCCGAGGGTTCCCTGTGGATTCCAGCCCACTTTCTGCATTTCTGTGATTAATCTTGAATGTTTTTCCGCTATGTACCTCGTAATGGAGTCCGCAGTTCCCCTGTCGAGTTCCATAGAACTATACTGTTTGGCTGACGGCCTTCTGTTCATATATCTCGCGGCCCTAATAATTTAGTTATTTCAGGTATTAGTTGTCTAATTGTTTAACTGGCATCTGGCCTGCGCGGCTTCGACTAAGCTTGTTTCTCAAAATTAACCCGCATGCACGGCTCTGCCTACTATCGGCCCCTTCCATCTCCTGTCCTGAGTCGTCCTTCCGATTATTTTGAAACTTGACCGGACCGTTCTCGGGTAGGCTTACTGCACTAACTATAGGTGGTAAATGAAACAGACTCGCCCACTTTGCAGAGCCGCCCCGACAATCGGATCTGAGTATCCTGCCGACTATGCCAAACTGTGTTTACTTTGACAAAAGGACCACAAGGGACACAGGTAAAGGTCACCATCGTTTATTCGAGCAATTGCAAGGAGTGAACCGTCTCAAAGTAGCTTGAGTTCGCTCTCTGATAAATTACAAGTGTTCAACATATTTATTCATTATTAATCACGTTCAAGAACAGTTTCCAGATTCCGATCTCATCTACATATAGGTTGACGTTAAGCATACATCTCTGGTAAATGGTATCTGCATCGGATATCCCTATTTTTTCACCCAGGCAGAAACCTTGACTCCTATCTAACGTAAGTATTACCTATCTAAAGTGTTCGATTTCTATCAAGACAGTTTTCAACATGTGTTTTCTGACCATCAGTACCCCTCAGCTCAGGTGACGTGGTATCTGCTAGAGCTCCATATAGTATCTAATGCTTGAGTCCGCAACCACAATCAGCTATTATTATGATGGTACAGTTTATTTTAAATAAAAAAATATTCTATGCAACTCAAGTGCAGAAGGTCTTATCTGTTCCTTCTCACTGTTTCGATTTCTCGGTTGTATTTTACTCATCTCCATGTCTCTGTGCTTTTCCTTTCTCAATTCTTCCAGTGGATATTCTGAATGGTGACTGAGGTGACTATGAAGGAGAAGGGGACTTCTCCAGCTCTCTGTCACCAACATTCCATGGATAGTGTTCAGAGCTCTCAGGCTTTGCCAGGTTATCTTTTGCTACACTGTTGTCTTCCGGTTCTTGAACTTAAGCTCCACCTTCTGGTTCAGAACAAGGTTGAGCTTCATCCATTTTCCGTAAGAATTACCGGCATCTCCTGCACTGGAGTCGTTTATAGTCTGCAAATTTCAGGCACTGAAATTATTAAGGAACATTTAATCAAAAAGGCCCTTTACTTCCACCAACCCAAGGAACTAACAAGTTCCAAGATGCTAATACAGGACTTGAAACTATTACAGATTCTACGATTAATGTCGAGGCTGAAACCTAGAGAGCCGAGGACACAAGTGTGTTACTGAAATAATACAGACATGGAAACTGATCTGGACCGTGCACTTAATACAGGTCCAGAAACTTATGGAGCCACTGAATCACTTACAAGCCCTGAACCTAATACAGCTACTCAAACTAGCACAGGCACTTAAACGTAAACAGAGTTAAACTAATATATTCCACGTTAAGAAATAGAGATAGTTTAAGTATATTATATTTGAATTTGTGGAAGTTAGGATGCGTTTTAGCATTAAAGTTTAATTTTGATATGTATTTCTTTATCTGTGTGTTTTAAGAGAGGACAAACGGAACGTTTAGTTACATTTTAAAAGGTTGCTTGCATTTCAAACCAAGAGTATATGTCTGCTCTTACGTAAAGGTAAAGACAGAAGGATAGACAAAAAATGGTGTTGCAGAGCAAGAAGGAGCCAGCTTGGCAGGTTCCTCCCACAGACATACACACAGTAATAAGGAAACAGCAGTTTTAAGTTCACTTGGAGCCAGTATCCCAGAGAGTCTGGGCACCGGGAGAGGGAGCTGCAGAATCCCCAGGAGGACAAAAATGTATCAAGCAAAAGTAAAACCCCGAAAGCCGGAAGAGTGAATGTCTATAAGTCCAAAGGAGAAGTTATAGCCAAAGGAACTTGTAGAACCACAGAAAAGGTCCTGTTAATCGCAGGTATGAGTGAGTGGAAGGGTTAAAGGCTCCAAGCTTTAGATTAAAAGTGAGAGAAGTTTGCAAAAAGCAACAAGTTTCAAAGAGACAAATGAAGGTCTGTAAATATTTGCTATGAGCATGTGAAACAGTGGTGTACTGTTAAAGTTGAGCGTGTGAGAGAGAGTGCTTGGAAGACAGCTTGAATGCATGTGGTGAAAAAGGGAAGAGAAACATCAGTAGTGTGGTTCTAAACCTTGGAGCTGACCTATTGTGGAATGTGTCTGCGCGAACATGTCAATTTGGGAGAAGATTCCGAGGTGAGGTATTGGAGAATGAAAATGGGAAACCCTCGTCAAAAGGAAATAATTCAGTGAGACTAGTTGGCTCACAATGTAACAGTTGTATGGAGCGAAATGAAGGGAGAACCATAGCATCTGGTAGAGATAGCATCTGTCAAATGAGGTCAGAGTGTGGTTTGTCTGACATTACGTTTACGTGGACTGTGTACTCACCGTGGAAAATAAAGCATAAGATGGCTTTTGTAACTTATGTTATCCTTATAAATCTATCTTTATCTTAAAGGTATAAGTGTGTGAGGAAATGAGTAGTGTAATATGGTAGATATTTTCTTGCTGAAAACATTTTTCATTAATTTGTTAAATGATGCTCAGCTGGCTACCGTGACTCTGTTCAGAAGATAAACTCCACATATCTAAACAAAAATAAATTACGATCGATCAAGCTGGGCATCACACGGCGATCGCGCTTAACCAGAGGAAACATTGGCAAGGGACCATAAAACACCGTGAAAAGAATACCAAGTATGTACCGAAATCAGAACCTGAATGTTAAACAGACTCTGATCCTGGTATATGTTCTGAAAGCTAAAACACGAACCCTGAGCCTGAAACAGATCCCGAAATTATTGCTGTCTCTGAAACAAACACAGAGCGTCAGCAAAGTCCATATATCACCTCGTTTGCCCGTTAAACTCATACAATCCCTGTCCCCGGGCAAATTGCGCATTGCCCCGAAATTTGCCCTGTAAACGTAAACCTCCTTCTGTCCCTGATGTAGATCAACAGCCTCCCCAGTGCACAGCGTATAACAACCCCTCTCCTGGTGTGGCTGTTACATTTACCCATGTTCCTTTATATCTAGTTTAACACCCTGCCTTGCACTGCCAAGGAAATGAATCTCACCTCCATGCTGCTCTGGTGTACCTGGTCTATTCCCCACCAGAACGGAGTATGGAATATATCTCTCCCCTCGTGTACCTTGTATATCACTGCTCCATTCCTACAGCTGGTATATCTCTCCCTTTCCAAGATTCAGCTGCATATCGACGCGACTCACCCACCTTTGCTCTCTCCCAGTCTTCCTGGTATATCACCTCCTGTCCCCGCCTTTCTGGTCTACATCTGACGATGTGTCTACCTCTTCAATATCACCCAGATCCGGTGAACTGGGTATATACCACCACCCATAATGAAGCATGTATTTTCACGGGGAACATGGACACACTCCCACCCAGTGAAGTTGGGAAACTTTCCCCTACCTGCGAATCCCTGTGATATCAACACTTCGCCCATATCCCTATGACATCAGCCCCTGCCTGCTCGTTATGCGGTTGGACTCTTTCCTGGTTACTTTGGGTACCATAGTGGGAGGGACAACTTATAACCACGTCGCCTAGAGGGCCTCTTGCACTCTGCATCGAAAGGTGAGCACTCAACGCATATCCACACCCACTCTCTCAATGCAACAACAGGCTCCGCCCAACACTGACATCACAATGGCAGTGTCCGACCCAGGCCTGACAAAGGTAGACAGGCTCCGCCCCCGCTCTCAAAATGAGGCTACATACCACGCCAGCATTCTGAGAATGCTGCAACAATCCCCAACCCCGCCCTGAGAACGGAGAAACAGGCCCCGCCCCCGCTCTGACCATGGAGCAAAACACCCCGCCCCCACTCTGACAATGGAGAGACAGACCGCGCCCCCGCTCTGACCATTAAGCAACAGACCTCGCCCCCGCTCTGACCATAGGAGAACAGATCCCGCCCCGGCTCTGACAAACCAGCAGCAGGCTCTGTCCCTGCTCTAACAATGAGGTAACAGGCCCCGCCCCCGCTCTGACTATGAGGTTACAGGCCCCGCCCCCGCTCTGACAATCCAGCAGCAGGCTCTGTCCCCGCTCTGACCATGAGGTAACAGGCCCCGCCCCCGCTCTGACAATCCAGCAGCAGGCTCTATCCCTGCTGTAACAAAGAGGTAACAGGCCCCGCCCCCGCTCTGACAATCCAGCAGCAGGTTCTGTCCTCGCTCGAACAATGAGGTAACAGGCCCCACCCCCGCTCTGACCATGAGGTTACAGGCCCCGCCCTCGCTCTCACAATCCAGCAGCAGGCTCTGAGCCCGCTCTGACCGTGAGGTAACAGGCCCCGCCCCCGCTCTGACAATCCAGCAGCAGGCTCTGTCTCCGCTCTAACAAGGAGGTAACAGGCCCCGCCCCCGCTCTGACCATGAGGTAACAGGCCCCGCCCCCGCTCTGGCAATCCAGCAGCAGGCTCTGTCCCTGCTCTAACAATGAGGTAACAGGCCCTGCCCCCGCTCTGGCAATCCAGCAGCAGGCTCTGTCCCTGCTCTAACAATGAGGTAACAGGCCCCGCCCCCGCTCTGACAATCCAGCAGCAGGCTCTGTCCCTGCTCTAACAATGAGGTTACAGGCCCCGCCCCCTTTGACAAGATAGAAACTGGCCTCGCCTGCGATTTCAGGGATACATTCCCACACTCTGCTTGCAGCTCAGCGCCACTAGTGCTCTTTGTCAGACTCAGAGATGTTCACTAACTGCATGGCTGCATCAGGAAACAGATTGATGAAGTGTGAATATTGAACAATACAGTAAGGGATCGATTTTGCAGCAGAGAGCACAGTTCACTCGGGTGGGGCCTTCACTGTTCTGCCAACTTACCCTGTACATGAGCTCTCTCCTCCATCCTCATTGGAGATATTGGCTGGAGATGGTTGTTTATTAATATTCCAGATTGCAATTTGTACATTCGCTACAGGTATTAGACTCTAATCCCATACAGAACGGGAGTAGATAAACTTTGCTGTACTCTCTAATTCCTCTGCAATGTCTTGTCAATGCTTAAACCGACACATTGCATCTTGATAAAAGTTTCTATTTGTTTCCAAGATCGTTTTCTCAATTCCTCACACTGATTATTTGGCCGTAGAAAATATATTGAAAACACAAACGATACATTGGAGAGAATTTCCTGTTACATTTATTTTTATAATAAACACCCAGTGATGCAGCTGTTCACACACCTCATTCCACCATCTTCCTGCTATGTCACACTCTGTCCCAGTAAAATTAAGTAGGAGCAATTTTGCGCCGTCTACCTGGTTTGACATCCCCCCTTCCTTTTCGTATTTCTCTGCAGGCCGGTGGTGGCACTGCCCCCACTCCCCCACCCCCATTCCATCCAGGCTCCAATTTGTGAACGCCGAAGAGGGAGGCAGCGGATGCCAGGATTGGGATTAGGCCATGACCATGATGATAGGTGCTAGCTTGGTTCTGTCCCCATAGAGAGAGCGCCATCCCCACTCTGTTAGCAGAGTCCGAGACTCCACTCCCCCCACCCTCTCTGCCTAACATAGCAAGAGGGATTGCCTCACTCTGCCCACCACAGCGACAGGCGCAGCCCCTCACTGACACCAGAGAGCCAGGCTCCATTCCCTCTTCGCTTCCACTGCAATGCCACGAGTCTCATTGTCCCGATGGCCGCAGGGCCCTCCCTGCTCTCTAACCATGGTCACAGGATCCACCAGCCCCTCTGTCACCAGGGCGATAGGTGACAGCCCGCTCTGCCATAACAGGGACACACCCTGGCCCCCATATTTTACAATGGTGACAGGGCTGGTCCCCACTCTGTCACAAGAGAGGCAGCTCACCACCTCGCTGGAAGAGTGATATCAATTGGAAGAAAAGTAGAAACTTTCACTGAATAATTTCTTCAAATCATCGAATGCATCGAAGAATTGGAGAAACGGGATATTCCAGCACATTTTTAAACTTTTCCCTGAACTTAGTCTGGGTAACGGCGTAAATCCCAATGTTTGTGCAGCAGTTCAGGAGCTGCAGCATGAAGCCCAATTTCCGCACATAATTACCCATCCACACATAATAAGACACCATATAATACATTCGCCTCCATATAGAATACGCCATTAACATCACCCACAACAGAATGAAATTGGCTGAGAGAACAAACAGTAAAATGATGGATTTCCTCCGACTCTCCATCTCTGGATCTCTGCGACTCTCCCCACTGCTGTGAGCCCGGACTCTCCTGCGGGCTCTGCTGCTCATTAAAATGTGTCTGACGGTGAGAACATTGAGCAGCAGGATCAGGACAAATGGGACACACGGAGTAAGAATGTGATGGCGGAATTCGATGATTATCCAGGCCGGATTATTCTGAACTTCAAATGTTACCAAACAAAGCCATGGTCTGTTGCTCAGCATATACGAATCTGATAGCATAAAATACCAGAAAATATTCTTTAAGAAGCTCAGCACAGTCACTGATCCTAGAACCACAGCCGCCATTTTCTCAGTGCAATATTTACTTTTTAGCTTCTGGCAACAAACAGCCACAAACCGATCAAACGTGAAAGTGACGGTGAACCAGACAGCACAGTCAGTGGCTGCATAAAGCAGGATGGCATGGATATTACACACACGCATGGCCCACAGGAAATTAAAATGTTTCCAATAAACAATTGGAATGTGTCTCAATATCAGGTCGACAATAATGACCAGTAGATCCGCTGCTGCCATGGACACCAGGTAGAGAGTGACACATTTGGAGAGACTACAATTTCCCTGAGTTAAGATCACAATTGTCACTATGTTCACTGTAAGGAACAGATAAAACAGTAAAATTATGCATCAAGCTTAATGGAAAAAAAGTATCAGCTTGGCTGAAGGTGCTGAATTGATGCATGATATTGTTGAATCCAGTGAAGTATTGATATTACTGTACATGTGACAATAAACTGAAATGTCTGTGATATGGTGGAGGAAAGCAGATGGTAAAAAGGAATACATAAGATACTGACATTTCTGAACAATACGTTAATCATTAAACTGTGTCCCCTGCTCTCTTGAAATACTTGAGACAAATCCGCAATCTCAAAATAAATCGAACGTTGGTGAAGAATATTGATACAGTTAAACATGGCTTATAAATGTGATCGTCGGACACAATGAGACTGACAAGGGACGCCAATAATACCGAGGATCAGATAGTGAAATGGAAGAACAAGCTGGATTGCCCTGTAGATCCGGGAATTTAATGGCATCCAATTATAACATGTGGAGAGCTCATAAAGTGCTTCCGATAAACTCCTGTTTATTGGTGTAATATTCCAATATGTTGTTCCCAGCTTCTGATCCATTGTTGTAACTTTCCAATCTATTGCTCTCAGATTCTGAGATCACCTCTCTGACTCTTTTGAAACTGCAGGTCCTTGTTAGACAGAGGGCTGATGCTCCTGCTGACAATATGAGGTAACACCTTGAAGGGACTTCCTTATAAACATGAGTGGGAATCCCTCCAATAGATAATTAGGGTCCATGGAGACTGACATTAATTCCAAGCAAAGAACAAACAGCTTCAGATACCCCTTTCAATCCAATTATTCTTGCAACAAACTAAAGTGGTAATGTTTACCCTGGTCCAGCTGAGATGTACAATAGTTTTAGAGGGACGGAATATTGTAAATAGAGGAGTGTAAAGTAGATAAATTTTGGAGCTGTTCAACAATAGTTTGGCAGATATAAGCAAATCATTGAACAGGGTAGAACAAGCTTTTTAGTGCATTAAAAATTCGTGTTTATTGATAAAGAGAGTCAGAGTTTTCAAAATTAACAAGTTCAGACAAAGGATGTAGAAATCATTAAACCTTGTAGAATCTTCGTGAGCATAATACCTAATTCTGTGGATCCCATTTCAGGAAGGATGCTCGAGTCTTGGAGAGGGCACAGAGGATTTTAACTGGAATTGGAGCAGGGATGAGGGATTTGAACTGCGTGGGGAGGATTTAGAAGCTGGGGTTGTTTTCCTTTGAGCAGTTCAGGAAAAGGGAAGGTTTAATAGAGTCATTTAAAATCAGGATTGGTTTTGATAGGGTAAATAACAAGGTACTGGTGATCCTGGAAAATGGGCCAGTGACAGAGTTTTAAAGTGATTGACAAAGAAGCAGAAAAGGGATGACGAAATGTTAGTTCAAAAAAATCTGCAATATCCTGCATGAAACTAATACAGATCCTGAAACAAATACAGATCCTGAAACGAATACAGATCCTGAAAGTAATACAAATCCTGAAAATAATACAGATCCTTAAATCAATATAGACCTTTAATTTAATACAGATCTTTAAATTAATACAGATTTTTAAATTAATATAGATCCTGAAACTAAGACAAATGTTTAAATTAATATAGATCCTTAAAGCAATGCAGAATTTAAAATTAATCCTGACACCTAAACTGATATTGAAGCTAAAAACGCACACGCAAACTAATACAAATCCTGTTGCTAATACAGAACCTGAAATTAATACAGGCCCTGAAAATATAACAGATCCCGATACTAATACAAATACTGAAAATAATGCAGACCCTCAAATTAATACAAATCCTGCAATTAACAGAGGCTTGTGACTGTATGTCTGTGACCCTGTGTGTCTGTGTCTGTGTCTGTGTGTGAATGATTTGTGTCTGTTTGTGTGTGCGCCTCTGTGTGTGTGTGTGTGTGTGTGTGTGTGTGTGTGTGTGTCTGTGTGTGTGTGTGGGGGGCTGTGTGTGGCTGTGTCTGTGCGTGTGTGTGTGTGTGTGTGCGTGTGTGTCTGTGTGTCTGTGTGTGGCTGTGTGTGTGGCTGTGTGTGTGTGTGTGTGGACGGTGGGGTGCTGTGTGTGTGGGGGGCTGTGTGTGTATGTGTCTGTGTGTGTCGAGGGCCTCTCAATATCGGCCTCTGCCCAATGCTTTTCATTTCTGATCCTGCGGTTTTTAACTGGGATGTGTTTGCTGTGTGATGTAGGTGAAATATTCACCGTGTAACTCGGGGACGTGCCCTAGGGAACAGGTAGTGCTTTTACAGGCCAGCATTTGGCTTTGTTACAACCAGATTCCTATTTATTGATTCTCCTGGGATTGTTAAAACATCAAAGGGTAACTGAAGAGCAGAATGGAAGGTAAGGCAGGAGAAATATCAAGCATGAAGTTTCACAATACCTTTTTTACACCTGTTGCTGCTGGACCATTGGATATTCAGGAGAGCGCCGGTGGGAATGCTGGGGCGGTGACCTTTTGCCCTCTCACCTTTTCTCTCTGCTCCAATGGCTGAATGTCATGGGCGGGGCCTGCGGGAGCCCTGCTCTAACCCAGTCCAACTTACCTTGGCCAAGGGAGTCAGGCCACGCCCCTTTCCATTTTTCCTTCATCAAAGGGACAAGGTCACTGCCCCGTCCAATGGGCCCCTTCCGGATACGCCCCTCTCTGTTATGCCGTCATCATGGGTGCAGACCCCAACCCCTGTCCATTGTGCAAAGGACACGCCCCTCTGCATTATGCCGTCATCATGGGGACCATGTCCTTCCCACTTTCCATTGTGCAGTCAAAGGACATTCCCCTCCAATTATGCCGCCGTCATGGAGATGAGCAGCCGCCACCCTGCCCATTTTGCCGTCACAGTTCTCGCCCCTACCATTATGCCGTCATCACCGGGACCAGTCCGGCCGCCTGGCCATTGTGACGTTTAGGTGCCGCCCACCACCCCCCCCCATGATGTGATCAACATGGGGACCAGGGACCGCCCCTTGCCTGTGGTGAAGTTTAGAATCCGCCGCGCCCATGATGCCATCACCATGGGGACCACCTCGCGCCCTTGCACTTTGTGACGGTGAGGAGGCGCCCCTCCCATGATGCCGTCATCATGGGGAGCAGGTCCCGCCCCCTGCCCATTGTGAATGTTAGGAGACGCCCCGCCCATGATGCCGTCATCATGGGGAGCAGGTCCCGCCCCCTGCCCGTTGTGACAGTTAGGAGCCCCCCCTCCCATGATGCCGTCATCATGTTGATCTGTTCTGTCCTTTGAACTTGGTGACATTTAGGAGCCGCCCCTCTCATGATGATGTTGTTAAATAATTGGTTGATGTTTTCCAATGTTTATTTTATTGAACTTGTTGGTAGTTTTCAATGTTGAGGTTGTTGTTGAATTTGTTGGTGTTTTCAATGTTGAGGTTGTTGTTGAATTTGTTGCTGTTTTCAATGTTGAGGTTGTTGTTGCATTTGTTGGTGTTTTCAATGTTGAGGTTGTTGTTGCATTTGTTTGTGTTTTTCAATGTTGAGGTTGTTGTTGAATTTTTTGGTGTTTTTCAATGTTGAGGTTGTTGTTGAATTTGTTGGTGTTTTCAGTGTTGAGGTTGTTGTTCAATTTGTTGGTGTTTTTCAATGTTTAGGTTGTTGTTGAATTTGTTGATGTTTTCAATGTTGAGGTTGTTGTTGAATTTGTTGGTGTTTTCAATGTTGAGGTTGTTGTTGAATTTGTTGGTGTTTTCAATGTTGAAGTTGTTTTTGAATTTGTTGCTGTTTTCAGTGTTGAGGTTGTTGCATTTGTTTGTGTTTTTCAATGTTGAGGCTGTTGTTGAATTTGTTGTTGAAATTTTTGTTTTTTCGATGTTGAGGTTCTTGTTGAAAAAGCTTTTGTTTTCAATGTTGAGATTGTTTAAATTGTTGTTGTTTTTTGAAAGTTGTGGTTCTTGTTGAATTTGCTGTGGTGATTCCACGTTGAGTTTCTTGTCGAAAATGTTTTTTCAATGTTGATGTTCTTTTTGAAAAAGTTGTTGTTTTCAGTATTGAGCTTGTTGAATGTGTTGTTCTTCTTTCAAAATTGAGGTGTTTGGTATTTTCAGTGTTAAGGTTGTTGAATATGTTTTTGTTTTTCAAAGTTGAATTTGTTGCTGTGTTCGTAGGGGTCTTTTAAATCTTGAGGTTGTTGTTGCAGGTGTTGTTTCTTCAATGTTGAGGTTGGTGTTGAATGTGTTCTTTCTTCAATGTTGAGGTTGGTGTTGAATGTGTTGTTTCTTCAATGTTGAGGTTGGTGTTGAATGTGTTGTTTCTTCAATGTTGAGGTTGGTGTTGAATGTGTTGTTTCTTCAATGTTGAGGTTGGTGTTGAATGTGTTGTTTCTTCAATGTTGAGGCTGTTGTTGAATGTGTTGTTTCTTCAATGTTGAGGTTGGTGTTGAATTTGTTGTTTCTTCAATGTTGAGGCTGTTGTTGAATGTGTTGTTTCTTCAATGTTGAGGTTGGTGTTGAATGTGTTGTTTCTTCAATGTTGAGGTTGGTGTTGAATGTGTTGTTTCTTCAATGTTGAGGTTGCTGTTGAATTTGTTTTTCATCAATGTTGAGGTTGGTGTTGAATTTGTTGTGGTGATTCGACGTTGATTTTGTGGTTGAAATTCTTGTTTTTTTTCAATGTTGAGATTCTTGTTGAAAACGTTTATCTATTCGATTTTGAGGATGTCGAAATTGTTGGTGTTTATCAATCTTGATGTTGTTGCTGATGTTGTTGGTGATTTTCAGTGTTGAGTTTTTTCGACCTTGTTGTTGTTATTCATTCTTAAAGTTGTTGTTGAATTTGTTGAGGATTTTTAATGTTTGAGATTTTGTTGAATTTGTTGGTTTCATTAAATGTTGGCGTTGTTGAACTTGTTGCTTTTCAACGTAGAGTTTGTTGTTGAATTTGTCAGTGTTTTTCAGTGTTGAGGTTATTGTTGACTTTGTTGTTGTTCTTCAGCTTTGAGGTTGTTGTTGAATGTGTTGGTGTTTTCCCTGTTGACTTTGTTGAGATTGTTAGTGTTTTTCAAAGTTGAGGGTGTAGTTGAATTTGTTAGTGATTTTCAATATTGAGGTTGTTAATGAATTTGTATTGTCTCATTTCAGACTAAAAATGACACAGGGAGTTTCAACTCTGCTTGTGTTATTCTTCTAATACTCAACCTTTTTGATTAAACTGAGGTTGACATTAACTTTCCCTGCTCCATGTCTGTCTGTATTTCTGTGAGTGACTGTGTGGCTGTGTAAGAATGTGTGTGATTGTGTATCTGTTTGAGAGTTTATGTATGGGTGGGAGATGGTAGGTGTATGTATGTGTGAGTCAGAGTTTGGTATTGTAAAGCAGCAACACATTTCAGAAAAAAATCCGCAACGAGTTTCAACTTTGCTTTTGTTATTCCTCTAATAAACCACTGACTAGACTGATATTGACATTAAACATCTCTGCAGTCTGTCTGTGCCACTGTATATCTTTGTCCATCCAGGTGTGTGACTGTGTGTGTGTCTGTGTGTGTGTGTGCGCGCGTTTGTGTGTATGTGTATGTGTGTAGGAGTTTGTGTGTGATTGGCACTGTAAAACAGCAATGCTTTTCACATTTGGAACATAATGAAATTATACACCTTGTGCCCTGTTGTCCAGAAATAAATGAGATATCTTTCAGCCTCTGTTTGTCTATCGTGCGTTCGAGAAGAGTCGCCTCTTTCACAATTGTTAACACGGATTTATGAAAGGAAAATTTTCATTGACAATTGTGTTGCAGCTTTTTCGATGTTTGTGGCTGGCGGGGTAAATAAGGGGCATGAGTGGAGTTAGTGAATTTTGAATCCAAATCAGCTGGCCTCTCTCTGTTACACTGTGTGCAGGAGTGCAGACTAAGAACGGCATATTGGGAATGGATTGCAGAGCTCTTCATAACTAAGCTAGAACGGACACCATGTGATTGGAGGCTGTAAAGATTTGAAACTAAATTATCTCCCATTTATTGTTTGTGTTTTCATTATTCTTTTCTAGGAAAATGAATCTGTGTGAGAAGACAAGAAAATTATCTTGGAAACATATTTTCAAAAATCTTTATCAAAATCCAAGGTGTCGGTTTAGACATTGACAATATATTGCAGAGGATTTACAGAATACAGCAAAGTCTATCTACTTTCATTCCGAACTGGAGTATATCCAGCTAACTGAATAAAATGTGCACAGGCTTGTCTGAAATAATCCCCAAATACCATCTCGAAGCAATAGGGAATGAAAAGAAAGTTCATCTACACGGTCAGGTGGTAAAAGAGCGATTGCACCACCCGAGTGAATTGTGCACACTGCTGCAAACTTCATCCCCTTACAGTATTGTTCAATATTCAGAATTCTTCAATCTGTTTCCAGATGCTGCCATGCAGTAACTGAACGTCTCTGAGACTGGTGAAGAGCAGCGCCTGTAGTGGCTGTGAGCGGCCAGCAGAGGGTAGGGCTGCATCACTTTAATCCCAAGATGGTGAAACGGGTTTGAAAGAGGTTTTGACCATTTTTAATTTCATTCCTTGACCAAACGCTCCAAAGACACAAAAATGCTATCAAAACATGCGAGTCCAGGCTGAGGCAGTCATTGTCGAATTGGGTGGAAGCCTTTTATAGCCCATGTGATGTGATATTGATGTCTGAATACACATTGATGACACGTTGACAGTGAATAACATCACTGCTGAGTTTTCTATTGGACATGATCAGCCTGACAGGAGGGAATTAATTTGATTTGAATTATTGAGCTCGGAAGTGGAGATCCAGCTTCTTCTTGGGTGTTGGCTCCAAAGGAATCACTTTGTGTTTTGCAGTGGAGGGAGACTTTGTGCTGGGTGTGAGGTGAGCCACTTTCTGATTGGTATGGGGTGCAGTCACATGCTGCTTTGTGTGAGATGCTGATATATGTGTTTTCCAAACAGGGGCTCCAGGTAGAATAATCCCTGTATAGACTTTCCCAAAGCCCAATATCTAATCTATATGGTAGCCCGAATCTTTTCCCAGTTCACAGTATATATCTGGCATTGGCTGAGGATGGCTCACCCTGTGTCACAGAGATTTATAATTAATCACTATGACTGGACCTGCTGTGAAGAGTTGGATCGGGCAGAGCATGAGGAGTGAGCGTGTTCCTGTTGTGAAATCATTCAATTCAGCTCAGCATTGAATCAGTTTTATAATCGGAGTAAAGGGTAATTTCAGCACAACCTTGAGCTGCTCTCTGAACTTAGTCTGGTTCACTGCATACAAACGAGTGTTTGTGCAGCAGCTCAGGAGCTGCAGCATGAAGCCTATTGCTCGAATATAAAGAGGTTGCCTTACGTTAGTATGGATCAAACTTATCATTAGCCAACGTAGGGAAAAAATCGTCAAGACAGCCCATAACAGGATGACATTTCCTGAGGTAATAAACAGTAAAATGATGGATTGCATTCTACTCTCCATCTGTGTGTTTCTGGGACTCTCCCCACTGCTCTGAGCCCGGAGTCTCCTGTGGGCTCTGATGCTCACTAAAATGATCCTGGCCGTTAAAGCATTGAGCACTAGAGTCAGGAAAATTGGGACACCCGGCGTTACAATGTAATGAAGCAACTCGATTGCTGCCCATGTCCGTGAATTCTGAACATCCAATGTTACAAAACAAAACCCGTTTAGATAAAATACCAGAACACATTCTTCAAACACGCCAACAAACTGACTGTTCCCAGAACCACAGATGCAGTTTTTGTGGAGCAATATTTTGCTCTCAACTTACTGCAACAAATCGCCACAAATCGATCGAATGTAAAAGTGACAGTGATCCAGACAGAACAGTCTGTGACTGTGTCAATCAGAACTGCATGCATATTACACACGTGAATAACAAACAGGAACATAAACTCGATAATATAACGAATTGGAAGATGCCTCAGTACCAGATTCGATGATAACACAGACACACAAAGAAGGGAAAAGCGGGATCGATCTCATTCATCAACAATGTGATGGAAGGTGTGACAGGCAGTCAAAGCAGGCGCCACTTACACAGTCTAACCTGTGCACCGAGGATCACTCTGTGTTCAGCTAAGGCCATTGTTGGCAGCCCTCATTACAGACATGGGCATTACAGGCGAATATGATCAGTTGAACATAAAAGACTTCGTGCCAGCACTAGAATTAAATTCTCGTTTGACCCTGTGTTGGCCAGCAGTCCGGCGAAAGGAAAGTGCTTTAGGTTGTTTGAGGCTAAGTAGATGAGCTCCAAAACATCCTGCAGGTACTGTCCTGCTCCCAGCCATCTTCAACTGCTGCAGCAATGAATTCCCCTTCATCATAAGGACAGGCGACGGGTTCTTGACTGACCATTATAACTTGCACAGCACTCTTCGTCACTCCTGGAAAACTGAAGCGGAATGTCTCCACACAGAGCCCCGCACAGGCAACATTCAGGCTGATGCTGATCAGTGGCAACAATATTGGCAGCACACAAGTAGCAGGCAATGCCTATTTGCAGCACAGGAGGATAAAATAATTCTGAGTGCAGGGACTTAAATACTTGTAAGAGTAATGCAGCGAACGTTAGCTGCTTGAATAATTACTGAATACAACGTCTTATCAGGAACAACAGTAACAGTGAAGAGAGGAGACACTCAATGACAGGAACACGAATAAAATAATCCTTGTCTGACAGAAACAATGCTGGGTGCAGAGACTTACCAGGAACCGCAGGAGCAGCGAGCACTGGATAGTAAATTATTTGAAGCTCATAGAGGAACATCTCAATCCACAGATCCAGTGAATAATCCGAGTGCATAGTGGGCCTCTCTGCAGAGCTCCTGGTCTATGTTAGAGCCGGTGCTGATGTTCACACTGACTGTGTGCAATGACTCTTTGGAATGTTTCTCCCCATTAATATCATTGAGAACCCTTCTGGTTACAGAGTGAGGGTGTATCCAGGGGGACTGATGCTAATTACCTGAGCAAAGGGATTAGCTTCACCCGGGGCAACACTCCCTTGTGATTTTCCACAACTCACAACTTATGTCTAACTGGGTGTGAAAATAATATCACCAAATCTCAGAACACAATTCCCAATATTCAAAGGCAGTGATGGGGTGTATGACAGATGTGGTCTTCACTGGCAAGACACTTACAGATGCAGAGAGACAATAAAACACTAATAAGGTGACAGAGCACCTCAGACACAAAGAGCTCACTCAGCGCCCAGAACCTGGATCAGTCCCAATAAACTGACCGATCATCTCTAAGTTCATCCATCAGCAGTAAGTTGATCTTTCAGCAGCCAGGCTGGTGGAACAATGATAAACTGACCCCTCTGCTTTGAGATAGCGGCTCATTGTCTGTAACATTAACGGTCCTCATTAAACTGGTGCAGCCTATAGGAGCTGAACCAGCCGGAATGGAGTGAATCAGATTCACAGAGAATCCATAGGATATCGAACAGGGGAAGAGGCGGTTCACCATATCCAGGGAATTCTGCTGCTTAGGATGCAATCGAGAATCCTCACATCTTCCTCATCTCAATCTAACTTCTCATTCCCCTCCCCACACACACTTTCTACATTGTCAGGGGTCGGGGTAGTAAAGGGTGGGGCTCAGGTTGTGTTGGTGATGGGATTGACCGGGGTGGAGATAAGCTGAGGGTCTAAGGCTATTGTGTGAATCGGAGAAGAAAGGCTGAGTAGAGGGTGAGGGGTGAGCCCGAGGGTCGTGGGAATCAAGTTGAGACGCAGGTTCGAGGGAGCAGTGGTCACACTGTTTCAGGACAACCAAGGCCAGCTTAGAGGTCACAGGTTATATGAGGGTTACGGGACAGGATGGGTCAGGGTTGGACAGAGGGTCGGGTTTAGGCAAAGTGTCAGGGTTTAGAATTAATGTCATTGTTTACGCGGAGTTTCAGGGATTCGGCAGAGGGTGAGGGTTTAGACAGAGGGTCAGGGGTTTGGCAGATGGCCAATGGTTAGGTGGAGGGTCAGGGCTTAGGCAGAGGTCAGTGGTTCGGCCGATTGCCAATGATTAGGTGAATAGTCAGGAGTTAGGCAGAGGGTCAGGGGGAATCAGGGTGACAATGGATCAATGGACAGAGGTCCAATCGAGTCAAGTGAACAGAGTGGGAAACTTGAAGTGACAGGTTATATGAGAGTCAGGGGCTAAAATGCCAGACTGAATTAGGAGAGTAGTTATGGGTCAGGTTGTTTGATTTGAATGGGGTGGGGTGCTCACGGGTCAGACTTTTCGTTTCAGGGTGGTTCTGTGGTTATGGAACAGAGTGTTTGATGTGAATGTTTTGGGGTGGTTATATGTCAGGTTGTTTGATGTGAATGCCGTGGGTTTGTTATGGGTCACATTTTTCTTAATTTGAATGTGGTGGGCTGGTTATGGGTTAGAGTTTTTCGATTTGTATTTGCTGGGTGGTTATGTGTCAGGTTATTGATTTGAATCTGATGGGCTGCTTCTGGGTCAGGTGGTTTGATTTGAATGCGATTGGGTAGCTATGGGTCAGTTTGTTTGGTTTGAAAGGTCTGGGGTAGCTATGGGTCAGGTTGCTTTATTTGAATGTATTGGAATGGTTTTGGGACAGATTGTTTGATTTCAATGGGTTGGTGAGTTTATGGGCCATATCGTTTGACGTGAATAAGTTGGGGTAGTTTTTGGTCAGTTTGTTTGATTTGAAAGGGATGGGCTTGTTATGGTCAGGTTGCTTAATATGAATGGGGTGGGGTAGATATTGGTCAGGTTGTTTGATTTGAATAGGGTGAGGTGGTTATGTGTTAGGATCATTAATTAGAATGGGGTGGGGAGGTTATGTGCCTGATTGTTTAATTTGAATGTTTTGAGTTGGATATGAGTTAGATTTTTTTGATTTGAATGGGTTGGGGTGATTATGTGTCACGTTGTTTGAATTGAATCGGGTGGGGTGGTTATGGGTCAGATTGTTTGGTTTGAATGGGGTGGGGTGTTTATGGGTCAGGTTGTTTGATTTGAATGGGTGGGGTGGTTATGTGTCAGGTTGTTTTAATTGAATCGGATGGGATGGTAATGGGTCACGTTGTTTGATTTGAATGGGTTTGGGTGGTTATGGGTAAGGCTTTTTGCTTTGAATGGTTTGGGGTTGTTAAGCGTCAGATCATTTGATTTGAATGTCGTGGGGTGGTAATGGGGCAGGAGCTTTGATTTGAATGTGTTGGGGTGTATATGGTTCAGAATGTTTGATTTGAACTCGCTGGGGCATCTGGTTGTTTGACTTGAGTGTGGTGTGGTGATAGTCGACAGAATTTTTGATTTTAAAGTTGTGAGGTTGTTAGGTGTCAGGTTGTTTGATTTGAATGGGTTTGAGTGGTTAAAAGCCAGCCTGTTTGATTTGAACTGGGAGTGTTGCTTACGGGTCAGGTTGTTTAATTTGAATGGGGTGTGGTATTTATGGTACAGATTGAATCATTTGAATGGCTTGGGTTGGTTAAAGATTGGTTTCTTTGATTTGAGTTTCGTTGGGTGTTAATGCGGCAGGATGTTTGATTTGAATGGGGTGAGGGAGCTATGGATCAGGTTGTTTGAATTGAACGGGTGGGTATGTTTTTGATCAAGTTGATTGATTTGATTGGAGTGGGGTGGTTCTGGGTCATGTTGTTTCATTTGATTGTGGTTGGGTGGTTTTGTGTGAAGATCATTGATTTGAATGGTTTGGGTAACTACCGGTCAGTTTGTTTGATTTGAGTGGGGTGGGGTGGATATGGGAGAGATTGTTTGATTTGATAGGATTGCTGTGGTTAATTTCAATGTTGTTTGATATAAATGGGGTGGTGTTATTATTGGTCAGGTTGCTTGATCTAAATGGAGTGAGTCTGTTTAATTTGAATGTTTTGTTTTGGTTAAGAGTTAGATTTATTTGATTTGAATGGGCTGGTACTGTGAGGCATCAGGTTATTATATTTGAATGGGGTGGGGTCGTTGTGGGTCAGGTTGTTTGATTGGAATTCGGTTGTGTGGTTATGGGTCAGGTTTTTGATTTGAATGTGGTGGGATGGATATGGTTCAGAATGTTTGATTTGAATGCAATGGTGTTTTTATGGGACAAGATGTTTGATTTGATTGGGGTAGGGTGGTTATGGACAAATTCTTTGATTTTAAAATGGTGGGGTGGTTAAGGAAAAGGTTGTATGATTTGAACAGGGTTGGGTTATTAAGGGTCTGGTTGTTTGAGTTGAACGTGCTGTGTTGGATATGGGTCAGGTTCCTTGGTTTGAATGGGGTGTTTTCGTTATGGATCAGGTTGTTTGATTTGAATGGAGTGTGGTAGCTCTGGCTCAGTTTGCTTCATTTGAAGGGATTGGGTTGGTGCAAGTTTAGATTATTTGTTTTGAATATCGTGGGGTGGTAATGGGGCAGGATGTTTGATTTGAATGTGGTGGAGTGGCTATGGATCAGGTTGTTTGATTTGAACTGTGTATTTTGGATATTAATCAGGTTGTCTGATATGAATGGAGTGCTTTGGTTGAAGATCAGGCTGTTTTACTTGAAAGGAGTGGGGTGATTATGGCTCAGCATGTTTTATTTGAATCGGTGGGGTGGTTAGGGGTCAGATTGCTCGATTTGAATGGCTTGTGGCGCATATTGGTCAGGTTGTTTGATTTGAATAGGGTAGGGAATTTATGGTCAGATTGTTTGCTGTCAATGCTGTGGGGTGGTTTTAGTTTAGGTTTTGGGATTTTAGTGGGTGGGGTGATTATGGTCAGGTTGTTTGATTTGAACGTCATTGTGTGGATATGGGTCGGGCTGTTAGATTTGAATGTGGTGGGGTTGTTATGGGTCAGGTTGTTTTGTTTGAATGGGTTGGAGTGGTTATGAGTCAGGCTGTTTGGCTTGAATGGGGTGAGGTGGTTATGGGTTAGATTGTTTGATTTGAGTGGGTTGGGGTGGATATGGAAAGGTTTTTGACTTGAATGTCGTGTGGTTGTTCTGGATCAGGTTGTTTGGTTTGAATGGGTTGGGGTGGCTATCGTTCAGGTTATTTGGTTTCAACGTGGTGTGTGGTCATGGATCAGATTGTTTTGACTGAGGTGGGGTGGTAATGAGACTCATTGTTTGATGTGAATGCCTTGGGGTGGTTCTGGGTCATATTTTTCAGTTGAATGTGGTGGGCTGGTTATGGGTCACATTTTATTGTTTTAAATTTGCTGGAGTGGTTACGGGTCAGATTGTTTGATCTGAATATCATGGAGTTGTCATGGGTCAGTTTGGTGATTTGAAAAAAATGGGATGGGCTGGTTTTTCGTCAGGACGTTTGATTTGACTTGTGTGGGGAGTTTATGTGCTTAGACGATTGATTTGAATGGGGTGGTTTGCTTATGGATCCGGTTAGTTGAATTGAATGGGGTGGGATGATAAAAAGTCAGGTTGTTAGATTTCAGTGGCGTAGGGTGGTTTGGCTTCAAGTTGTTTTCATTGAATGTTTTGAGGTGGTTAAGCGTCAAGTTACTTGATTTGAATGTGGTGAGGTGGTTATGGGTCAGGCTGTTTGAGTTGAATGGGCTGGATGGATATGGGTCACGTTGTTTGGTTTGAATTTGGAGGGGTTGGTATGGGGCAGGTTGTTTCATTTGAATAGTTTCGGGTGCTTATTGGGTCGGTTTGCTTGGTTTGAATGGGAAGGGGTGGATATGAAAGAGACTTCTTGATTTGATAAGGGTGGGGTGTTTATTTTTCAGGTAGTTCGATTTGAATGTGGTGCGTTAATTATTGGTCAGGTTGTTTGATTTCAATGGCGTAGAGTGATTATTTGTCTGATTGTTTAATTTGAATGTTTTGGTGTCTGACGGATAGAGAGAGTGCAGCTTTAGGGAGAGAGAAGGACTGGGGTTTTGACAGAGTGGTGTTGTAGGGAAAGAGCGGGTTTAGAAGGTAGAGAGAACAGAGCATTTAGGAGAGAGTGGGTCTGGGGGACCGGAGAGTGTGGAGCTGTAGAGAAAGAGCGGGTCTGTGGTGGGGTTACAGAGTGTGGAGCTGCAGGGAGAGAGAGGTTCTGGCGCAAACAGGAAGTATAGCTTCAGGGAGAGAGTGGGTCTGGGGAGTAGAGAGTTTGGAGCCTTCGAGAGATAGCGGGTCTGGGCTTTAAAGAGATTGGAGACTTAGGGAGAGAGTGGGTCTGGGGGTTTCAGTGATTGGAGACTTAGGGAGAGAGACAGTCTGGGGGTTAGACAGATCGGAGACTTCGGGAGAGAGACGGTCTGGGGGATGGAAGATTGGAGACTTATGGAGAGAGCGGGTGTGGGGGGTAAAGAGATTGGTGATGTAGGGAGAGAGTTGGTCTGGGGGGTGCAGAGAGATTGGATCCATAGGGAGAGAGCAGGTCTGGGGGTGTAGAGAGAGTGGAGCCATAGGGAGAGATCGGGTCTGGGGGGTGTAGAGAGAGTTGAGCTGTAGGGGGTGAGCAGGTCTGGGGTGTAGCATGAGTGGAGCCACAGGGAGAGGGCATGTCTGTGGCGTTAGATACAGTGCAGCTGTAGGGAGAGAGCGGGTCTGGGTAGTAAAGAGACTGTAGCCCGAGGGAGAGAACAGGTCTGGGGGATATAGGAAGTGGTGCCGTAGATAGAGAGGAGGTCTGGGGGGTTCAATGAATGCAGCTGTAAGGAGAGAGTAGGTCTGGGGTGTAGAGAGAGTGGAGCTTTAGGAAACAGCAGGACTGGGGTTTAGACAGAGTAGTATTCTATGGAATGAGTGGGTCTAGACGGTAGAGAGACAGAGCATTTAGGAGAGAGCGGGTCTGGGGGAGCGGAGAGAGTGGAGATGTAGAGAAAGAGTGGGTCTGGGGTGGGGTTAGAGAGAGTGGAGCTGCAGGGAGCGAGAGGTTCTGGCGCGTACAGAAAGTATAGCTTCAGGGTGAGAGCGGGTCTGGGGCGTTGAGAGATTGGAGACTTCTGGAGAGAGCGAGTTGTGGGGTAGAGAGTTTGGAGAATTAGGGAGAGAGCGGGTCTGGAGGTTAGAGAGTTTGGAGCCTTAGGGAGAGGGAGGGTCTGGGGGTAGAGAGAATAGAGACTTAGGGAGAGAGCAGGTGTGGGAGGGTGGACAGATTGGAGACTTAGTGGGAGAGAAGGTCTGGAGGGTGTAGAGAGAGTTGAGACAAAGGGAGAGAGCAGGTCTGGGGGGGTTCAATGATTGAAGACTTAGGTAGAGAACGGGTCTTGGGGTAGAGAGATTGGAGACTAAGGGCGGGACCGGGTCTGGGGAGTAGAGGGAGTGTTGCTGAAGGGAGAGAACGGGTCTGGGGTGTAGAGTGAGTGGAGCCGTAGGGAGAGGGCAGGTCTGGGGGTGTAGAAAAAGTGCAACTGTAGGGAGAGAACGGGTCTGGATTGTAGAGAGAGTTTAGCATGGGAGAGAGAGCGGGTCTGAGGGGTAGAGAGAATGGAGCTGTACTGCGAGAGCAGGTCTGGGCTGTGGAGAGTGTGGAGCCATAGGGAAAGAGCGGTTCTGGGCGGTTGATTGAGTGGAAGCTGCAGGGAGTGAGTGGGTCTGCGATGTAGAGACAGTGGAGCTGTAGGTAGAGAGCGGGTCTGGGGGATAGAGAGAGCGGAAACATAGTGAGAGAGTGGGTCTGGAGGGTAGGGAGATTGGAGATGTAGAGAGAGAGCAGGACTGGATGGTATAGAGAGCGTGAAGCCGTAGGGAGAGAGCAGGTCTGGGGGGTAGAGAGAGTGCAGCTGTAGGGAGAGTGTGGGTCTGGGTTGTTGAGAGAGTGTAACCATATGGAGAGAGCGGGAAAGGGGTTTAGAGACAATGGAGCTGTATGGGGAGAGTGGGTCTGGGGTGTAGAGAGATTGGAGCTGTAGGGAGAGAGCAGGTCTGGGGGGTTGAGAGAGTGGAGCTAAAGTGAGAGAGTGGGTCTGGGGTGTAGAGAGAGTTGAGTTTTAGGAAGAGAGCAGGACTGGGGTTTAGACAGAGTGGTGTTGTAGGGAAAGAGCGGGTCTAGAAGGTAGAGAGAACAGAGCATTTAGGAGAGAGCGGGTCTGGGGGAGCGGAGAGAGTGGAGCTGTAGAGAAAGAGCGGGTCTGGGGTGTGGTTAGAGAGAGTGGAGCTGCAGGGTGAGAGAGGTTCTGGTGCATACAGAAAGTATTGCTTTAGGGAGAGAGCAGGTCTGGGTGGTAGAGAGATTGGAGACTTCGGGAGAGAGCGAGTCTGTGGGGTAGAGAGATTGGAGAAATAGGGAGAGAGCGGGTCTGGGCGTTAGAGAGATTGGAGACTTAGGGAGAGGGAGGTTCTGGGGATAGAGATTTTAGAGACTTAGGGAGAGAGTGGGAGTGGCAGGTAGACAGATCGGAGACTTAGGGCGATAGAGAGTTTGGAGGGTGTAGAGAGAGTGGAAACTCACGGAGAGAGCAGGTCTGGGGTTTGGGTGATTGGAGTCTTTGGGAGAGAGTGGGTCTGGGGTCTAGAGAGATTGGAGACTTAGGCACAGAGACGGTCTGGAGGGTAGAGAGATTGGAGATGTAGGGATAGAGTGGGTCTGGGGGAAATAGAGAGATTGGAGCCATAGGGAGAGAGCAGGTCTAGGGGGTGTATCGAGAGTGGAGCCTTAGGGAGACAGTGGGTCTGGGGGTGGGGGGGAGTGTTGAGAGAGTGCAACTGTAAGGAGAGAGCGGCTCTTGTGTGTAGAGAGAGTGGAGCCATAGGGACCGAACAGGACTGGTTTGGGGAGTGGTGGTGTGGAGGTGTAGAGAGAATGCAGCTGTAGGGAGAGAGCGGCTCTGGGGTGTAGAAAGAATGGAGCTGCAAGTAGACAGCGGGTCTGGGGTGTAGAGAGAGTGGAGCTGTAGGGAGAGATCGGGTCTGGGGATTTGATTGAGTGGAGCTGTAGGGAGAGCGGCTCTGGGATATAGCGAGAGTGGAGTTTTAGGGAGAGAGCAGGACTGGGGTTTAGACAGAGTGGTCTTGTCGGGAAAGAGTGGGTCTAGAATATAGAGAGAACAGAGCATTTAGGAGACAGCGGGTCTGGGGGAGCAGGGAGTGGAGCTGTAGAGAAAGAACGGTTCAGGCGTGGGGTTAGAGAGATTGGAGCTGCAGGGAGAGAGAGGTTCTGGCGCGAACAGAAATTATAGCTTTAGGGAGAGAGCAGGTCTGTGTGGTAGAGATATTGGAGACTTAGGGGGAGAGAGGGCCTGGGAGGTAGAGAGGTTGGAGACTAAGGGAGAGAGCGGGTCTGGGCGTTTGAGAGATTGAAGACTTAGGGAGAGAGTGGATCTGGGGGTTTGAGAGATTGGAGAATTAGGGAGAGAGAGGGTCTGGGGAGTAGAGAGATTGGAGACTTAGGGAGAGTGTGGGTGTGGGGGGTGGTAGACAGATTGGAAACTTAAGTAAAAAGACGGTCTGGAGGGTGTAGAGAGAGTTGGGACACAGGGAGATAGCGAGCATGGGGGGGTTGAGTGATTGGAGACTTAGAGATAGAGATGGTCTGGGGTGTAGAGAGATTGGGGACTTAGGGAGAGAGCGGGTCTGGGTGGTAGAGAGAGTGGAACCGTAAGGATAAATTGGGTCTGGGGAGGTACAGAGAGTTTAGCTCTAGGGAGAGAGTGGTTCTGGGTGTAGAGGGAGTGGAGCAGTAGGGAGATGGTAGGTCTGGGGGGGTATAGAGAGTGCAGCTATAGGGAGAGAGAGGTTCTGGGTTGTAGAGAGTGTGTAGCCAGAGGGATAGAGCGGGTCTGGGGGGCAGAGAGAATGGAGCTGTACGGAGAGAGCTGGTTTGTGGTGTAGAGAGAGTGGAGCCGTAGGGAGAGAGAGGTTCTGGGGGGTTGAGTGAGTGTAGCTGCAGGGCGTGAGTGGGTCTGCGGTGTAGAGAGAGTGGAGCTGTAGATAGAGAGTGGGGCTTGGCGGTAGAGACAGTGGAGTCTTAGGGAGAGAGCGGGTCTGGGGGTTGTAGAGAGATTGGAGCCCTAGGGAGAGAGCAGGTCTGGGGGGTGTATAGAGAATGGAGCCATAGGGAGAGAGCGTGTCTGGGGTTGTAGAGACAGTGGAGCTGTAGGGAGAGAGCGGGTCTGGGGTGTAGAGTGAGTGTAGCCATAGGGAGATAGTGGGTCTGGGGTGTAGAGAGAGTGGAGCTGTAGGGAGAGAGTGGGTCTGGGGTGTAGAGAGACTGGAGCCGTAGGGAGAGAGCGGGTCTGGGGTGTAGAAAGACTGGAGCTGTAGGGAGAGAGCTGGTCTGGGGTGCAGAGAGAGTGGAGCTGTATGTAGACAGTGGGTCTGTGTGGGTACAGAGAGTAGAGTGGTAGGGAGAGAGCAGGCCTGGGTTTCGAGAGAGTGGAGCTGTAGGGAGAGCGGGTCTGGGGTGTAGAGAGTGTGGATCTGTAGGGAGAGCGGTTTTGGGGTGTTGAGCCCGTGGAGCTGTAGGGAGAGAGCGGGTCTTGTGGGTAGAGAGAATAGAGTGGTCGGAAGAGAGCAGGCCTGGGTTTAGAGAGTGGAATTGTTGACAGAGATCAGGTCTGAGGTGTAAAGACAGTTGAGCTGTAGGAGAGAGCTGGTCTGGGGGGATAGGGAGAGTAGAGCTGTAGGGAGAGAGCAGGTCTGTTGGTGGGGGTGTGGAGAGAGATTCGGGGGTAGGGAAAGAGCAGGCCTGGGTTTAGAGACAGTGCAGCTGTGGAGAGAGATAAGGTCTGAGAGGTAAAGAGAGTGGAGCTTTAGGTGGAGAGCGGGCCTGAGAAATCTCATTGAAAGGGGTTTTGAATGAAAGCAGGATGCAGAAATATGAGAAATCGCCAGCCAGCTCCTTACTGGAATCTTGACAAATACAGGAGAGAGAGAGGTTTTGTTTCTACCCTCTTTGCAGACTGGTTTCTGAACTGCCTGCACTGTTACCACACACAACCATCTCACCTCGTCAGGAATTAATTCAAAGTCCCGACAGTCCAGGGCTCCTTTCCAGAACCATCCTGTTATTTTATGGCACACAATTTTCCAAGATAGCAAGATTGTAGAAATTCCACATTCTATTCCAGCGAACCTGCCTTTAAACAGTAGCCATGATCGTTTCTGAAGCAGCAGTCACATTTTAAAGCGACAGTCCAAGGAAAAAGAAAGCAACCAGCAGAGGGTTGATCATACACACAAACAGTAAACAAGTATTTATGCTAACACACATACGCAAATGATAATCATTTAGGTATGTACAAACATAAACAAAAACAATAAAAAAGCGGTAATGTCCACACATGCAGACAAAGAGTAAACAAGTGCCTATGGGCACACATAGACACAAACAAACGCTATCCAATTAGTTCCTCCACTGATCTTTCCAATTATCCCTGAAAACCACAGCCACTGTGCCCCGGTGGTGGAGGGAGTGAAAGTTCCTGGATCGGGTGCCAGTCAAGTGGGGCTGCTTTGTCTTGGATGGGGTCCTGCTTCCTGATAATGTATGAACTGCACTCACTCTGGAAGTGGTTTCCCACCCATATTCAAATGAAACCTGTTTATCCCTTCTCACTCTATCAAAACACATCCCGATTCCAATGTCTCTTTTGTAACTTCCTTTTACCTGATATTATGATACTATTAAAAAAAAACAGTCCCAGTTTCGTCAATGCCCCACGTGGCTGGAGTCCCTCAACCTTATAACCATTCTTGGAAATATCATCAACAGCCTCACCAGGGCCCTGCCCTGCTTTGTAAGATAACAAATCCAGAATTGGACACAGTACTTCAGCCGAGGCCGAACCAGTGAGTTATAACATGTTAGTGTGAAGTTCCTCCTCAGGAGAAATATCTTACTTTTCCTTTCAACAGCACACCCTTGTCCAGATAACTTGCATGTGTACCAATCTGTTAAAGAAGAGACTTTGTAATTGTCCCAGATTCCTTCCTCACGTCCTTCTATTTGTGATACACTCCACTTGCTTTCATGGGTGCATTTCCCACAAAACTCAATATGCTTGAGACCGTCCAGGACAAAACAACCCCATGTAATTGGCAGCAAATCCACAAATATTCACCCCCTGCACCACCGGCAGACAGTAACAGCAGTGTGTACCATCTAGAACAAGCACTTGAGGAACTCATCAAGGCTCCTTAAATAGCACCTTCCTAACAGACGAGAGCTTACATCTAGAAGGACAAGGACAGCAGATACATGGGAACATCACAACCCGGAAGTTCTCCTCCAAGTGATTCACCATTCTGACTTGGACATAGATCAGCATTCCATACTTTTCGCTGGGTAAAAATCCTGCAACTCCTTCCCTAAAGCACTGTTGTTGGACTCACATCATATGTCGAGCAGCGGTTCAAGAAGGCAGCTCAACACCACTTTCTCAAGGGGCAGTTATGGATGGACAATAAATGCTGGGCCAGCCCGTGAATGTTTTTTTTTAAAAACTTATCACTCTTTCTCCGTTCTCTGTCACCAGGTCAATGTCGCATCCACTCTGCCACTGCCTCTATACCCCATGGGTTTCTGTTTCCATTAAATGTCTAACTAATGACGTCTGATCGCTCGCCTTTGGTAATAAGATCTAAATAACAAGGAACGTACGATTATCAGCACTTTCAGCTACTGCGGAAGTGGCCACGATCCAATTCATCAGACATGTTTGCTTTGCTATTAAGATTCCCATGTCCCCTGTATTCTATGAACCGATACATTGTTAACAGAACAGCCACTATTTTTGCCCCACATCATGGCCTGTAGAAATTGAGCCAACAGCGTCATTCGACTGCCTGGCTGCAGTTAGAGTGTTTGTTCTATTTTCAAAGCAGGGTGGAACATTTACAAGCTTCAAGTCATCGGGCGTCACTCCCGTATACAAGGAAGAATGAAAGATTATGATCAGTGCCTCCGCTAAGACCACCTCACTTCACTCAGCAAAACTCGTGCATCTCTGTTCTGACGCAAGAGTGCAGGAACGAAATGGGTTAACTGAACCTGTTAGTTCCGTGCCTGTAATTAATGTCAGTCTCCATGGAATTTAACTGTGCCTCTGAAACGTGGCCCTCTTCTATTTATAAGCGGCGCCTTTCAAAGCGTTATCCCACAGTAATATCGGGAGCATTCCATCCACAACAAGCCGGGATCTTAGGCTTAAAAGGGAGGCAGAGGGTAGGACAGAACCTGAGAACAATAGATTGGAATGTTACAACAATGGATCAGAACCTGAGCAGTATAAATTGGAATGTTACAACAATGGATCAGAACCTGAGATGTTTCAATTGGAATGTTACAACAATGGATCAGGACCTTAGAAGAATACATTGGAAGGTTGCAACTTTCAGCAGGCTCTTCACCACGGCGCTTAACTTACTTTCTGCAGAAGATCATTGGGTAATATTAAATTGGCGCATTATATGGGTGCTTTACGTTATTCAAGGAGTTTACTATCCCATTCTCGCTATTATCGGTGTACCTGGTAAGTCTTCACATTCAGACATTAACTTGTGAAACATGTTTAACTTCATGACATTGTTTGTCGTCTAAATTCTGGTGAGACAAAAGTCATTGTGTGAAGTTTTGATCACAAACTCCATTCCTGATCCACAGACCATACACCTCCTATCTGCTCATTTCTATGGGTGTGAGTCATGGCTGAACTTGAGGTCTCAGCTGTCCCTCCCTTCTCTGAATTGTCAAGGGGTTTGTCAGGCTTCTCCTCCGGCGGGGAGAATTGAATTGAGGCACAGACAAACTGCCAGACTACTTACCCATTTCAGACCCACAGGTGAGCAGATCTGCGCCACAATTTAGTCTCCTCAGTTTCTTCCCTAGACTGATTTTGGCCAACAGCCTCCAACAGACCAGAATGCAAGGCTCACTCCCTTTCCATTTTCCATGTCCCTACCTCCAGGGCACCCACTGCCCCGCCACTGTCTCATTCCTGCTTGAGCACAGCATCCATGGCAAGCTGGAGTTGAGGTATGGGGTAGGGTGCAGTTGGGAAAAGCAGCTTCTCTAGTCTGTCCATGTATCCTACATTATTGGATACACTCTGGTAAATATCGCCTATTTTCCCTCCCAAACCTTTATATCTTTCTGAATGTGTGGCGCCCGATGTTTGAAACAACATAAAGGGCGGGATCAAAATACGGCTTTATGTAGGTTTATTATACCACCGTACCTTGTGTTCACTCTGCCTCTATTAACACTGTGGTGGATCACATAAGCTCTATTCAGAGCGTTCTTATCCTGTCCTGAGATTTGCGCACAAACAGCCCAGGTCTCTCTGTCCTTGCACTGCCTCTGATTTGGACAATTGAGTTTCTATTGATTACATTATACTGGATTGTATCCTCTCCAATATTCTCCCATCCCTACCTCTCTTCCTTGCTTTTAAAACATTAAAATGTAACTGTGTTCCAGCTCTGTTTTAATGGGTTCAATATCGTCTTCTTGAGCTCGGTGTAGTATTTGGTCCGATATTGTTCCAGTCAAACGCCTAGAAATGTTCGGTTATACTAAAGGTGCTGAATTAATGTAAGTTGTTTTTGTTATTGCTTTTCAAATTCTCCACATATCAGGCAGAAACTGCAGCAAGGAAGTAAATGCGATGCTTCAGATCGGTGAGCCTTGATAATGGAGGGGTTTTGGACGAATCAGAAACAGCCCTACCTCGGAATTTGAAGTCCCGCGTTTGATGTCCACTCCCAAAACTGTTGGACACAGGAGAACCCTGTCAGGAACCCAGGCAACCCAGATTGTGTGTTACCAGGACCAGGGCGAATAAATTAGAAGGACAGTGGAAGGGGGATTGCACAGCTGGATGAAAAATTCCTGTCCAATCCAAAACTCAATGTTTAGCCTCCAGAATTGTGACAACTCAGTTACACCTGGGATGGTACGAAGGAGGAGAAGGTCGCTTAGATCTGATTGAGTGTAGAGGTCAACAGTTTTTTAAGCCATGTAGGGAAAGGAAAACAGAATTTGCAATAGATTAAATTCAAATATTTCAGTAACAACGTTTTTTCACTGAAATGTCTCCAGCCTTCCATATCATCGCCGGCTTTCCCTTGTCCGTTCAGGCTGCATCATATTCACACAGCTCAGGAAAGAAGAGCACAATTCAACATTTCAGGACTTGCTAAATAAAACTGGTCACATTTCTCCCCAGCTAATTTCAATGCTTATCTTTCTTCCACACAGTTAATTTATTGTCAATTGTCATCCTGTCTCGGGGAAACTGCGGTCTATCCAAATGTGTCTCTCGTTACCTGGTGGCCATGTCAGCGGCGGATCTACTGCTCATTATACTAGACCTGATATTGAGACACATTCCGATCGTTTTTGGGGAAGAGTTTCGTTTCCTGTATTCTATCCCTGTGTGTAATATCCACGCTGTCTTCCTATATGCTGCCACTGACTGTTCCGTCTGGTTCACTGTCACTTTCACCTTTGATCGATTTGTGGCTATTTGTCACCAGAATCTGAAAAGTAAATATTGTACTGAGAAAACGGCGGCTACTGTTCTGGGAACAGTGACTGTGCTGAGTTGCTTAAAGAATATTATCTGGTACTTTATGCTCTCAGGTCGGTATTTTCTCATGAACGTGCCCTGGTTTTGCCATGTATCATTTGCTGTTCAGCTCTCTATGGTCTGGATAACTATAGAATTTCTCCATCACATTCTTACCCCCTGTGTCCCATTTTTCTTGATTCTGCTGCTCAATGTTCTCACCGTCAGACAGATTTTAGTCAGCAGCAGAGCCCGCAGGAGACTCCGGGCTCAGAGTAGTGGGGAGGGTCCCAGAGACCCGGAGATGGAGAGACGGAGGAAATCCATCATTTTACTGTTTGTTATCTCGGCCAATTTCATCCTGTTGTGGGCATTGTTAATATTGTTTTCTATATGGAGCCGGATATCGTTCTTGAGGAATATGCATGTTGACCTAGATTATATTGTGATGGAATTGGGATTCATGTTGCAGCTCCTGAGCTGCTGCACAAACACTGGGATTTACGCTGTGACCCAGACTAAGTTCAGGCAGCAGTTGAAGAATCTGCTGAAATATCCCTTTACACCAATTCTTCAATCCATTGAATGACTTTAACACGGACTGGCTGAGAATGACGTTTAGTTTTCCATTTAATTCTATGTTTCCATTGGTGGAGGGGTTGTTTCTATGCCGACAGCAGGCAAAAAGAGAAGGGTGATGCTATTGTGGTTATGGCGAAAGAGCAAATGGACAGAGTCTGTTCAACATGATGTTGTTTTCCAGCCCTGCACAGAGGCGCAAACTGACTGGAAAATAGGGAGGAAGTGAAGTGTCGTCAGTGATCCCGCCCACTCCTGGTTTCCATAGCAGCCAGGGCATCAACAAGAAGTAGGGTGGTGGCTATCACTGGCCGGGGAGGGATAAGACGGATGCATGGGTTTGGCGGTATTCCAGGCACACCAGGGCAGGAGAGAGGAAGAATGTAACACTTGGTGCATGAGATGTGGCGGTGTAGCGACGTGATATAACAAGTATAGATTGCGAGGAATGGTGATATAACGGGCTTTTATCTCGTACTGACCCTCTAAATGTGCAGCAGTACCTCAGTATCGACATATGACATTGATCAGAACCCTGATTCTGCGACAATGTCTTGCCCCCCCTCACCCTCCCACAGTGCTGGCATTCACTCAAAGATGCTTCTTTTACAGTGCAGTGCTCCCTCAGTACTGACCGTCCGAAAATGCAGCACTTCCTGAATATTGAACCTTCAACAGTGCAGCAATCACTCACTACTGACCCTCTGATAGTGAAGTACTCCCTCAACACTGAGCCTCCAGCAGTGCAGCACTCCCTCATTACTGACCATTTGACAGTAGAGCATTCTCCTAATACTGACCCTCCAACAGTGCAGCACTACCTCGCTACTGACCATCTGATGGTGCAGCACTCCCTCAGAGGTACCCCGATAACACTTCCTCATTATTGACCCTCTGGCAGTTCAGCACTCCCTCAGTACTAACTCGACAATAATGCAGCACTCCATCAGTACTCCCCTTCTGACAGTACTGCATTCGCCCTGTAACTAACCTTCCAGAAGTGCAACAATCCCTCAGTATTTCCCATCTGATAGTACAGCACTCCCGCAATACTGACCCCCCAGCAATCCAACAATCCCTCAGTACTGACCATCTGATTATGCAGCGCTTCCTCAGTGCTCCCCTCGCGGACTTTGCATCGCTCCCTCAGTACTCATCCTCTGCCAGTTCAGCACGCTCTCAGTACCGACCACCCAAAATGCATTCTTTCAGCAATGAACCTCTGACAGTGTGGTGCACCCTCAGACTGACCCTCCGATAGTACATCACTCCTCTGTGCTGACCCTCTGACAGTGCAGCACTCCTTCTACACTGACCCTTTGACAGCACAGCTTTTCATCAGTACGGCCTCTCGCATGGATCAGAACTCCATCAGAACTGACCGTCTCACAGTGCAGCTCTCAAAAAATGCTGACGCCCCAACACTGCAGATTCCCTTCTTTACTGCCCCGCCTTTATATCAGCTCTCACTGTCTATGACCCCGTTATCAGTGCATCAATGTCTACATACTGACCCTCCCACAGTGCAGTAATACCTCAATACTGAACCACTGACAGTGCAGCACCAGCTCAATACACACCCTTCGAGATTGCAGCTCTGCCTCAGTACTGACTATCCGATAGTGTGCCACTCCCGCAGCACTGAGCCTCCGACAGGGTCGCTCTCCATCTTTCCTAACCCACCGACTGTGCAGCACTCTCTAATTCTCCACCTTCCAATAGTTCATATTCTCCAACCACTCAGCCTACAGCCTTTGATGGAAGATAGAAATAGTGAGGTTGAATATGATTCGAACATTTTACTTTAGAATTGAATCAGCGGTCACTCTTTGTTAAGGTGTAGAAGACGGATAAAAGCTTCACACAGGTTACTTTTCACATACAGATGCATCACAGTACCATTGGAACATGTCCCCATGTTGTGACAATTCACTGAAATTTCAAAAGCCCTTTTCGGAATCCAGTACCAGATATGGGCAATCTCCAGGAAAAAAAATCATCAGAATATGTTAATTCTGTCTATGTGATAAAGTTTCAACATTTAGCAAAAGCATAATAAAACGATAGTAACATTTAAAAAATGATAAGTTAGTGTGCACTTTGAAGTTATTGATGTTTTAAGAAAGAATTCTGATAACCTGGTCCAGTATATCACTAAGTTCTAGTGGACTATATTCATTTCGAAGTGAACATGATCAGAAAGCTTTCTGAAGGGCCGTTGCCGCGGGGATATAGACTTTCAATAATCTAATTGGAAATACATATATATATTATGTATATATATATATATATATATATATATATATATATATATATTATAAGAACATTCTGTGGAAAGTTTATAAAGTGGTTTAGAATAATACAGATGACGCGAATACTGAAACAAGGTAAACTGGTTGTATGAGTTGTTATTAAAACATATTACAAACATTTATTGAACATAAAAGCTCTCACAGTGACCATAGAGTGAGAACGTCCACAACTATTAAACCATTATGAAAAGCAGTGAATAACAGCACCTTAAGATAAAAGAGCTTATTCAAAGAAGCAACACTACGGTTGCTAAGGGCAATGTAATTCAATCAAAATTGACAGATGGATAGGAAATCATACCACTGAAAAGCCAGCAGTGTTGAAATTCTGCTTCTCACCAGAGCTCTCTGCGTGGCTGCTCATTTCAAACTTCATTGCGCTGACCATTATCAGCTCACTATTCTTGTTCCTTAAGGTAACAATTTGCTTTAAAGCTTGATGCACGATTATAAGATATTTCTGACTGTAGCATTGAATAGTTTTATGTTCTGGATTCTATATTGGAATTAAGATTATGCTTTCCATCTTTGTATATCTTTAACGTTCCATGTACTGAATTATTTAAAGTGTTTTGCAAGTTCTGGCTCATGAATAAATGTTTAAATAAGATAGGAAACAGAATGCCTCACGCAGTATTGTGTACACGACTTCACAGAGCTCAACACTGCACGTTCCTGACGAGGGAAATAATTTTTATAACGAGAGCCACGGACCATTATAATATCCATGTATTTGTACCATAGCTGAGCATTATATTGTTTTCAAAGAATAATCTAGATGAAGAGTACGATCGCTGTTGGAATCCTTCACTGAGGGTGTGGTGGATCATTTCTTCAGTCACCAAGCACGAGTATGTGAGAGGTGGATATTTTAAACTCAGGTGAAGATAATTTTCAGACAAGAGGTCGTGATCTGGAACAACCCCTTAAGGATGAAGGTTGTAATCCACATAAGGCAATGCGTGATTGCAGCACTCCCTCAGCAATGACCATTTGACAGTGCACTGCCCCCCTCAGTACAGAGTCACTGACAGTGAGTCACTCCCTCAGTACTGACATTCGGTTTGTGCAGCACTCCCTCATTACTGACCCTCTGACAGTCCCGCGCCCCCCTCAATTAGCACTCACCCCCTCCTCCACGTTTTTACACAATAAGGTAGTCGTGTATTCAACGGACTGACATGTTCTCACAGTTAAAGTTCTGAAAACCTGAAACAATAAGAGAATCACAGAATCGCAGAATTGCGACTGAGCAGAAAGAGGCCATTGGCCCATCGTGTCTAAACCTGCCGCCCGAATGAGCATCATGGCTCAGTGCCATCCTCCTGACTTGTCCCTGTAACTCATCATATGTTGTCCATATAAATAATCATGTAATTGCCTCTTGAATGCTTCGATTGAACCTGAACCCACCAAACTTCCAATCTGTCCACTGCAGTCCAGAACCACTTACTATTTGAATAAGACATTCTTTCCTTTCAACCCAGATATATCCGGCGGGATTAGAAAGGTCACGGGTACTGAAACAATGGATGATCTCTCTCATAGTGAAATCAGGATCGACCCCGACTGCCCCTCCATTTTGTTTGATATCTAAAGAGTAAGTGCCGATGACACCATTGAGCGAGCTGGTTGGGAAGAATCTTAGCTCTGAGACTGTAGGGATTTAATCAGCACTCATCATCTAAAACAAAATCAGCAACTGATGGAGCAAATCAAAACAAGCACATATATCAAACATGTTTAACTGTTTATTTTCTAGTAGGATCTCCTGTTGATCAGGTCCCCACAGTAATATTCTTACTGGAGGATATGGACTGTAACTGAGCTACACTCACATAGAAGCTGCCGTTGGACTATTTTGGTGTCAAGTGAGGAGAGGGTTAGATTCAATGTCATTTCTCCAAATTCCACCCGCTAACCCGCACTTCACACATGAAGGTCGCTTGGTTGAGTCACTGAATGGTTTCTTTACTTGAGCGTAATTCAGAGCTTTTATGAGAAACGCAGAGGGTAGGAATTCTTACCATCAGCTGCATCTGGGCGGAATGTTATCCTGATTTGAAACTCATGGTAGGCTGGCTTTATGGTGGGCAGAGCAATGTAGGAGTTGGGGTCCTGTGTGAAATATGGGATCTTATGTTCTGTAAAGACAAGAAAATGTACAAAGGTTTATTGAAGGAATAAAAAAGTCCCTCTTGAGTTTTTAAAATTTAAAGTGGTTCAGCAGTAGCCTCATGGCCCCCAAGTCAAAAGGGCTTTAGTTTAAATCTCACTTTATATAATTTAGGCTGACACTTCAGTGAATTACTGAGGGAGTGTGACAGTGTCAGACGTGCAGCCTTTCAAATGAGACTTTAAACTGAGGCCCTGCAAGCTCTCACAGGTGGACATCAAAGATCCCATGGCACTCTGTGAGCCTCCCTGTGTAGAGTTGGGGGTTGCAATCATTTCACTCAGGGCCGACGGTCAAAAAGTACTTTTTTGAACTTTTGGAGCTAAATTAGTTCAAGCGTCATGAATTAGCACTGAGGGTCTGTAACGTCCATACCTTTCTTCATATCAGTGAAATGTTTTCAATTTAAGGTTGTGTAAACTGAAGGTCTATTTGACAAGATACCAGAAGATGCCAGGTCACCGTGGAAATGGTTGGAGTTTTGGGAGATTCTCTGGTTTCAATTGATCTGCCAGTTTGCTGAGATTGTTTAGCTGCATCTGGGACAGGCACGGTGAGGCAATCCCCAACCAGATTGTGCCACAAGTATATTCTTCCTTTAATGTGGGGGCCTGACAGCACCAAATGGCACAGGCGCCTCTTTCCTGAATGCTGCTATGACTCCAAAAATATATTTTTTAACAATCTTATCAAGGTGCATGTTCACTTCACAGGCCTGAAAGGTGGACAGGTTCTGTGTCTGCAACGTTAGGTGTTGAGGTCGTGTATGTGCTGGCATTAATTTTCCCAAATTCGCTAGATTCTGGAAAGGTCCCATCAGATCTGAAATCAATACATTTAACCCTTCTATTCAAGAAGGGAGAGAGCAGAAATCAGGGAATGATAGGGAAGTTACCTTGATGCCTGTCATGGGGAAGGTGTTAGAATTGATCGTCAACCGGGTTCTCGCTGGCCACTTCGAAAAACTAAAGTTAACGGGCGAGAGTCAGCATGGTTTTATGCAAGAGGACTCATGGTGAACCGATTTATTTGATGCTGCAACTTGCACTATGGATAAAGGGGAACCTGTATATCTGCTGTGCTTGGGTTTTCAGAAGGCATTTGATAAGCTGCCACATGAAAAGTGTTTGCTGAAAACATAAGCTCAGCATATCGGGGGGTCACACAGTAACATGGACAGAACGTTGGCTGGCTAGAACATTGGGAGGTGTAGGGCATGAGGCTCTTTTACCAGAACATGGGCGGGACATGTTGATCCACTGTGAGAGCGGGAGCGAGGCCTGTTGCTCCATTGTCACAGCTGGCGTGGGTCCCTTTGATGCATTGCCAGAGCGGAGGCGGGGCCTGTTGCTCTATTGGCAGATCTGAGGTGTGTCCTTATGCTTCCTGGTCGGAGTGGAGGCGGGGCCTGTTGCTCCATTGTCAGAGCGGAGGTGTGGCCTGCTGCTTCATGGTCGAAGTGGAGGAGGGGCCCATTGCTCCATTGTCAGAGCGGAGGTGTGGCCTGCTGCTTGCTGGTCAGAGTGGAGGAGTGGCCTGTTGCTCCATTGTCAGAGCAGTGGTGTGTCCTGCTGATTCCTGATCGGAGTGGAGGAGGGGCCTGCTGCTCCATTGTCAGAGCGGTGGTGTGGCCTGCTGCTTCCTGGTTGGAGTGGAGGAGGGGCCTGTTGCTCCATTGTCAGAGCGGAGGTGTGGCCTGCTGCTTCCTGGTCGGAGTGTAGGAGGGGCCTGTTGCTCCATTGTCAGAGCGGAGGTGTGGCCTGCTGCTTGCTGGTCGGAGTGGAGGAGGGGCCTGTTGCTCTATCGTCAGATCGGACGTGTCGCCTGCTGCTTCCTGGTCGGAGTGGAGAAGGGGCCTGTTGCTCCATTGTCAGAGCAGTGGTGTGTCCTGCTGATTCCTGATCGGAGTGGAGGAGGGGCTTGCTGCTCCATTGTCAGAGCGGTGGTGTGGCCTGCTGCTTCCTGGTTGGAGTGGAGGAGGGGCCTGTTGCTCCATTGTCAGAGCGGAGGTGTGGCCTGCTGCTTCCTGGTCGGAGTGGAGGAGGGGCCTGTTGCTCCATTGTCAGAGCGGAGGTGTGGCCTGCTGCTTTCTGGTCGGAGTGGAGGAAGGGCCTGTTGCTCCATTGTCAGAGGGGAGGTGTGGCCTGCTGCTTCCTGGTCAGAGTGGAGGAGAGGCCTGTTGCTGCATTGTCAGAGCGGAGGTGTGGCCTGCTGCTCCCTGGTCGGAGTGGAGGTGTGCCCTGTTGCTCCATTGTCAGATCGGAGGTGTGTTCTGCTGCTTCATGGCCGGAGTGGATGAGGGACCTGTTGCTCCATTGTCAGAGTGGAGGTGTGGCCTGCTGCTTCCTGGTTGGAGTGGAGGAGGGGCCTGTTGCTGCATTGTCAGAGTGGAGGTGTGGCCTGCTGCTTCCTGGTCGGAGTGGAGGAGGGGCCTGTTGCTCCATTTTTGCGCCTGTAGCAGGACCTATTGCTTCAGAGTCAGAAGAGAAGTGGGGCATGATGCGCCATTGCTCCATGCAGGTGGGGCATTTTGCTCTAGTTTGGAAGCAGAGGCAGGGCCTGTTCCTATATTTTTCATAAACTCACAATCTTCCCCCTCCCTGTGAAACACACTGACGCTCTCGCCCCCTCTCAATGACAGGTACTCACACGCTCTTCCTCTCTCTGTCTCGCACACACTTACCCTCACCCCACTCTCTGCGACACACACTCACACTCTCCCACCCTCTATGTCACTCACAGTCGCATCACCCCTTCCCTTTTTCATAGACATTCACGCTCTCGCCCACTCTCAATGACAAGCCCTCGCACGCATGCACTCTCCCCTCTCACTGTCACACACACTCACACTATCCAACCCTCTCTTTCACACCTACTCACACTTTCCCCCTCTCTTTCATGCATACTCACAATCACTTCCTCTCTCCGTCACACACTCACACTCTATAACCTCCCTGTGATAAAAAAATGACACTCTCTCCCTCCCTCTGCCATACCAAAACACACTCTCCCCCTCACTATAATGCACACCTACACTCTATCCCCTCCCTGTGATACACAATCACAATCTCGTCCTCTCTATATGACAAGCACTTACACTCTCTCCCTGTCTCTGTCACACACACTCACACTCTCCCCTTCACTCTCGCCCCCTCTTTGTGAAAAGCACTCATACTCCGTCCCTTTGTTTGTCACACACACGCACAAACTCTCTCTTACATGCTGACATACTCTCCGCCTCTCTGTCACACACAGACAGGCTCGCACACGCTCCCTCGCACAAGTGAACACTCTCTCACTCTATCTGTCAAACACACGCGCACTATCCACTCTTCTCTGTCACACACATTCACACTATCCCGCTCTCTCTGTTGCTCACACTCACACTATCCGCTTCTCTCTGCCACACACACTTATACTCCCCCTCTGTGTGACATACACACACATTCTCCTCCTCTCTCTATGACAAGCACTCACATTCTCTCCCTCTGTCAAACACACGCTCACCCTCTCTCTGTCAAATGCATTCACACTCTCTGACACTCTGTAACACACAATCACTCCCCCACTTATACACTCACCCTGACTCCTGCAGTCACGGACACTCACATCCTCTGCATCTCCGTCAGAAACACTCACACTTAGTCCCTCTCTCATACACACACATTCACGTGGTCTCTCTGACACAATCATTCACACTCTCTCTCTCTTTCTGTAACACACACTCAGGCTCTCCTCCTCTCTCTTTGACAACCACTCACACTTTCTCCATCTGTCACAAACATTCACAATATCTACCTCCCTCCATCACAAAAAATCACAGCCTCTCCCTCTCTCTGTCACAATAAAATCACACTTTCTCCCTCTGTCTGTCACACAGTCACTGTCTCTCCCTCTCTCTGTTATACACATTCACACCCACTCCCTCTCTGTGACAAGAACTCACAGTCTCTCCCTATGGCACAAACATTCACACTCTCTCCCTCTCTCTGTCACACATACTCTGACTCCCCTCTCTCTCTGCTACACACACTCATGGTCTCTGCCTCTGGCATGTATATTTACACTCTCTCCGTCATACACACTCAGCCTCTCCCCCTCTCTGTGCGACGTGCACTCACAGTATCTATCTCTGTCACATTCATTCACTCTCTCTCTCTGTCACAACTCCACTATTTGCCAATGTTCTACATCTCAGTTCTTTCTTTTACACTACTCCGTCCCTCTAAAACTCTCACATGTCCCAGCTGGACCACGTAAATGGACGACTTCAGTTGGATGCAAGAAGAATTGGATTGACAGGTTAAACAGAACCTGTTTGTTCTGTGGCTGGAATTAATGTCAGTCTCCATGGACCCTTCCCGAAACTCTTAAGGAGGGTGACTCCTCAAAATGTTAGCTCATCGTGTCAGCGGCATCTTCAGCCCATATTAACAGGGATCTGCAGATCCAAGAGAGAAAGAGACTATATCATGGGGACAGTGAAAGCTGGTGGTTTTGCGTTTTTGGGAGAGGGGGAATGTGGTGCATCGCTCTGGAATCAGTGAGAGGCAGGGCCTGTCGCAATGGATGCAATGTGGGACATTCCCCCTGGCTCTGCTGGCAGAGGCAGAGGGTGTAGTGGAGACTTTGAATCTGGTAACAGCGTGGGGACAGAGCAAAGCTAGCACCTGCGTTCATGGTCACTGGACGGGCCTCGACCTAATCCAAATCCTGGTTTCAGCTTTTTCCCTCTAGTGCCCTTAAAATTGGATCCTAGATGTGGAGGGCGGTAGACTGGCGTGGTTAAATGCCAACTCCTTCCTGCAGAGAAATAAGAACAGGAAGAGGGAAAACGTACCAGGTAGACTGGGGCGAGCTTGCTCCTGCTACACATTCACTGGGGCAGATAAAGATATACCAGGAAGATGGAGGGATGGGGGTTTTCAGCACTGTGGGTTTCCCATATAAAGAACTCTAACAAACAATTCTCTATGTTGCATGTGCTTTCAAATTATTTGTTTCCATTTGGAAAGAATCAGTGTGAGAAACTTGGAAAATTTTACTTGAAATGTATGGAAACGTTAAACAAGATACATTGTGTAGGGTTATGCATTGATTTTGTATTGAAGCGAAATTACAGAATGGAGCAAAATTTACCTACCCCCATTCTGAATGGGATTAGAGAATGATAAATGTACCTAATGGGCACATAGCAGTCTGAAATAATCCCCAACTAACATCCCCAGCCAGTATCTCCAATGAGGAATGAGGAGGGAGTTCATATCCAGGGTCAGGTGGTGAAAGAGTGAATGCACCACCCGAGTGAACTGTGCACCCTGCTGTAAACTTCAATCCCTTACAATATTATTCAATATTCACAGTTACTCAATCTGTTTCCAGATGCACCCATGCAGTAAGTGAACTTCTCTGAGACTGGCAGAGAGCAGCGCCTGTAGTGGCGCTGAGTGGCCAGCAGAGAGGGGGGGGGGGCGTTGTATCACTTTAATCTCAAGACTGTAAACGGAATGAGAAGAGGCTTTTACCCTGGGAGCTGGGAATGTGGAATCAACTCAGCACTCACACAGGCAGTGTGTGGTGGGAAGGGAGAGAGAAGAAACAGAGAGTGTGAAACAGAGATATAGAGAGAGTTAGTTAGAGAGAGTCATCAAGGGGGAAATTGCAACAGAGAGATACAAGGGCAGTGGCAAAGTGAGAGAGCGGCAGAGAGAGACTGATAGAGAAATACACATTGCACAAGGTATTGACAAAGGGAGGGCGTGAGACAGGCAGAATCAAATGGAAAGAGAGAGAGAGAAATAAAAATGATTAAGAGAGCAAGAGAGAGTGAAAGAGAGTCACAGTGACTGAGATTCACAGAGGCTGAGAGAGACAAACGGAGTTGAGAGAGAAATAATGGGAGACAGCCAGAGAGAAAGATTAAGAGGCAGAGAGACATCTGCAGGCTGCCAGAGGCAGAGATGGCGGAAGCGCGGGAGATAGAGTGAGAGAGATAGAGCAACAGAAGAGGATAGGCAGAGCGAGGAGAGAGCAAGGGAGAGGTAGAAGGAGAGTGAGAGGATGAGAATGAGAGGCAGAGCGGGTTGGAGGCTGGGAAATAGAGGGCGACTCAGAGTGAAGCAGAGAGTGAGACAGTGAGACAGGCCCGGGCAAAGGCAGAGACAACAAAGGGGGTGCAAAGAAAGGAAGAGAGGCAGGGATAGAAATAGATTGAAAGAGAGGGACAGAGATAACTACAGACAGGGAGAGCAGGAAAGTCACTGAAAAAATCAGGGACAGACCTCACGGGAGAGGGAGAGAAAGGGAGATAGAGAGTCAGGGAGAGGGAAAGAGAGATTAAGCGATGGAAAAATAATAAGCACGAGAGACAGAGAGATAAAGAGAGGGGGTTGGAGAGGAAGGGGAGGCAGGGGCAGAGAGAGACTGATGAAATCAGGCAGAGACAAAGCGACAGACTTTGATCGGGCGTCATACAGAAAGAGTAGAGACAGAGAATGAGAGGGGCGGCCAAAGAAATGGAGGCCGAGAGATTCAGCAAGAGAGAGAGAGAATGTGAGGGAGGGAGAGATAGAGAGGGAGAAATGAAAAGGAAGACTGAGGCAGACATATTGACTGAGGGAGCCAGAGGCTGAGGGATAGGCAGACAGTGATTGAGGGAGACAGATAGAAAGAGACAAGAAAACAGACATAGAGAGATAGACAGCACACACACGGAGTGGCAGAGACAGAGACAGAGAGAGAGCTAAAGAGAGACAGAGATGCAGAGACGGTCAGAGAGATACAGAGAGAAAGGCATCGAGGGTGAGATGGTGACAGATAGGGAAAGAGCGAGGAAGAGAGTGAGAGAACTAGAGATGTAAAGGACGTTCTTTTTCTTGGACTGTCGCTTTAAAACTGGACTGCGGCTTTAAAAACCAGCATGGCTACAGTTTAAAGGCGATTTCAGTGGAATGGAATGAAGAATATCCACAAACTTACTATCGTGGGAAATAGCGTGTCATAAAAGAAGACGATTGTTCTGGAAAGGATCCCTCGATAACAGTTCTGTTGAAGCGTCATGAGGACTCGAAATGTCCACTGTGACCCTCCCCATCAATGCTGCCAGAGCGGCTGAGTTTTTCCAGGTATTTCTGTTTTTGATTGTGTTCTGCATTTCCAGCCTCCGCAGTTCTTTGCTTTTATCCCTGGACTAATGGGAATTGCCTGACGCCAACATTTGAATTATCTTCTGACCAGGTGACAGGGTTTTGTGCGGTAACAGTGCTGGCAGTTCAGATCCTAGCCTGCAAAGAGGGGAGATGTCGAACTTCTCTCTCCTGTGTTTTTTTAAGATTGCAGTAAGCAGCTAGCTGGCTATTTCTCACAATTTGTAACCTGATTTCTCTGAAAACCTTTGTAAAAAAGCAAAGGGGGGGGGGGCGGGGCTAATCACCAGTAGAGACTTGAAAAGCAAGGTTTTCAACCAGTGAGCAGCAGAGGGAAGATGCTGAGTGACCAGCTCGTGTCATTAACAAAAAACACGCAAGAAATTTGGATGATCTCAATCCAAAGTAACCCATTTAAGGCTGTACTCCCGGTTGGTGTTATTGAACAGCTTTACCTCACCCCTTAAATTTCATTCTTTTAATTTCGTGTGTGTGTCTGCGTGTGTTTGTGCCTTTTGTGTGTGTGAGCCTGTGTTTGTGTGTGTGTTCGTGTGTGTGTGTCTGTGTGATTGTGTGTGTGTGTGTGCGTGTGTGTGTTTGTGTGCGTGTGCCTGTGTGTTTGTGTGTGTGTGTGTGTGTGTGTGTGTGTGAGCGTGTGTGTGTCTGTGTGATTGTGTGTGTGTGTGTGTGTGTGTGTGTGTGTTTGTGTGCGTGTGCCTGTGTGTTTGTGTGTGTGTGTGTGTGTATGTGCGTGTGTGTGCGTGTGTGTACAGGGGTTTAAGAAGGGGTGGAGTGTGAGTTATTGAGTTAGAAGTTGGCAATTCACATTTGTTTCTTTTGCAACTTGTTAAAAGCAGTTTTTTTCAATAAATAGTTCTTTACTTCTTGGTTTACAAACCTGGTGCTGGTATTCATTTAATCTAGATTAAACATTAAAACAGAATTGGGGCAATGTGGTCGTTTTGCCAAACTGTTCACAATATTCAAGGCTCTGGGAAAAGTGGGACTTCATAATACAGAACACTATCCCCATTGATCGTGACAGCAGACAGAGATAGAGATACAGGCAGAGGGAGAGGAAGGGAGAGACAGAGAAAGACATATAGAGGGAGACAGAGAGACAGAGAGGAAGACCGAGAAAGGGAAGGAGGGAAAGAAGGACAGAGGGAGGAGGAGCCATAAACATAAACAGATTTAGAGGCAGACATATCTGGGGAGTGTGTGTGAGAAAGCGAGCGAGAGAGAGAGACCAAGAGAGAGAGAGAGAGAGAGAGAGAGAGAGAGAGTGACGAATAGGCTACAAGGATAGATATACATAGTGTGAGATAGAGTGACTTCGAGAGGGAGAGGGACCTTCAGAGCAACAGAGCGAGGAGCAGTGAGAGCAAGAGAGAGAGAGAGTGAGAGGAAGACGGACAGTTAGGGAAAGAAGTTCAGGCAGTTGAGGGAGAGAGAGAGCGACAGAGACAGAAGGAAAGTGAGAGAGGGAGCCATGGTGAGGGGGAGAGAGACGTAGAGAAATGCAGGAACGGAGGGAGGTTGAGAGGCAGAAAGGGACAGAGAGAAATTGAAAAGAATTGAGAGAGAGTGAAAGTGAGTGAGAGTGGGGAAGGGAGATGGAGAGGGAAAGTGTGAGACGCAACGAGAGATTGAGAGGGAGGCATAGATATAGTTCGTGAGAGAGATGTTCTTACACACAGAGAGTGTGAGAGAAAAGGTTAGAAGGGGAGAGAGAAAGACAGGGAAAGAGGGGCAGAAAGGCAGAACATTACTGCACCACAGAATGAAGGAGAGCCACTTAGAAATGGAGAGGTTCTGATTGAAAGATCAAGAGAGAAGGCCTGAAAGAAGAATAGGGAGAGAGACAGACACAGAATGGAGACAGAGGTTAAGAGAGAGAAAGTTGCAAGCAGGAGAGAAAGAGGAAGAGAGAGGGAGTGAAGTAAATTAAGGGAGAGAGGGATATTGAGAGAGAGCGAGGAGTATTGAGAGAATGAGAGAGAGAGAGAGAGACAGACAGAGAGGTGGGGGAAACAGGGCGAAAGAGGCAGAGAGAGAGAGATTGCTACACAGAGATTGCTACACACAGGGAGAGACCGGGGGCAGAGAGAGACAGAGAAAGGGAAAGAGGCAAAGAGAGACATAAGGCGAGGGAGAAAAAGGGAGTGAGAAAGGGAGAGATAGATAGTAACAGATAGAGAAAGAGATGGGGAGAGGTGCAGAGATAAAGAGAGTGAAGCGTCCTGATGGGGATAACTGGGGAGATTGTAGGGGAAACAAGACACAGAGTCTCGGGGGTTGGTGTCAGTCATAAGTTGAGGTACAGTGAGGTTGTGAGGTTACGTTAGATAGTCTGAAAAACATTACTCCTCTGCTCATCCTGCCTACTGCGATACTGACACATGGAGAGGGGTGGTGGAAGTTTAACCATGCCCAAAATCTTCCATACCAGGTCCGCTTCCACACCAGGGCCGTGGGAGCCGTTTATAACGTTAACACCATAATCTAACAATGAAGATGAGGGGACTGTGCTCTGAGGAGAGATAGAGTAGCATGGCATAATATTCCTCAGAGGTTAGCGTGATGATATACGCACTGAAACATATAACCTTTTTTCCTGAGTTGGACACTGCAGATGTTCCTTAGGAAAGACATTTTCAAGATTTCATGACGGTCAAAAGCTTTCAGTTCTGGCACCACCATCCTGATTCTTTCTTCTTGTTCCCCAGTATTGCTATGTCCCTTGTATGTTATGTTTACTTGACCTTTTTAAAAATATTTATCGATGTGATTTTCATGGCGCTTGCAAAACCAACATTTGTTGCACATCCCAAATTCCCCCTGAGCTGACTGCTTTGTTAGACTGTTTCCGTGACCAGTTAAGAGTCAACAGCAATACTGTGGACTTGGAGTCACTTGTAGGTCCGATAAGGACAGCAGATTTCCTTCTCTGGAGGTCATTTCTGAACAACATGGGTTTTCCAGTCTTGACAACATCCTGGTAAATCTCCTCTGTTCCCTCTCTAGTGCCGTTCCAGCCTTTCTGTAACGATGTGACCAGAAATGCGCATCGACTCATCAAGCAAATCACTCGATGCCCCTTCTTAACCAGATTTCTTAGCAGGCGTGATACCTTCAGCTAATTGCGGACATTCACCTCAATGCCCCTCACTTCCTGAACACCTCTCATTATGTTACTATTTGCCTTGTAAACCTTTCCGTTGTTTGACTTCCCGAAGACTTCACCTCAAACTTCACTGGCTTTGATTGTATTCGTCACTTTTCTGCGTCTCTGCCCAGTCCATTGATATCTTCTCCCAGTCTACAAAAATCCTCTCCACTATCTACCACGCTGCCGGTGTACATTTTTTGTGATATCTGCAAATTTTTTGATCACACACACCTGCATTTATGCCCGTATCATTAATATATACCACAATATTGGAGGGGAGCTCAAATTGAGATGTGTGTAATTCCAGAGTAAACAACCTTCTGGTCCCAAAAATTACCATAACCCATGATGCTTTTTTTCGTGCTGTTGGGCCTAAATTTTGTATCAAGCTTGCCCATCCCCCTGGATCTTCAGGGATTTTTGTTTTCACCAGCCTGACTTCTATGACCATGTCAAAAGCCTTGAATAAATCCATCTAGACCACACTAAATGCGCAATGACAGTTTGACGTAAGTTGATATGTCTATAAAGATTTTCACTGAAGTGGCTTCAGATGTTATCGAACTCCTTACTCAGAGTTCCATCAAACAATGATCACCTGTCTAATCTCACACTGAACTTGTGCCTGTTTTCACACTCCTGTCATTGTTGGTGGAAGCTGTGCAATACCGAGCTCGCTCTTATTGAACGCCGGATCATTTCCTCCCTCTGACCAGACGTCAGAGTGGGTGCAATTGTACCACATAAATCGCAGGATAGAAAAACAGGTTTGAGGAACAGAGGCTTTGACATTTTTAAAAATAATTCACCCCAAAATAAAACATCACCCAAAGCACACAGATGGACTGCTACAACACAGCTGATGGTGAATGCTGACTTGTTAAAATCCGAAAGGGAACTTTAAACAACTGCCACACTTTGTTTTGAGGTTTGTATAGAATTTGAGATGCTTACCTGTAAAAAAGTAATAATAATACCACCAAGCATTCAAGGCTTTTATAAAGCTAAATTAAACATTTATTACCAATATTAATGATTTCAAATGCACACCGTCACACTGAACACAGAGCCCACACTGAACACAGAGTCCACACTGAACACAGAGCTCGCACTGAACACAGAGCGCACACTGAACACAGAGCTCACACTGAACACAGAGCCCACACTGAGCACAGAGCCCACACTGAACACAGAGACACACTGAACACAGAGCTCACACTGAACACAGAGCTAACACTGAACACAGAGCCCACACTGAACACAGAGCCCACACTGAACACAGTGCACACATTGAACACAGAGACCACACTGAACACAGAGCCCACACTGAACACAGAGATCACACTGAACACAGAGCCCACATTGAACACAGAGCCCACACTGAACACAGAGCCCACACTGAACACAGAGCTCACACTGAACACAGAGCCTACACTGAACACAGAGCCCACACTGAATACAGAGCTCACACTGAGCACAGAGCCCACACTGAACACAGAGCCCACACTGAACAGAGCTCAGACTGAACACAGAGCTCACACTGAACACAGAACTCACACTGAAAACAGAGACCACACTGAACACAGAGCACACACTGAACACAGAGCACACACTGAACACTGAGCTCACACTGAACACAGAGACCACACTGAACACAGAACCCACACTGAACACAGAGACCACACTGAACACAGATCGCACATCGAACACACAGCGGACACTGAACACACAGCCCACACTGAACACACAGCGGACACTGAACACACAGCCCACACTGAACACACAGCGGACACTGAACACACAGCCCACACTGAACACACAGCGGACACTGAACACAGAGCCCACACTGAACACAGAGCTCACACTGAACACAGAGCTCACACTGAACACAGAGCCCACACTGAACACTGGGACCGCACTGAACACAGAGCCAACACTGAACACAGAGCACACACTGAATACAAAGCCCACACTGAACAAAGAGCCCAGACTGAACACAGAGCTCACTCTGAACACAGAGCTCACTCTGAACTCAGAGCCCACACTGAACACAGAACCCACACTGAACACAGAGCCCACACTGAACAAAGAGCCCAGACTGAACACAGAGCTCAGACTGAACACAGCGCCCACACTGAACACAACGCCCACACTGAACACAGCGCCCACACTGAACACAGAGCCCACACTGAACACAGCGCCCACACTGAACACAACGCCCACACTGAACACAGCGCCAACACTGAACACAGAGCCCACACTGAACACAGAGCTCACACTGAACACAGAGCCCACACGGAACACAGAGCTCACACTGAACACAGAGCACACACTGAACTCAGAGCCCACACGGAACACAGAGCTCACACTGAATACAGAGCCCACACTGAACACAGAGCTCACACTGAACACAGAGCCCACATTGAAAAAAGTGACCTCACAAAATATCCTTAGTTAGCACATTTCAAACCCACAACCGCTACCATCTAGAAGGACAAGGGCAGCAGGTAATGTGAAAACCACTACCTGGAACCCCACATCCCACGAATGAACTGTAAAAGGAAATATTTCTCATGATCAATCCATCTCTCACACACCAGTCATCCTGCCCAGTTCCTCCCATGCTTGTGACATTCATTCATCATTGCTTCAGTTTGCGGCAGCTCCAGAAGTTTCAATGTCTAATCGGCTTGAAGCGGGAGGACATTCAGTGTACAGGTGTGGACCATCCGGAACCGTGAAAGAGATGGAGAGGGTCACCGAGCAGCTGTGATCCCATCTCCGTGTGTTTTACAAACTCGCTCGATGGCGGCTCTGCTTTAACCTTAGCTTCTTTAACACAATGAACCTGTCAGCAAAGTGATCATCTACAGCTAGACATGTGTGATTCTGTTACCCCTATTGATTCAGCTCCACACTGCAAGGGTGAGGGAGTTATTCAGCCTTTGGCTTGTTAAATAGAGAATGATGTCCCTCTTTTAAATTGGTGACCGCTGGTCAGGCTGAAGCCAGACTGACACTTCCAGCTCCGGCCTGTTCCAGGAATGAAGTGATCTCCTGTTTAATGAAGGTGTTCGATTAAAGATCACCCACTGTGTACAGGTCCTAAAACCTCATGGAGCTGTCAACACTGAGAACGGGCACAGGGACAACAGAAAGACCCTTGCTGAAGGTCAGCCTCTGGGAGGATATCATGTTTTTACTCAATGTTTCTATAGAATGGGGGAATAATTGGGTGCTGAGATTCACAGAATCAAAAATAGATTCAGAATTCACGATTGTATTAGATATTAGAGTAATTGTTTGTCACAATAGCTGTGTTAGACCTGCTGTATAAACATATATTGATGCTGGTGTGATAGGAGAAAATGTGAGGGGAGCAGCTGAATTAACTGAATTAACTGATAACAGGTGGATTGATTGACACATTCCTGACAGGGAATTTAATTCCTGAGGAAGTGATAAGCGAGAATGTTTTTTTTTACATTTTCACTGATGAGCATCAATAGAAATGCTGTGAAATGATCCATTGACCCTGCAAGATAAACCTGTCAAATTGCAAAGGTCAGCAAGCAGGGCTTCCATTGATGGACAATCAGACAAGGAAATCTCTCCGTTAGAAAGGCATCAATAAAGGGGCAGAATGCAAGGAGCATTCCAATTGCAAGGATTTCAGTGAGTGAATACTGAGCTTACAACTGGAACACGCTGGAGTCTCTGATAATCCGCTCTGATGATAAATCTGATTCTTTTCATACTTTGTGTGTAATTGTTATTATTTGAATTTTGTGCCCAATAAATTCCTCAACGCGTTTCGCTGGTTTGACGTTAAAGTGACCCAATGCCGCCCGCTGTTGGCTCTCTGATAATCTCTGAAGGTAAATCTGATTCTTTTAATACTTGGTGTAAATTGTTACTATTTCAATTTTGTGCTGAATAAACTCTTCAACGCTTAACCTGAACGGTTCGATGCGCTCCAGTTTCCAGGAATGGCTGTATCATCAAAACATTTTTACGCCCCTTTCATTTAAGGGCCGCTCACTGAGTGGTGAGGATCAGCATCAGACAGGCTGGGAGTGTGAGTGTTTCGTTGGTTTAAAAATCCCACCTCCCAAGATCGCATCCTCTTCTCAAACCCGTTTCGCTGTTTTGAGATTAAAGTGAGCCAATGCCACCCTCTGCTGGCTGTACACCGCCACTACAGGCACTGCTCTTTGCCAGTCTCAGAGAAGTTCAGTTACTGCGTCTCTGCCTTTGGGAACAGATTGATCAAGAGTGCATAATGAACAATACTGTCAGGGATTGGAGTTTGCGGCAAGGTGCTGAGCGCCCTCGGCTACTGCATTCAAACTTATAACACCTGATCTTCTACATGAACTCCTTCCTCATTCCTATTGGAGATATTGGCTGGAGAATGGTATTTGGAGATTATTTCAGATTGCTATGTGCACATTCGGTACTGTTATCAAACTCTAATCCCAATCAGAATGGAAGGAGAAAAACTTTGCTGTACATTGTAATTCCTCTGCAATACATTTGCAATGTTTAACCCAACATGTTGGATCTTGCCATTTTTTTAACATTTCCAAGATAATTTTCTCAATTTCTCTTAGCTCCTTTATCGATAGAAAATATATTGAAAACACGAAAAGTGTGTGGGACATGATTTATTGTTACATTTAATTATATAAGAACCCCATCCATCCACATTCCTCGTATATCTCACTCTTCCCCTGTGAACCTGCAGTATCGGAAAACTCGCCCAGTCTCCCAGGCATGGTTACCCCCCTCCTCTTCTTATTTTCCTGCAGGAAAAGGGTGACATTTAACCCGACCCCTCCCCCTTTTACATCTAGTCTCCAATGTATGAGGTCCCAAGAGGGAGAGAGCTGACACCAGGAATGGGATTAGGCAGTGGCCGATCCAGGAACCATGAAGTCGGGTATTATCTTGGCTCTGCCCCCAAAGAGATAGGGCCCTCCCCAAACTGTTACAAGAGATCGAGTCTCCGCTCGCCCGTCTGCCAACAGAGTGAGAGGAAATGCCCAGTTTTGCTGACCACAGCAACAGATCCTGCCTCTCACTGGCACCGTAGCGAAGGCCCCAGCCTCACTGTCCCTAGAGCAGCAGAGCCCTGCCCGCTCTCTAATCATAGTCACAGTATCCACCATCCGTCTGTCACCTGAGCGATAGGCGACAACCCACTTTGTCACAAGACGGACAGTCCCTGCCCCCCCCATATTTTACAATGGGCACAGGACTGGCCCCCACTTTGTCACAACAGAGGCAGCTCATCTCCCCGCTGGAAGAGAGAAATCAATGTGGTAAAATATTGGAAAATCTCAGTGATTCAATTCTTCAAATCCGCGAAAACATCGGAGAATAAGAGTAAAGGGATATTTCAGCACATTCTTCAACTGCTCCCTGAACTTAGTCTGGGTCACGGCGTAAATCCCAGTGTTTGTGCAGCAGCTCAGCAGCTGCAGCATGAAGCCCAATTCCCGCACAGAGTGACCCATCCATACAGAATAAGCCCCCATATAATAAATCCGCCTCCATATAGAATACACCATTAACACCGCCCACAAGAGAATGAAATTGGCCGAGATAACAAACAGTAAAATGATGGATTTCCTCCGACTCTCCATCTCTGGGTCTCTGGGCCTCTCCCCACTGCTGTGAGCCCGGAGTCTCCTGCGGGCTCTGCTGCTCATTAAAATGTGTCTGACGGTGAGAGCATTGAGCAGCAGAATCAGGACAAATGGGACACAAGGAGTAAGAATGTGATGGAGAATTTCGATGACTACCCAGACCGGAGATATCTCAACTTCAAATATTATGCCGCAAAACCATGGGTTGTTCCTCAGCAAATACCAATCTGATAACATAAAATACCAGAAAATATTCTTTAAGAAGCTCAGCACAGTCACTGATCCGAGAACCACAGTCGCCGTTTTCTCAGTGCAATATTTACTTCTTAACTTCTGGCAACAAATGGCCACAAACCGATCAATGGTGAAAGAGACGGTGAACCAGACAGAACAGTCAGTGGCTGCATACAGCAGGACAGCATGGATATTACACACATGCATGGCCCACAGGAAATTAAAATATTCCCAATAAACAATTGGAATGTGTCTCAATATCAGGTCGAAAATAATGACCAGTAGATCCGCTGCTGCCATGGACACCAGGTAGCGACTGACACAATCGGAGAGACCACAATTTCTCCGAATTAAGACCGCAGCCGTCAATAGGTTTGCTGTATGGAACAGTGAAAACAGTGGAATTATACAACATGCTCAAATTTAATAAAATATATATGTTTGGCTGAAGGTGCTGAACTGTTCCATTATGTTGCTGCATCGAGTGATGCATTTAAACTGCTGTAGATACTCTAATAAACGGAAATGTCTGTTATATGGAGGAAGTTAGAAGAGAATATATTTGGAATGAAATTGTGGAAATCGTTGATTATCATAATCTTTTGTCTCATCATTCCTGAAGTGGTTGAAACATTTAGCAATCACAAGACACTTCAAATTTTGATGGAGGAGAGTAATGCAGTCAAACATGATTTATAGAAATAATAGCCGTATAGAGTAAGACTTACCAGGGACGCCAATAATAGCAAGGATTGGATCGTAACGCGCCTGAATAAGCTGGAACGCCCACTGGACTCGGCGTTCCAATGATCTACCCTCCATAGTAACGTCGAAAGTAATGGTGTTCGCTGATAATTGCACACTGCTCAGCACTATTCATGACTCCTCAGATGCTGAAGCAGTCCATGCTCACCGTCTCAAATGCACAAGTCAGGAGTGTGGTGGAAAACTCCCCAGTTTCCTGGATGAGTTCAGTTCCAAAAACACTCAAAGCGCTTGCCATTTGCATCCACAAATAGTCACTCTCTCCCACACTGACGCTCAGTGGCAGCAGTGTGTACCAACTATAAGATGCACTGCAGGAATTCACCGAGATTCTATAGGCAGTACCTTCAAAACTCCACGACCGCTACCATGTAGAAGGGCAGCAGCAGCAGACACATCAGTAAACCATCACGTTTGCGTTCCATCCAACCACAGGTCCCCACCCCTGCATGCCACAGACCACTCTCACCTGTGAATATATTCCCGTTCCTTCAATGTCGTTGGGTCACAATCATGAAAACCCATTGCTACCAGCACTGTGGGTGTATCTACACCGCATGCAATGCACTAGTTCAAGAAGGCAGCTCACCCCCACCTTCACCAGTGCAATTTGGGGCGGGCAAAAAATGCTGGTGGTGTTAGCGAAGCCTAGATGTCATTAATGATTTAACAAATAAAGTTATATAGCAAGGTGACTGATAAAATTAAACATGATAGCTGAATAAAGATAACTTCCGTGAATCCTACTAGGATCAAACAAGAAACAATTAGTGATAAAAATGCTATTGGAAGTAGTGCTGTTTTTTAGAGTTAATAAATTAATACAGATACTCAACTGCAGAGTAAATGACAATAATAGTCATCTAGTTAAACATGATTTATTGAATTAATAATTGCACAGCGGGACATACCAGGCACTCCAACAATAGCCAGGACGGGATAGTAAATGTGTTGTATAATGTAAAGCACGAACCGAATCCGATGATCTAACGTTAACCACCAATCATCTGTGGAAAGCTGGACAATCCAAAAGGATAAATCCCTCGCAATTGTTGTAAAATTCCAGTTTATTGTCCTCAGATTCGGATCTATTTTTGTTACAACGCCATCTATTTTTCTCAGGTTCGGATACATTGTTGGAGCTTTGCAACCTATTGTTCTCGGATTGTGATCTCTCCTCTCCGTCTCGCTGGAGGTGCTGATCACAGTTAGTGACGGAGGTGATGTTCCCGCTGACACTGTGGGATAACATGTTGAAATGAGCCTTTTATAAATAGAAGCGGGAACCTTCTAATGCAACAATTACTATCCTTGGAGGCTGACATTAATTACAGGCACTTGGCACACAGGTTCACTTAACCCCTTTCAAACCAAAACATTTTATAGCACAATGAAGTTTATTTTTTTCCCCCAGCCAGAATGGGATGTATGAGGGTCACTGCGGGAAGGAATGATGGGAATAGCAGAGGCACTGACCATAATACATCAATCCTGCTTGGTCATGGGAGTAGCACCAGAGGATTGGAGGATTTGTCTGTTCTATACCGTTTATCAAAGGAGAGAGGGATATACACTGGGCCTATGAAACTGTTCAGGCATGTTAGATTCTACTTGTGAAAAGATGCCTTTATCAATACAGACTGCAACACAGATAAGTTAATGAGAAATCATGTCTAATAAAGCTGATCGGATCATTTGTTGAAGCAAAAGGAAGTTTTGATGAAGATAACGCTGCTGAATTGTCTACACTGAATTTTCAAAGCTCTGTGGTCTAATTTCCTTTCATAACTTAAAAAAAACGTATGCACTGGATTGATCGGTATGGTTTTTATCATATATTATAATATATACAAAATATCCATATTCCAATATGAGCTACAGCCCCTTGCTGATCACCCTTCCATATCTCCTCGGTGACATCCTTGACCCTGTCACCAGGGGGGCAACACACCGCCCTAGAGCCACATCTCGGCCAAGGAAAGGCCTGCGTTCCCATAAGTAATAAATTCCTGAACACTAAACCTCTTCCTTACCTCTTGCTTCCCATCCCCCGTACAGCCGAGCCCCTCGTGATGCCACAAACCTGGCTCTGACTGCAGTCCTCTGAGGAACCAGCTCCCTCACCAGCTTGCTAGACTGTGTTCAAGAGAATGCTTTACATCAGTATGGGCATCAGCTCTTTCACCTGGAAGTTCAATCAGATCAAAACTCATGAAACATGGATTATCCTTCCTATTACTTTTACATTTCCGGAGGACCACTAGAGCAGCTTTGTTTTTTAGGCTGGTAGATTCATCAATTTGAATGGAAATTTTACCTTCGATGACATTGGTAGCTGGAAAATTCTCTTCCTCATGTGAGTGGCCATGAATTCAAAAAATGTGTGCCTCACTGTAGTGGGAATGCACCCCAATTCCTGTCCCAAATCCACACTCACTTTGACGTTCCAGCAAGTCAGAGGGGTCAGAGTATGTCCTGTTGCTTTGAACCAAGTAGGATGCTGGGGAAAACCTGCACAAGCCACTTTTTGATGAGAGGCATTCAAGTTGTCACAATATTTTTCCAAAGTGTGGTTGCCTCTGTATTGTCAGCGGCTTGTTGAACAGTGTTGTGTGTTTCAACAATTTGACTTCTACATTCTTGTCTCAAAATTTTAATCGTGGAATCTGGCTGGTTCCATTATGTGTCGTTTGGAGAAAAAAAAATCATTCATTCGAAAGTCCCGATTGCTTAGTCATGAAATATGATCTGCTACTAATAGTATCAGTCACAATATTTTGTTCCAAGTGCATTGTGTTACTATTAGGCAGTTACAAAGATATGTTTAGTTTATCCACCAATTACCTGTATAGCAGACACTTGGATTTGCAGATTATGAAAATTTCCGTGTTCATGGGACCATTGCACAGGCTAACCGCAAGGCTGTTCTCATTTCAGCCTGAATGTCAGCTGCCTAAAGAGGTGTGTAAATGTCGTGAGGATAACCTGTTTATAGCATCAGAAGCAACCAGGCCCGAACAATCATGGGAAATGACCGTCCTAAGAAGAGACAGATGGATATGAAACGTTGACCATGTCTTTCCTTCCACAGGGGCTGACAGGCCCGCTAAATCTTTCCAGCAGCTTTTGCTTGTGTGAGAAATGTCCGATTGTCCCACCCAGTGGACATCTTTGAGAACCGGGCTTCACACCTGCGAGAGAGCCTCTGAGATGTGTGGAACAAGCCATGCATGACGCGATCTACATGAAACGGTGAAATCGACTAGATTATCTCACCTTTAATTACAGAATATTCTGATGAGGTTATAGTGCGGCCTTCAAAAACCTAAAAGAATTTTACAGTCAGGACTTCAGTTGCCAGAGTGTAAATTATCAGGCGGTAATGATGTGAGACGTTGCTGAGAGGAATAGGGGATTCTTGTTGAAACTGGGCTTTTACGCGGAACTCTCTCGGTCTAGCAAAGAGACTGCATGTGACTTTGCTTCTCTCTTCGACCTCAAATTTTATCTCCTCAAGGGAAGTGTTCACATACCATAAGGGATGTACAAGTTCAGGAAAGGCACGGAAGAAGGGGAAGGGCGATGGATGAGTCGCTTTTGATCTAAGTTTTTACTTTTCCAATTTTTTGAAGGTATTGGAAATTGGCGGGCCTTCAAATGTCCTTTGTTCTCTGAGTTTGCCGGTTAAGAGCTCACCTAAATGCATTGCGCTCATGCCAGTTTGTTCTCTGTCCATCAGGACTTACTTAGTCTTCAACAGCCCCTGTCTCAAGCGAGCAGGAGCTGTGATCCTGCCTGGAAATTGTTGCCGTCAGTTGGCCCTGGATCCTCAATTGTGGGAGGGTTGTGAAGTCAGTCGGCCTGATCGAATATCACAAAGTCTGGTTTGACTTGTGCCCAAGCATGTTGTTTTATTAAAGTTGCCTGGATACACATGGGGATGTGTTATATGGGGTAAACGCTGTGACGTCTAGAGGATGGAAGGGGTAATGGCCTGTACCCACAGGTGATTTAGAGAAACTGAACTGGCCAGAAAATTTGCTCCTGGTATATACTTGCGGAGGTGCCCTCTGTCCGAATTGCTGAATCGGTGTTCTTTCGGTCGATCGCCATGGGGAAATGAAAACCCATTTGCGACTCAAAGGAGTGATCACGGTATCCACTGCACGCAGTTCGACCAAGGACTTGTCTCCTCGTCGGGGAATTAAACCCCGGTCTCCCGCGTGACAGAGGCGATATTCACCACTACACTAACGGGGAGAGGCTGGCTACTCTATTCCACAGGAGATAGCGAGATCCCAATTTACCCTGGGATTTCCAGCTTGAAGCAGCAGTTACCCAGACTGCACAATTCAGACATTTACCTTGTATCGGATTAAACCCGATGCATCATCCTTCGTGAAAATCTTTCAAACGCGTCAGTTTTGCCCGTTATCCAGAAGAAAAGATGTTTCTTCGTCAGCTTTTTGCCTCATTTTGTCACTCGCAATGTCTTGCAAAGAATTCGCTTCAGACACCAATCTCCTGCAGCCAAGCTCCACGCTCCATTTCCATAATCCACACAATAACAGTCAGGGAGCCGGTTTCAAAGCATCACATGTAACTGGGAAAAATAAGATTTTGTCTCAATTTCCGTTCAGCAACGTTAGCAAAGTTGTCAGAAGCAACGTTTCCGAATCACGGGCAGCAACACTCTGGAATGTAAATCCTTCTTGTTCCCTCTTCAGGGTCCATGTAGGAAAGGCGGGGAGGGGGGTGGGGGGGGCATGCAAGATGAAAATAAAATGCTAGAACTCTCATAGTCAGCTTTCAGCACAGAAGTAAAACAAGGCGCTCGATCGCTAGTTTTCCGTAATCTGTTTATTTCAGTTTGTGCTCTGTCCATCACAGCCTTTCTTAAGGCTTTAACAGCATCGGGCTCAGGCGAGCTGGAGCGGTGACCCTGACTGGAACTTGTTACTGTCATTTAGCCCGAGGTCCTCAATTGTGGCCCGGTTGTCCAGTCAGGCGGCCTGGTCGCTTATCACAAAGTCTGGTGTGAATTTTGATTTTTAATCCAATTTGGCCCCTATTCAGAGATAAACGCTTACAGCAGCAGTTGGATCCATGGAGGAAGAGCGGCGCCATGAAAATGAAAATAAAGGTTTGAATGTTCATGGTCAGCTTTCAGCACATAAACAAAACAAGGCGCTCGATCGCAGGGCTAGAAATCACATATTTCTTGAGGACTGTAGTTGCAGAAGAGAGAACAAGCAGCGGGCGATGTGTTCAGGGAAGCAGAGGCTGCATGACGAAAGCGTGTTTTGATACAGACGTTTATGGGACCATTGCATAGGCTAACCACAAGGCTGTTCTCATTTCAGACTGAATGATAACTGCCTAAAGAGGTGTGTAAATGCCGTAAGGATAGCCTGCTCACAGCATCAGAAGCTAACAGGCCCGAGCAATGTTGGGAAATGACCTTTCTGAAGAACAATCCAATGGATTTGAAACCTTGACCATGTCTATTTCACCACAGAGGCTGTGAGACCCGCTGAGCTCTTCCAGCAATATTTGTTTTTGTGAAAAATGTCCGATTGTCTCAGCCAGTGGACATCTTTGACACCTGGGCTTCTCATTTGGGACAGAACATCTTGGTTGTGTGGAACAAGCCATTCGTGCTACATGTGACGCTGTATTCGAATATTTTACCTCACCTTTCAGCACAGTATATTCTGAAGAGGTTATGGAGCGGCCTTCAAAATCCCGACACAATGTTGAAGTCAAAACTTTCGTTGCAGAAAGCTGAGTTATCAGGCGGTAATGATTTGAGGCGTTGCTGAGAGAAATAGGGGATTCTTGGTGAAACTTTGTTTTTACGCTAAACTATCTTGACCTAGCTGCATGTGAGTTTGGTTTTCCCTTCGATCAGAATTGTTAAGTCCTCAAGGGAAGTGGTCACATACCCTAAGGAATGTACAAGCTGAAGGATGGGGTGGAAGAAGGGGAAGTGCGATTGAATGAGTAGCGTCTGATATCAGTTTTTACTTTTCCTATTTGTTGCGCTGAATGGAATCTTGCGTTCCTTCAAATGTTCTTAATTTTTATCCATTTGCCAGTTTGGAGCTCACCATAACACATTGCATTCATTTCATTTGGCGCCTGTCCGGCATAGCCTTACTGAAGTCTTGAACAGCATCGGGTGCAGGCAACCAGGAGCTGCGATCCTGCCTGGAACTTGCCGTCAGTCAGCCCTGGGTCCTGAATTGTGGCCGGGTTGTGAAGTAATTCGGCTTGATCGGTTATTACAAATTCTGCTATGACTTGTACCGGTGCCATTTCTAAAGCACGTTGTTTCATTAAAGTTCCCTGGATACACATGGGGACGCTTTATATTGGGTAAACGCAGCGATGTCCAGAGGATGGAAGGGGGAAAGAGCCGTTACCCACAGGTGATGTCGATAAGCTGACCTGTACAGAAACTTTGCTCCGGGTATATATTTGGGGAGGTGCCATCTCTCTGAATTGCTGAGTCGATGTCATGTCGGTCGATCACCATCCGAAAAACATAACCCATTTGTGAATCAAAAGCTTAATCACGGTCTCCACCGCGCACAGTTCGAGCAAGGACTTGTCTCCTCATCGGGGAATTGATCCCCGGTCTCCCGCGTGATAGGTGGGGATACTCACCACTATACTAACGAGGAGAGGTCTGCTTTTATTGTCCACGGGAGACAGCGAAAATCCAATTTGCCCTGGGATTTCCAGTTTGAAGCAGCAGTTACCCAGCTTGCCTTCAGAATGTAGAAATTTATCTTCCATCCTATTAAACCTGATGCATCATCCTTCTTGAAAATCATTCGACTGCATCACTTTTGTCGTTATCGAGAAGCGAAGATTCTTCCTCGTGGGCTATTTGCCTCATTTGTTACTTGCAAAATGTGGCAAAGAAAATGCAAGGATTTCAAGTCGTCCATCTGGTGTAGACCCCGATCCCCTGCGCTCTATTTCCATAATCTACGCAGCACCAGTCAGGGAGCCGGATTCAAAACATCACATGTAACCTGAAAGTGAAAATGAAGATTATTTATTCATTTCCACTCAGGAACATAAGCAAACTTGTCAGAAGCAACATTTCCAAATCACGGGCTGGCGCACCCTGGAATGTAAATGCTTCTTGGTCCCTCTTTAGAGACAGGCTCAGGGCAGCAGCAGGATCCATGTAGGGAAGCGGCACCGGGCAAAATGCAAAACAAAATACTCTTAAATGCTCCTGGTCAGCCTTCACCCTAAAATAAATCAAAGCACTCGATCAGAGGCTTAAATTCACGAATATCTCGAAACTTGGAGATGCAGAAGTGAGGACAAAGGGGGCGATGAGTTCTGGAAACAAGAGGTTGTTTTTCCAATGCCTTGCTCCACACCGTCTCCCAATGCCTTTATTTTGTTTGCAGGCCCTTAAGGCTGTGCGAGTTTCATCTAATAACCTTTTACTGCCGATGTGTTTGGAGATTTTAAGCACCGCATTCCCTTTCAATAATCTCTTTCTCCACTCCTACATTCTCCTGGAACAGTCCCCCTTTTGGCCCTTAGTTTAAACCAAGGGAGCCAAAGGTAGTCCTGCTGTCCTCCCTCTTTAAGTACCGCCACCCATTGATTCTGGCCAGGTGTCAAGCTTTGGCACGTAAAAAGTAACGGTCGGACCATCTGCATTACCTGGACCTTTAATTTAAGTCTCTGCCTTGCCACACTCCTTCTCCATCTGTTAGAGGCCCCGCAATAACAACTTTTTTGCGACTTCCATTTGCGATGAATCACGTATTTTAGGTACATAATCAATAGCGGCTGAAATATAACTTGGACATGAGAGATAATCCGAATCCAGGAGAGTATTTGTTCATTTGACTCCTAGTTCCATAGGTCCTCCCACCATGTGAAAGAATCTATTTGCTCGTTTTCCTCCTTTAAGTCTCTAACCTGTTGCTGTAGTGGATAGCAATCTCTGTATATCTGCTGAGCCTGTCTCCGAATTGTGGTTATGTACTCGGGTAATAGGTTAATTCATGGGACAGCTGGATCAAATACTATGTCAGGTTATCCTTAATGCTTTCCAGGACCTGAATAGTAGCCGTTCCTCTCTTGTATATTTTGAGCAGTTCCACTTTCCCTACCCTTGCCGGCGTCTGTGGGTAGAGGCAAACTGAATGATGATGGATGGGGCAGATCCGATTGTTACCATATTGGATCTTCTGTTGCCACATGGTAATACATTATATCCCATCACCCGTCTATGCAACATGGCTCGGTTCTTTTGCAGACCATATAGTTTTCATTGTACAGTTTGTTGCTGCTCTAAATCAGCGCTTAGCTTCATCTATCCCACATTTAACTATAGTAATACTCCTAGATACTACTGCGGTGACCTATATACTTCACTCTTCTAATGTGGTGCTCGCCATATTCCATCTATATCTACTGCATATGGTGGAATGTCATGATGCCTAATATAGCTGTCCCCTTGTAATAACGCAATATTTTATTCTCTATTAAATACCCTGCTTGGTGTTGACACATGTATGACGAGTATTACTAAGAAAATGCCTATTAGAATATTGCTTTCCTCCATTCGTTCAACATGCGTTCTACATACGCTTGTTAAAGCTTTGAGCTGGCAACCGGTCAAGTCATGATCCTTGTGTCGTGCAAGATTAAATAATTGTTCACTAGTTACCCATAAAGGAAATACCCCTTCGTTAATTGGTTTTATATTCTCTCGGGCTTGTTCCAGAGCCGAGAATCCATGTGCGTTGCAAAGATCATTTCTGCTTGCTTCGTCTGAATTATTTTCCCCGATGTTAATCAGTTTGTTGATCATCCCCGCATTAACTTCGAGCACTGCAGACAGGTTTTGCATTAACTGTGTCATGTCCTGGTCTCTATTTAATTGGGTGTTATGAACCCACTGTCCCCGTTAAGATTTCCTTAACCTTGGAGCTCAAGGTCCGCTCCTTCTGGCCGAAGGATGTCAAGTTCTGAATCAACCATTGAAACGCCCACAACCAGATCTGTGGACAGATTTACATGGGCTCTCGTTATCCGCGATACAGCTTGATCAATTCTGAAGCATATTTAAATCCATGTAATGCGTCCATTTACTGCCCCTTCTCATATCTACAAGTGCCCATGCATCACCTGTCAAAATTACCTCGTAAGGTCTTGGCCGATTCGCTCCGGGCTCACCTTGACCATCACATTATTACGCAAATGGTCCATTGTTGCTCACTGGATTTGTCTATTTCAAAATTGCTTAATCACCTGTCGGTCTCTAACATCCTTCCTTAACTCATGCAGTTTCTGACTTATTTTCCTCACAGAATCATGCATCATTCCTTTTAGTGTCCTACAGCTCCCAATCCTCTTATGATTCGTTCGGGTAACTGCACTGCTCTCGTTATCATTATTTCAAATGGGGTGAACATGGCGGTCCTGCTTCGTTAGCCCTCAGGCGCATTATTATATTAATTTTCTGTCTATCTCTTGAATTGCTTTTGTGATTAATGATTTTTAAAGTTCATTTCATCCTTTCCAACATCCCTGAGCACTGTGGAAGGTAGGGGATTTATATTTCTATTTAAAATTTTACATTTATTTAATGATTCTCCGTGTGAAATGATTTCCCTAACCTGAATCCATCTGGATAGGAACCCTCCACTCCTTCCAGTCTAATATCTCCTGCCGCTGTCCTACGTTGGACCTCAATTCCCTAAACTGCCGATATAACTGTACAATGCACCTTCGTATCCTATGTTTCAATGGCTCAGTATCTTCAGTTCCAGTTACGGTTCTAAGTGGGAACTGTTTAGCTCTGTCTGTCATCATACTGTTAACCGTGTGGTCTTACTTTTTGTAGCTCGCAGGCACGTCAATACAATCACTAATTCATCTATTTAGCCTCTTTACAGGTTTCCCTTTAATTATATCCACATTGTGGTAAATTGTAGTTAAGTATTATTGCTCCTGGCATTTCAATTCCTGAATTACAGATTCCACATAGTTTTATCTCTAAGTTCTTTTTTTCCCCTCACCGGGATCATCATAAGATTCTTTTGAGGTCAGTTTCTCTATTGTCTTGATTGTTTATAATGTTTCCTTACAATTTAGGCTTTATTAACTATTTCGTATCAATGAAGTTTGCTGCCTTCTGATCTTTGCTTATCTCCCTGTGCAGTTCCAATGTCTCAGTTGCTGTCCAGATTATCAAATAGAGTTCCCTTAAAACATTGTGTATATTGTGTCCTCTTTTCCTTACTCTTTCTCCTACTTGCCGCATAACATTTTACGCATACAACAGACTACAATCTTATCGTATTCAGATGTGTGAAGAGAATTTAAAATCCAGTAAAGTATTATGATAACAGTTTTAAAACAGAAATGAGGCATTGACATGTTTTGCTTACTTATCTTCTTCGCAAGCAACATTTTGTTGTCCGCAAAGTAACGCATAAATTGTGCCTAGCCTGTTTCTTTTAGAATTATCACAGATTCATTACCTCAACCAGAAACTGGATTTATGCCAAACTTGGTCAAGGTCTTGAGCTTGTCTTCATATTTTGGGGATTGCCTTAAAAATACAAAAGTCTGCAGCATTTCCATCAGTAACAACTGTTGTCAAACCTTTTAGAATTAAATTAATCTTTTGAGAAAGTATCAGGAACCAAACCTCAAATTTCAAACTTTATAAGAAAGTTAATTTATACTATCAAAATTAAAACAACCCCTTTAGATGTGTAATGATTTATACCCTGATTGGAATTCCCATCTGTTTATCGACACGTTTTTTTTATCTATGGATAGCATCCTCGGTATTCAAAGTAACCTGTTAAATTACATTGCACTTTACATCTCAAAATTCTCCAAAATACAAATTACATTGCTGATGAAATGCAGATTTCCTTTAATATTTAATTCATCCCTTCAAAAGAAACCCATTTTTGTTCATTAGAAACACTTAGGCTTTGTGTTTATGGCTTTCGGTTTCCCTAGAATCGGCTTGAATTTCAGGTAATCTTTCTTTTTCCCTTATAATTTCAGAATACCAGCTCGTAATTGCCAATCCCAATCAACTTGGAAGCTGGTGATACTAGTCTGCAAGGGGGTGGTACAATTGTTGCTTTATCTAACCCTGTTTACCTTTATGTGACCTTCAAATTGAAATATTTCTTTGCCAGAAATCTCAATTCAAACCTCAGTGACAAACTTTTCATTGTTTCAGTAAAATATTCCGTTAATCTAACATCGGGATTTCAACGCTAAAGTGCTGAACTCCACACACAGATAACAATTTATGGAAGAAATCACATTCAAGCTCACATACAAATGCTTCGTGCCCACAAACAAACATATGTTCAGTGGTAAGTATTTATTTTCCTGTATCCTTAACTTGACTTTTAACTCTACATTCTAAACGAAATTTCAAGTAGCAGTGGGGGAAATAAAGGAATCTTGAAGGCTCCATCTTTAGGGAAGACCAAACTGAGGAAAGCTCACATTCCCCCTGCTCCTGCCTGTCAGCGCTTATTAACTCCCTTAGGGCTACACCCTTTTACCCCTTTCTCTCTCTTTCTCTCTTCAGCACAAGCGGCTCTTGTACTTAGATCAATTCTACAAGGTCAGAATAACCATCACCCCTTTCTTTGCCTTATCATTTAATTCTACGCACCACTGATTTTGTTCCCCAATGGTTCCCTGAGGATTCCACCCCACTTTCTGCATTTATGTGATTAATATTGAATGTTGTTCCGCTATGTACCTCGTAATAGAGTCCGCGGTTCCCCTGTCGAGTTCCATTGCACCATTCTGTTTAGCTGACGGCCTTCTGTTCATATATCCCCATCTGTCTTGGCATGTTAGGTTCCCGCGGCCCAAATAATTTAGTTATTTCAGGTATTAGTGGTCTAATGGTTTATCTGGCATCTGGCCTGCGTGGCTTCGGCTAAGGTTGTTTCTCAAACTCTAAACCGCATGCACGTCTCTGCCTACTATCGGCCCCTTCTATCTCCTGTCCGGAGTCGTCCTTCCGATTATTTTGAAACTTGACCGCACCATTCTCGGGTAGGCTTACTGCACTAACTATAGGTGGTACATGAAACAGACTCGCCCACTTTGCAGAGCCGCCCCGACAATCGGATCTGAGTATCCTGCCGACTATGCCAAACTGTGTTTACTTTGACAAAAGGACCACAAGGGACTCAGGTAAAGGTCACATTCGTTTATTCGAGCAATTGCAAGGAGTGAACGATCTCAAAGTAGCTTGAGTTCGCTCTCTGATAAATTACAAGTGTTCAACATATTTATACATTATTAACCACGTTCAAGAACAGTTTCCAGATTCCGATCTCATCTACATATAGGTTGACGTTAAGCATACATCTCTGGTAAATGGTACATGCATCGGATGTCCCTATTTTTTCACCCAGGCAGAAACCTTGACTCCTATCTAACATAAGTATTACCGATCTACAGTGTTCGAATTCTATCAAGACAGTTTTCAACATGTGTTTTCTGACCATCAGTACCCCTCAGCTCAGGTGAAGTGGTATCTGCTCCATATAGTATCTAATGCTTGAGTCTGCAACCACAATCAGCTATTATTATGATGGTACGGTTTATTTTAAATAAAAAAAATATTCTATGCAACTCAAGTGCAGAAGGTCTTATCTGTTCCTTCTCACTGTTTCGATTTCTCGGTTGTATTTTCCTCATCTCCATATCTCTGTGCTTTTCCTTTCTCAATTCTTCCAGTGGATATGCTGAATGGTGACTGAGGTGACTATGAAGGAGAAGGGGACTTCTCCAGCTCTCTGTCACCAACATTCCATGGATAGTGTTCAGAGCTCTCAGGCTTTGCCAGGTTATCTTTTGCTACACTATTGTCTTCTGGTTCTTGAACTTAAGCTCCACCTTCTGGTTCAGAACAAGGTTGAGTTTCATTCATTTTCCGTAAGAATTACCGGCATCTCCTGCACTGTATCGTTTGTAGTCTGCAAATTTCAGGCACTGAAATTATTAAGGAACATTTAATCAAATAGGCCCTTTACTTCCTCTAACCCAAGGAACTAACAAGGTCCAAGATGCTAATACTGGACTTGAAACTATTACAGATTCTACGATTAATGTTGAGGCTGAAACCTCGAGAGCCGATGACACAAGTGTGTTACTGAAATAATACAGACATGGAAACTGATCTGGACCATGTAATTAATACAGGTCCAGAAACTAATAGAGCCACTGAATCACTTACAAGACCTGAATCTAATACAGCTACTCAAACTAGCACAGGCACTGAAACGTAAACAGAGTTAAACTAATATATTTCATGTTAAGAAATAGAGAAAGTTTAAGTATATTATATTTGAACTTGTGGAAGTTAGGATGCGTTTTAGCATTAAAGTTTAATTTTGATATGTATTTCTGTATCTGTGTGTTTTAAGAGAGGAAAAACGGAACGTTTAGTTACATTTTAAAAGGTTGCTTGCATTTCAAACCAAGAGTATATGTCTGCTCTTACGTAAAGGTAAAGACAGAAGATTAGACAAAAAATGATGTTGCAGAGCAAGAAGGAGCCTGCTTGGCAGGTTCCTCCCACAAACATACACACAGTAATAAGGAAACAGCAGTTTTAAGTTCACTTGGAGCCAGTACCCCAGAGAGTCTGGGCACCGGGAGAGGGAGCTGCAGATTCCCCAGGAGGACAAAAATGTATCAAGCAAAAGTAAAACCCCGAAAGCCGGAAGAGTGAATGTCTAAAAGTCCAAAGGAGAAGTTATAGCCAAAGGAACTTGTACAACCAGAGAAAATGTCCAGTTAATCGGAGGTATTGGTGAGGGTCAGGGTGAAAGGCTCCAAGCTTTAGATTAAAATTGAGAGAAGTTTGCAAAAAGCAACAAGTTTCAAAGAGACAAATGAAAGTCTGTAAATATTTGCTATGAGCATGTGAAACAGTGGTGTACTGTTAAAGTTGAGCGTCTGAGAGAGAGTGCTTGGAAGACAGCTTGAATGCATGCGGTGAAAAAGGGAAGAGAAACATCAGAAGTGTGGTTCTAAACATTGGGGCTGAGCCCTTGTGGATGGTGCCTGCGAGAAAATGTCAATTTGGGAGAAGATTCCAAGGCGACGTATTGGAGAATGAAAATGGGAAACCCTCGTCAAAAGGAAATAATTCAGTGAGACTAGTTGGCTCACAATGTAACAGTTGTATGGAGCGAAATGAAGGGAGAACCATAGCATCTGGTAGAGATAGCATCTGTCAAATGAGGTCAGAGTGTGGTTTGTCTGACCTTACGTTTACGTGGACTGAGTACTCACCGTGGAAAATAAAGCATAAGATGGCTTTTGTAACTTATGTTATCCTTATAAATCTATCGTTATCTTAAAGGTGTAAGTGTGTGGGGAAATGAGCAGTGTAATGTGGTAGATATTTTCTTGCTGAATACGTGTTTCATTAATTTGGTAAATGATGTTCAGCTGGCTACCGTGACTCTGTTCAGAAGATAAACTCCACATATCTAAACAGACAATAAATTACGATCGATCACGCTGGGCATCACACGGCGATCACGCTTAACCAGGGGAAACATTGGCAAGGGACCATAAAACACGCTGATTGAATACCAAGTATGTACCGTATTCAGAACCTGAATGTAAAACACACTCTGATCCCAGTATATGTTCTGAAAGCTAAAACACGAACCCTGAGCCCGAAACAGATCCCGAAATTATTGCTGTCTCTGAAACAAACACAGAGCTTCAGAAAAGTCCATATATCACCTCGTTCCCCCGTTGAACTCATACAATCCCTGTCCCCAGGCAAATTGCATATTGCCCTGAAATTTGCCCTGTAAACAAAAACCTCCCTCTGTCCCTGAGGTAGATCAACAGCCTCCCCAGTGCACAGCGTATAACAACCCCTTTCTTGGTGTAGCTGTTACATTTACCCATGTTCCTTTATATCTAGTTTATCACCCTCGCTGCACTGCCTACGAAATGAATCTCACCTCCATGCTGCTCTGGTGTACCTGGCCTATTCCCCACCGGAACAGAGTATGGAGTATATCTCTCCCCTCGTGTACCTTGTGTATCACACTGCTCCATTCCTACAGCTGGTATATCTCTCCCTTTCCAAGATTCAGCTACATATCGACACGGCCCACCCACCTTTTATCTCTCCCAGTCTGCCTGGTATATCACCTCCTGCCCCCGCCTATCTGGTCTACATCTAACGATGTGTCCACCTCTTCAATCTATCTTCCAGCCCCCGTCAACTGGGTATACACCCCCACCCATAATGAAGCATACATTCTCACTGGGAACATGGACACAATCCCACCCAGTGAAGTTGGGAAACTTTCCTCTACCCACGAATCCCTCTGATATGAACACTCCGCCCATATCCCTGTGACATCAGCAGCTGCCTGCTCGTGTTGCGGTTGGACTCCTTTCCTGGTAACTTTGGGTACCATAGTGGCAGGGATAACTTATAACCACGTTGGCTACAGGGGCTCTTCCACTCTGCTTCGAAAGGTGAGCACTCAACCCATATCCACTACCACTCTCTCAATACAACAACAGGCCCCGCCCAACACTGACATCACAATGGCTGTGTCCGGTCCCGCCTTGACAAAGGTAGAACAGGCTCCGCCCCCGCTCTCAAAATGAGGCTACAGACCCCGCCCGCATTCTGAGAATGCTGCAACAATCCCCAACCCCGCCCTGAGAATGGAGAAACAGGCTCCGCCCCCGCTCTGACCATTGAGCAACAGACCCCGCCCCCGCTCTGACCATGGAGAGACAGACCCCGGCCCCGCTCTGACCATTGAGCAACAGGCTCTGTCCCTGCTCTAACAATGAGGTAACAGGCCCCGCCCCCTCTGACAAGACAGAATCAGGCCTTGCCTGCGATTTCAGGGATACATGCCCACCGTCTGCTGGCAGCTCAGCGCCACTGCTGCTCTTTGTCAGACTCAGAGATGTTCAGTAACTGCATGGCTGCATCTGGAAACAGTTTGATGAAGTGTGAATATTGAACAACACAGTAAGGGATTGAAGATTGCAGCAGGGTGCACAGTTCACTCGGGTGGGGTTTTCACTCTTCTGCCAACTTACCCTGTACATGAACACTCTCCTCAATCCTCATTGGAGATATTGGCTGGAGATGGTAGTTTATTAATATTCCAGATTGCAATTTGTACATTCGCTAAAGGTATTAGACTCTAATCCCACTCGGTATGGGATTAGATAAACTTTGCTGTATGCTGTAATTCCTCTGCAATATCTTGTCAATGCTTAATCCGAAACATTGCATCTTGCTAAAAGTTTCTATTTGTTTCCAAGATCGTTTTCTCAATTCCTCACACTGATTATTTGGCTGCAGAGAATATATTGAAAACACAAACGATACATTGGAGAGAATTTTTTGTTACATTTATTTTTATAATAAACACCCAGTGATGCAGCTGTTCACACACCTCATTCCACCATCTTCCTGCTATGTCTCACTCTGTCCCAGTAAAATGCAGTAGGAGCAATTTTGCGCCGAATACCTGGTTTGACATCCCCCCTTCCTTTTCTTATTTCTCTGCAGGCCAGTGGTGGAACTGCCCCCACTCCCCCACCCCCATTCCATCCAGGATCCAATTTGTGAACATCGAAGAGGGAGGCAGCGGATGCCAGGATTGGGATTAAGCCATGACGATGATGACAGGTGCTAGCTTGGCTCTGTCCCCATAGAGAGAGCGCCCTCCCCACTCTGATAGCAGAGTCAGAGACTCCTCTCCCCCCACCCTCTCTGCCTAACAGAGCAAGAGGGAATGCCCCACTCTGCCCACCACAGAGACAGGCGCTGCCCCTCACTGACACCAGAGGGCCAGGCTCCATTCCCTCTTCGCTTCCACTGCAATGCCACGAGTCTCATTGTCCCGATGGCCGCAGGGCCCTCCCTGCTCTCTAACCATGGTCACAGGATCCACCAGCACCTCTGTCACCAGGGCGATAGGTGACAGCCCGCTCTGCCATAACAGGGACACACCCTGGCCCCCATATTTTACAATGGTGACAGGGCTGGTCCCCACTCTGTCACAAGAGAGGCAGCTCACCACCTCGCTGGAAGAGTGATATCAATTGGAAGAAAAGTAGAAACTTTCACTGAATAATTTCTTCAAATCATCGAATGCATCGAAGAATTGGAGAAACGGGATATTTCAGCACATTCTTAATCTGTTCCCTGAACTTAGTCTGGGTAACGGCGTAAATCCCAATGTTTGTGCAGCAGTTCAGGAGCTGCAGCATGGAGCCCAATTCCCGCACATAATTAGCCATCCATACATAATAACACACCATATAATACATTCGCCTCCATACAGAATACACCATTAACATCGCCCACAACAGAATGAAATTGGCTGAGAGAACAAACAGTAAAATGATGGATTTCCTCCGACTCTCCATCTCTGGATCTCTGCGACTCTCCCCACTGCCTTGAGCCCGGAGTCTCCTGCGGGCTCTGCTGCTCATTAAAATGTGTCTGACGGTGAGAAAATTGAGCAGCAGAATCAGGAAAAATGGGACTCAGGGAGTAAGAATGTGATGGAGGATCTCGACAATTTTCCAGGCCGGATTATTCTGAACTTCAAATGTTACCAAACAAAACCATGGTCTGTTGCTCAGCATATACGAATCTGATAGCACAAAATACCAGAAAATATTCTTTAAGAAGCTCAGCACAGTCACTGATCCTAGAACCACAGCCGCCATTTTATCAGTGCAATATTTACTTTTTAGCTTCTGGCAACAAATAGCCACAAACCGATCAAATGTGAAAGTGACGGTGAACCAGACAGCACAGTCAGTGGCTGCATAAAGCAGGACGGCATGGATGTTATACACACGCATGGCCCACAGGAAATTAAAATGTTTCCAATAAACAATTGGAATGTGTCTCAATATCAGGTCGACAAGAATGACCAGTAGATCCGCTGCTGCCATGGACAACAGGTAGCGAGTGACACATTTGGAGAGACCACAATTTCCCTGAGTTAAGATCACAATTGTCACTATGTTCACTGTAAGGAACAGATAAAACAGTAAAATTATGCATCAAGCTTAAAGGAAAAAAAGTATCAGCTTGTTGAAGGTGCTGAATTGATGCATGATATTGTTGAATTCAGTGAAGTATTGAAATTACTGTACATGTGACAATAAACTGAAATGTCTGTGATATGGTGGAGGAAAGCAGGTGGTAAAAAGGAATACATAAGATACTGACATTTCTGAACAATATGTTAATCATTAAACTGTTTCCCCTGCTCTCTTGAAATACTTGAGACAAATCCGCAATCTCGAAACAAATCGAACTTTGGTGAAGAATATTAATACAGTTAAACATGGCTTATAAATGTGATCTTCGGACACAATGAGACTGAAAAGGGACGCCAATAATACCGAGGATCGGATAGTGAAATGGAAGAACAAGCTGGATTGCCCAATAGATCTGGGAATTTAATGGCATCCAATTATAACATGCGGAAAGCTCATAAAGTGCTTCCGATAAACTCCTGTTTATTGGTGTAATATTCCAATATGTTGTTCCCAGCTTCTGATCCATTGTTGTAACTTTCCAATCTATTGCTCTCAGGTTCTGAGATCGCCTCTGTCACTCTCTTGAAACTGCAGGTCCTTGTTAGACAGAGGGCTGATGCTCCTGCTGACAATATGAGGTAACACCTTGAAGGGACTTCCTTATAAACATGAGTGGGAATCCCTCCAATTAGATAATTAGGGTCCATGGAGACTGACATTAATTCCAACGAAAGAACAAACAGCTTCAGATACCCCTTTCAATCCAATTATTCTTGCACCAAACTAAAGTGGTAAAGTTCACCCTGATCAAGCTGAGATGTACAATAGTTTTAGAGAGACGGAATATTGTAAATAGAGGACTGTAGATAAATTTTGGAGCTGTTCAACAATAGTTTGGCAGATATAAGCAAATCATTGAACAGGGTAGAACAAGCTTTTTAGTGCATTATAAAAAAAGAATTCGTGTTTATTGATAAAGAGAGTCAGTGTTTTCAAAAATAACAAGTTCAGACAAAGGATGTAGAAATCATTAAACCTTGGAGAAGCTTGGTGAGCATAATGCCTAATTCTGTGGATCCCATTTCAGGAAGGATGTTCGAGTCTTGGATAGGGCACAGAGGAATTTAACTGGAATTGGAACAGGGATGAGGGATTTGAACTGCGTGGGGAGGATTTAGAAGCTGGGGTTGTTTTCCTTCGAGCAGTTCAGGAAAAGGGAAGGTGTAATAGAGTCATTTAAAATCAGGATTGGTTTTGTTAGGGTAAATAACAAGGTACTGGTGATCCTGGAAAACTGGCCAGTGACAGAGTTTTAAAGTGATTGACAAAGAAGCAGAAAAGGGATGACGAAATGTTGGTTCAAAAAAATCTGCAATATCCTGTATGAAATTAATGCAGATCCTGAAACAAAACAGATCCTGAAACTAATACAGATCCTGAAAGTAATACAAATCCTGAAAATAATACAGATCCTTAAATCAAAATAGATCTTTAATTTAATACAGATCTTTGAATTAATACAGAGATTTAAATTAATATAGATCCTGAAACTAAGACAAATGTTTAAATTAATATAGATCCTTAAAGTAATGCAGAATTTAAAATTAATCCTGACACCTAAACAGATATTGAAGCTAAAAACGGAGCGCAAACTAATACAAATCCTGTTGCGAATACAGAACCTGAAATTAATACAGGCCCTGAAAATATAACAGATCACGATACTAATACAAATACTGAAAATAATGCAGACCCTGAAATTAATACAAATCCTGCAATTAACAGAGGCTTGTGACTGTGTGTCTGTGACCCTGTGTGTCTGTGTCTGTGTCTGCGTGTGTATGATTTGTGTCTGTTTGTGTGTGCGCCTCTGTGAGTGTGTGTGTGTGCGTGTGTGTGTATGTGATTTTGTGTGTGGCTGTGAGTGTGTGTGTGTGGGGGGGGTGGTGCTGTGTGTGTGGGGGGCTGTGTGTGTATGTGTCTGTGTGTGTCGAGGGTCTCTCAATATCGGCCTCTGCCCAATGCTTTTCATTTCTGATCCTGTGGTTTTTAACTAGGATGTGATTGCTGTGTGATGTCGGTGAAATATTCACCGTGTAACTCGGGGACGTGCCCAAGGGAACATGTAGTGCTTTTACAGGCCAGCATTTGGCTTTGTTACAACCAGATTCCTATTTGTTGATTCTCCTGGGGATTGTTAAAGCATCAAAGGGTAACTGAAGAGCAGAATGGAAGGTAACACAGGAGAAATATCAAGCATGAAGTTTCACAATACCTTTTTTATACCTGTTGCTGCTGGACCATTGGATATTCAGGAGAGCGCCGGTGGGAATGATGGGGCGGTGACCTTTTGCCCTCTCACCTTTTCTCTCTGCTCCAATGGCTGAGTGTCATGGGCTGGGCCTACGGGAGCCCTGCTCTAAACCAGTCCAGCTTATGCTGGCCAAGGGCGTCAGACCATGCCACTTTCCATTTTTCCTTCATCAAAGGGACAAGGTCACTGCCCCATCCAATGGGCCCCTTCCGGACACGCCCCTCTCTGTTATGCCATCATCAAGGGTGCAGACCCCAACCCCTGTCCATTGTGCAAAGGACACGCCCCTCTGCGTTATGCCGTCATCATGGGGACCATGTCCTTCCCACTTTCCATTGTGCAGTCAAAGGACATTCCCCTCCAATTAAGCCGTCGTCATAGGGATGAGCAGCCGCCACCCTGCCCATTTTGCCGTCACAGTTCTCGCCCCTGCCATTATGCGGTCATCACCGGGACCAGTCCGGCCGCCTGGCCATTGTGACGTTTAGGTGCCGCCCCCCACCCCCCCATGATGTCATCAACATGGGGACCAGGTACCGCCCCTTGCCCGTGGAGACGGTTGGAATCCACCGCGCCCATGATGCCGTCACCATGGGGACCACCTCGCGCCCCTTGCACTTTGTGACGGTGAGGAGCCGCCCCTCCCATGATGCCATCATCATGAGGAGCAGGTCCCGCCCCCTGCCCATTGTGACTGTTAGGAACCGCCACTCCCATGATGCTGTCATCATGGGGAGCAGGTCCTGCCCCCTGCCCGTTGTGACGGTTAGGAGCCGCCCCTCCATTGATGCCGTCATCATGCGGAGCAGGTCCCGCCCCCTGCCCATTGTGACGGTTTGGAGCCGCCCCTCCCATGATGCCGTCACCATGGGGACCAGGTCCGTCCTTTCAACGTAGTGACATTTAGGAGCCGCCCCCCTCATGATGATGTTGTTAAATAATTGGTTGATGTTTTCCAATGTTTATTTTATTGAACTTATTGGTACTTTTCAATGTTGAGGTTGTTGTTGAATTTGTTGGTGTTTTCAATGTTGCGGTTGTTGTTCAATTTGTTGGTGTTTTCAATGTTGAGGTTGTTGTTCAATTTGTTGGTGTTTTCAGTGTTGAGGTTGTTGCATTTGTTTGTGTTTTTCAATGTTGAGGTTGTTGTTGAATTTGTTGTTGAAATTGTTGTTTTTTCGATGTTGAGGTTCTTGTTGAAAAAGGTTTTGTTTTCAATGTTGAGATTGTTTAAATTGTTGGTGTTTTTTGAAAGTTGTGGTTCTTGTTGAATTTGCTGTGGTGATTCCACGTTGAGTTTCTTGTCGAAATTGTTTTTTCAATGTTGGTGTTCTTGTTTAAAAAGTTGTTATTTTCGGTATTGAGCTTGTTTAAGGTGTTGATCTTTTTTCAACATTGAGGTATTTGGTGTTTTCAGTGTTGAGGTTGTTGAATATGTTTTTGTTTTTCAAAGTTGAATTTGTTGCTGTGTTCGTAGGGGTCTTTCAAATCTTGAGGTTGTTGTTGAATGAGTTGTTTCTTCAATGTTGAGGCTGTTGTTGAATATGTTGTTTCTTCAGTGTTGAGGCTGTTGTTGAATGTGTTGTTCTTTCATGTTGAAGTTGTTGTTGAATGTGTTGTTTCTTCAATGTTGAGGTTGGTGTTGCATGTGTTCTTTCTTCAACGTTGAGGTTGGTGTTGAATGTGTTGTTTCTTCAATGTTGAGGTTGGTGTTGAATGTGTTCTTTCTTCAATGTTGAGGTTGGTGTTGAATGTGTTGTTTCTTCAATGTTGAGGTTGGTGTTGAATTTGTTATTTCTTCAATGTTGAGGTTGGTGTTGAATTTGTTATTTCTTCAATGTTGAGGTTGGTGTTGAATTTGTTGTTTCTTCAATGTTGAGGTTGGTGTTGAATGTGTTGTTTCTTTAATGTTGAGGTTGATGTTGAATTTGTTATTTCTTCAATGTTGAGGTTGGTGTTGAATTTGTTATTTCTTCAATGTTGCGGATGGTGTTGAATTTGTTGTTTATTCAATGTTGAGGTTGTGTTGAATTTGTCGTGGTGATTCGACGTTGCTTTTGTGGTTGAAATTCTTGTTTTTTTTCAATGTTGAGATTCTTGTTGAAAAAGTTTATCTATTCGATTTTGAGGATGCCGAAATTGTTGGTGTTTATCAATCTTGATGTTGTTGCTGAAGTTGTTGGTGATTTTCATTGTTGAGGTTTAGTCGACCTTGTTGTTGTTATTCAATCTTAAATTTGTTGTTGAATTTGTTGGTGTCATTCAATGTTGGCGTTGTTGAACTTGTTGCTTTTCAACGTAGAGGTTGTTGTTGAATTTGTCAGTGTTTTTTCAATATTGAGGTTATTGTTGAATTTGTTGTTGTTCTTCAGCTTTGAGGTTGTTGTTGAATGTGTTGGTGTTTTCCCTGTTGACTTTGTTGAGATTGTTAATATTTTTCAAAGTTGAGGGTGTAGTTCAATTTGTTAGTGATTTTCAATATTGAGGTTGTTACTGAATTTGTATTGTCTCATTTCAGACTAAAAATAACAAAGGGAGTTTCAACTCTGCTTGTGTTATTCTTCTAATACTCAACCTGTTCGATTAAACAGAGGTTGACATTAACTTTTCCTGCTCCATGTCTGTCTGTATTTCTGTGAGTGACTGTGTGGCTGTCTAAGAATGTGTGTGATTGTGTATCTGTTTGAGAGTTTATGTGTGGGTGTGAGATGGTAGGTGTATGTATGTGTGAGTCAGAGTTTGGTATTGTAAGGCAGCAACACATTTCAAATTGAACACAATTTCTGTGTTCAAAGAGGTTTCTCTGGGGTCAATGGGCTTTCTGATTTCTGTGGGCTCTGCATTCATTCTGTACTCTGTGCTCAGGGTGAACTCTGTTTTCAGTGGTGGCTCTTTTTAACATGTGCTCTCTTGGTTCAGTGTGGTTTCCGATATCAGTGAGTGCTGTGCGTTCATTGCGGGCCCCGTGTTCATTGTGGGCTCTGTGTTGATTGTGGACCCCGTGTTGAGTGTGGAAACCCTTGTTGAGTGTATTTCCAGGGTGTGCTCTGTTGCCAGGGTCTGCACTGTGCAGGATGTGTTCTATGTTCAATTTGAGCTCTTTGTTCAGTGAGTACCTGGGTTTGGTGAGGTCTCCTGGTTCAGTCGCGGACTGTGACCAGTGCTGCCATTGTGTTCAATTTGATCTCTGTGTTAATTATGGGTGCTGTGATCAGGGTGCGTTCTGTGTTCAGTGAGGGCTTCTTTGCTGTTTATGCTCTCTGTGCTCAATTTAGGCTGGCTGTTCAACCGGGCTCTGTATTCAGTGTTGGTTTTCTGTTCAGGGTGCGCTCTATGTTCAATGTGTGTTCAGTGGGGTCTCTGTGTCCAATGGGGTCTCTGTGTTCAGTGGGGTCTCTGTGTTCAGTGGGGTCTCTGTGTTCAATGTGAGCACTCTGTTCATTGTGGGCTCTGTGTTCAGTGTGGGTTACATAAGACCATAAGAAATAGGAGCAGAATTTGGGCCATTCAGCCAATCGAGTCTGCTCCGCCTTTCAATCATGGCTGATAAATGTTTCAATCCCATTCTCCCGCCTTCACCCGAAACCATTGATCCACTTTCCGATCAAGAACCCATCTATCTCAGAGCTAAATTCACTCAATGGCCTGGCCTCCACAGCTTTCAATGGCCGTGGGTTATATACATTGACCACTCTTTGGCTAAAGAAATTTCTCCTTATCTCTGTTCTAAAAGGTCTTCCCTTTACTCTGAGGCTGTGCCCTCGGGTCCTAGTCTCACCTACTTATGGAAACATCTTCCCCACGTCCACTCTATCCAGGCCTTTCAGTAATCAGTAAGTTTCAATAAGCTCCCTCCTCAACCTTCTAATATTCATCGAGTATGTTCCCAGAGTCTTCAAACTTTCGTCATATATTAAGCCTTCCATTCCAGAGATCGTTCTTCTGAACCTACTCTGGACCATCTACAGGGCCAGCACATCCTCCCTGAGACACGGGGCCCAAAATTACTTACAATATTCTAAAAGGGATCTGATAAGAACCTTATAAAGCCTCAGCAGCACATCCTTGCTTTTATATTCTAGTCCTCTCGAAATAAATGACAAAATTGCATTTGCCTTCCTAACTACCGACTCAACCTACAAGTTAACTTTAAGAGAATCCTGAGCTAGGACTCCCAAGTCCCTTTGCACTCCAGATTTCTGAATTCTCGCCACGTTTAGAAAATAGTCTATCCTCTATTCTTCCTACTAAGGTGCATGAACTCACATAATCCCACCTTATATTCCATCTCCCACTTATTTGGCCATTCTCCTAAACTGTCCAACTCGTTCTGCAGCCTTTCCACCTCCTCAATACTACCTGTCCCTCCACCTATTGTTGTATCAACTGCAAACGTAGCCAGGATGCCCTCAGTTTTTTCATCTAGATCATTAATGTATAAAGTGAAAAGTTATGGTCCCAACACTGACCCCTGTGGAACTCCACTAGTCACTGACCGCCATCCTGAGAAGGACCGCTTCTCAGACAGCCAATCTTCTATCCATGTTAGTACCTGGCATCTAACACCATGGGCACTTACCTTAATGAGCAGCCTCCCGTGCAGCACCTTGTCAATGGCCTTCTGGAATTTCAAGTAAACGACATCCATTGGCTCTCCTTTGTCTAACCAATTCGTTACCTTCTCAAATAATTCCAACAGATTTGTCAGGCATGACGTCCCCTTGATGAAACCATGCTGACTTGGCCCTATTTTAACATGCACTTCCAAGTATTCTGAAATCTCCTCCTAAATAATGGACTCTAAATTCTTACCAATGACTGAGGTCAGACTAATCGGCCTGTAATTTCCCGTCTTTATCATGAATCAACAGGACTCGGCCCCACTCTGACAATGAAGCAACAGGACCCGGCCCCGCTCTGACAATGAAACAACAGGACACGGCCCCGCTCTGACAATGAAACAACAGGACCCGGCCCCGCTCTGACAATAAAACAAGAGGACTTGGCCCGCTCTGACAATGAAGCCAAAGGGCCCGGTTCCGCTCTGACAATGAAGCAACAGGACGCGCCACGCTCTGACAATGAAGCAACAGGACCAGGCCACGCTCTGACAATGAAGCAACAGGACCCGGCCCCGTTCTGACAATGAAACAACAGGACCCAGCCCCACTGCGACACTGAAGTAACAGGACCCGGCCACGCTCTGACAATGAAACAGCAGGACCCGGCCCCGCTCTGACAATGAATCAACAGGACCCGACCCCGCTCTGACATTGAAGCAACAGGACCCGGCCCCGTTCTGACAATGAAACAATAGGATCCTCCCCCGCTCTGACAATGGACTAACAGGCCCCTCCCCTGCTCTGAAAAGAGATTAACAGGCTCCAGCTCCGGTATGGCAATGGAGAAACATGCCACGCCCCCGCTATGTAAACAGACCTTATCCCCTCTCTGACAACACAGCAACCGGCCCCGTCCCTTCTCTGTCAATGAAGTTACAGGCCTCGTCTCCTCTCTGTCAATGGGGCAAGAGGCCCGACTCCCCCTCTGTCAATGGAGCAAAAGGACGAGGGCCAACTCTGAAAATGGAGCAACAGACCTCTCCCCCTCACTCACAGTCGATTAACATGTCCCGCCCCCGCTCTGACAAAAAAGCATCATGCCTCACCCCTGCCAATGTTCTAGCCAGCCAATGCTTTATCCTTGTTACTGTGTGACCCCCCCTATACGCTGAGCTTTTGTTTTCTGCAATAGCCTTTCATGTGGCAGCTTATCAAATACCTTCTGAAAGCCCAAGCACAGAACATCTACAGGTTCCCCTTAATCCACGGCGCAAGTTGCACCATCAAACAACTCAAAGGAATTGGTTAAACATGAGTCCTCTTGCACAAAAACCATGCTGACTCTCGCCCGTTAACTTGAGTATTTCCAGGTGCCCAGCTACAACCCTGTTAACGACCAATTCTAACACCTTCCCCACAACAGGCGTCAATCTAACTGGCCTATCGTTCCCTGATTTCTGCTCCCTCCCTTCTTGAATAGAAGGATTTAATTTATTGCTTTCTAGTCTGTTGGGACATTTCCAGAATCTAGCGAATTTGGGAAAATTAATGACAAAACACACACGACCTCTGCACCTAACATTGCAGAAACAGAAGCTGTCCACCTTTCAGGCCTGTAAAGTGAACATGCACCTTGATAATTTTGTAAACAAATACGTATTTGGAGTCATAGCAGCACTCAGGAAAGAGACACCTGTTCAATTTGGTGTTGTCAGGCCCCCTCATTAAAGGAAGAATATACTTGTGTCACAATCTGTTTGGGGATTGCCTCACTGCGCCTGTCCCAGTTGCAGCCAAACAATCTCAGTAAACTGGCAAATCAGTTAAAATCAGAGAATCACAAAAAAACTCGAACCATCTCTGCAGTGAACTGGTATCTTCTGATATCAGGTTTTATAATGGTCCCTGGCTCTCATTATAAAAATTATTTCCCTCGTTAGGAACGTGCATTCTTGAGCTCTGTGAAATCGTTTAGCGAATACTGCGTGAGGCATTGTTTCCTACCTTATTTAAACATTTATTCAAGAGCCAGAACATGCAAGACACTTTAGCTAGTTAAGTACATGAAACGTTAAAGATATACAAAGATGGAAAGCATAATCTCAGTTCCAATATAGAATCCAGAATTGAAAACTATTCAATGCTACAGTCGGAAATAGCTTATAATCGTGCATCAAGCTTTAAAGCAAATTGTTACTTTAAGTACCAAGAAGAGTGAGCCGATTATGGTCAGCGCAATGAAGTTTGAAATGAGCAGCCATGCACACAGCTCTAGTGAGAAGCGGTAACTTGAGGATGTCAACACTGCTGGCTTTTCAGTTGTATGATTTCCTATCTATCTGTCAATTCTGACTGAACTACATCGCCCTTAGCAACCGTAGTGTTGATTCTTTGCCTAAGTTCCTTTTTCTTTGCTCATCCTCTTAAGGTTCTATTATTCAATCTTTTTTATAATGGTTTCATTGCAGTGGACATTCTCATTATATGGTCACTGTGAGTGTTCTTATGTTCAATAAATTTTTGTAATGTTTTCTAATAACAGCTCTTACAACCAGTTTTCCTTGTTTTATGTATATATATATATATATATATATATATATATATATATACATATATAAATATATATATATATATATATATATGTATATATATATATATATATATGTATATATTAGGTCATTGAAAGGCTATACCTCCGCCGCATCGGCCCTTCATAAAGGTTTCTGATCATGTTCACTTCGAAATGAATATAGTCCAATAGAACCTAGTGATATACTGGACCAGGTTATCAGAATTTTCTCTTAAAACATCAATAACTCCAAAGTGCACACTAACTTATCATTTTTGAATGTTACTATCATTTTATTATGCCTTTGCTAAATGTTGAAACTTTATCACATAGACAGAATTAACATATTCTGATGATTTTGTTTTCCTGGAGATTGCCCATATCTGGTACTGGATGCCGAAAAGGGCTTTTGCAATTTCAGTGAATTGTCACACCATGAGGGCATGTTCCAATGGTAATGTGATGTACCTGTATGTGCAAAGTAAACTTGTGAAGCTTTTATGCGTATTCTACACCTTAACAAAGAGTGACCGCTGATTCAATTCTAATGTAAAATTTTCTAATCATATTCAATCTCACTAATTCTATCTTCCGTCACAGGCTGTAGGCTCAATGGTTGGAGAATATGAACTATTGGAAGGTGGAGAATTAGAGACTGCTGCACAGTCAGTGGGTTAGGAAAGTTGGAGCGCTGCCCTGTTGGAGGCTCAGTGCTGCGGGAGTGGCACACTGTCGGATAGTAAGTACTGCTGCACTCCGAAAGTGTGTGTATTGAGCTAGTGCTGTACCATCAGATGGTAAGTAGAGAGGTAGTGCTGCACTGTTGGAGGGTCAGTATTAGGAGAGAGCTCTACTATCAAATGGTCAATAAAGGGGGAGTGCTGCACTGCTGGAGGCTCTGTGTTGAGGGAGTGCTTCACTATCAGAGGGTCAGTAGTGAGTGATTGCTGCACTGTTGAAGGTTCAATATTTTGGAAGTGCTGCATTGTCGGACGGTCAGTACTGAGGGAGCATTGCACTGCAAAAGAAGCATCTTTGAGCAAATGCCGGCACTGCGGGAGGGTGAGGGAGGCGATATATTGTCACAGAATCACGGTTCTGATCAATGTCATATGTCGATATTGAGGTACTGCTGCACATTCAGAGGGTCAGTACTGAGATGAATGCCCGTTATATCACCATTCCTCGCAATCTATACTTGTTATATCACGTCGCTATACCGCCACATTTCATGCACCAAGTGTGACATTCATCCTCTCTCCTGCCCTGGTGTGCCTGGAATACCCGCCAACACCATGCACCCGTCTTATCCCTCCACGGCCAGTGATAGACACCACCCTACTTGTTGTTGATGCCCTGGCTGCTATGAGAACCAGGAGTGGGCGGGATCACTGTTGACACGACACTTCCTCTCTATGTTCCAGTCAGTATGGGCCTCTGTGCAGTGATGGCAAACAACATCATGTTGAACAGACTCTGTCCATTTGCTCTTTCACCATAACCACAATAGCACCACCATTCTCTTTGCCTGCTATCGGCACAGAAACAGCCCCTCCACCAATGGAAACATAGAATTAAATGGAAAATTAAAGGACATTCTCAGTCAGTCCGTTTCAAAGTCATTCAATGGATTGAAGAATTGGTGTAAAGGGATATTTCAGCAGATTATTCAGCTGCTGCCTGAACTTAGTCTGGGACACAGCGTAAATCCCAGTGTTTGTGCAGCAGCTCAGGAGCTGCAACATGAATCCCAATTCCATCACAATATAATCTAGGTCAACATGCATATTCCTCAAGAACGATATCCGGCTCCATATAGAAAACAATATTAACAATGCCCACAACAGGATGAAATTGGCTGAGATAAAGACCAGTAAAATGATGGATTTCCTTTGACTCTCCATCTCTGGGTCTTTGGGACCCTCCCCACTGCTGTGAGCCCGGACTCTCCTGCGGGCTCTGCTGCTGACTAAAATGTGTCTGACGGTGAGAACATTGAGCAGCAGAATCAAGAAAAATGGGACACAGGGGGTAAGAATGTGATGGAGAAATTCTATAGTTATCCAGACCATAGAGAGCTGAACAGCAAATGATACACGGCAAAACCAGGGCGCGTTCATCAGAAAATACCCACCAGTAAGCAAAAAGTACCAGGTAATATTCTTTAAGCAGCTCAGCACAGTCACTGTTCCCAGAATAATAGCCATCATTTTCACAGTGCAATATTTACTTTTCAGATTCTGGTGACAAATAGCCACAAATCGATCAAAGGTGAAAGTGACAGTGAACCAGACGGAACAGTCAGTGGCGGCATATAGGAAGACAGCATGGATATTACACACAGGGATAGAATACAGGAAACGAAACTGCTCCTCAAAAACGATCTGAATGTGTCTCAATATCAGGTCAAGGATAATGACCAGTAGATCCGCCGCTGACATGGCCACCAGGTAACGAGAGACACATTTGGATAGACCGCAGTTTCCCCGAGACAGGTTAACAATTGACAATAAATTAACTGTGTGGAAGAAAGATAAACATTGAAATTAGTTGGGGAGAAATGTGACCAGTTTGATTTAGCATGTCTTGAAATGTTGAACTGTGATCTTCTTTCCTGAGCTGTGTGAATATGATGCAGCCTGAATGGACAAGGAAAAGCCAGAGATGATATGGAAGGCGGGAGAGATTTAAGCGAAAAAAGGTTGTTACTGAAATATTTGAATTTAATCTATTGTAAATTCTGTTTTCCTTTCCCTACATGGCTTAAAAACTGTTGACCCCTACACTCAATCAGATCTAAGCGACCTTCTCCTCCTTCGTACCATCCCAGGTGTAACTGAGTTGTCACAATTCTGGAGGCTAAACATTGAGTTTTGGATTGGACAGGATTTCTTCATCCAGCTGTGTAATCCCCCTTCCACTGTCCTTCTAATTTATTCGCCCAGGTCCTGGTAACACTCAATCTGGGTTGCCTGGGTTCCTGGCAGGGTTTTCCTGTGTCCAACAGTTTTGGGAGTGGACATCAAAGCGGGACTTCAAATTCCGAGGTAGGGCTGTTTCTGATTCGTCCAAAACCCCTCCATTATCAAGGCTCACCGATCTGAAGCATCGCATTTGCTTCCTTGCTGCAGTTTCTGCCTGATATGTGGAGAATTTGATAAGCAATAACAAAAACAACTTACATTAATTCAGCACCTTTAGTATAACCGAACATTTCTAGGCATTTGACTGGAACAATATCGGACCAAATACTACACCGAGCTCAAGAAGAAGATATTGAACCCATTAAAAAAGTGCTGGAATACAGTTACATTTTAATGTTTTAAAAGCAAGGAAGAGAGTTAGGGATGGTAGAATATTGGAGAGGATACAATCCAGTATAATGTAATCAATAGAAACTCAATTGTCCAAATCAGAGGCAGTGCAAGGACAGAGAGACCTGGGCTGTTTGTGCACAAATCTCATGACAGGATAAGAACGCTCTGAATAGAGCTTATGTGATCCACCACAGTGTTAATAGAGGCAGAGTGAACACAAGGTATGGTGGTATAATAAACCTACATAAAGCCGTATTTTGGTCCCGCCCTGTATGTTGTTTCAAACATCGGGCGCCACACTTTCAGAAAGATATAAAGGTTTGGGAGGGAATATAGGCGATATTTACCAGAGTGTATCCAATAATGTAGGATACATGGACAGAATAGAGAAGCTGCTTTTCCCAACTGCACCCTACCCCATACCCCAACTCCAGCTTGCCATGGATGCTGTGCTCAAGCAGGGATGAGACAGTGCCGGGGCAGTGGGTGCCGTGGAGGTAGGGACATGGAAAATGGAAAGGGAGTGAGCCTTGCATTCTTGTCTGTTGGGGGCTGTTGGCCAAAATCAGTCTAGGGAAGAAACTGAGGAGACTGAATTGTGGCGCAGATCTGCTCACCTGTGGGTCTGAAATGGGAAAGTGGGCTGGCAGTTTGTCTGTGCCTCAATTCAATTCTCCCCGCCGGAGGAGAAGCCTGACAAACCCCTTGACAATTCAGAGAAGGGAGGGACAGCTGAGCCCTCAAGTTCAGCCATGACTCACATCCATAGAAATGAGCAGATAGGAGGTGTATGGTCTGTGGATCAGGAATGGAGTTTGTGATCAGAACTTCACACAATAACTTTTGTCTCACCAGAATTTAGACGACAACCACTGTCATGAAGTTAAACATGTTTCACAAGTAAATGTCTGAATGTGAAGACTTACCAGGTACACCGAGAATAGCGAGAATGGGATAGTAAACTCCTTGAATAACGAAAAGAGCCCATAAAATGCGCCAATTTAATATTACCCAATGATCTTCTGCAGAAAGTAAGTTAAGCGCCGTGGTGAAGAGCCTGCTGAATGTTGCAACCTTCCAATGTATTCTTCCAACGTCCTGATCCATTGTTGTAACATTCCAATTTAAACATCTCAGGTTCTGATCCATTGTTGTAACATTCCAATTTAAACATCTCAGGTTCTGATCCATTGTTGTAACATTCCAATCTATTGTTCTCAGGTTCTGTCCTACCCTCTGCCTCCCTTTTAAGCCGAAGATCCCGGCTTGTTGTGGATGGAATGCTCCCGATATTACTGTGGGATAACGCTTTGAAAGGCGCTGCTTATAAATAGAAGAGGGCCACGTTTCAGAGGCATAGTTGAATTCCATGGAGACTGACATTAATTACAGGCACGGAACAAACAGGTTCAGTTAACCCATTTCATTCCTGCGCTGTCGTGTCAGAACAGAGATGCACGAGTTTTGCCGAGTGAAGTGAGGTGGTCTTAGCGGAGGCACTGATCATAATCTTTCATTCTTCCTTGTATACGGGAGTGACGCCCGATAACTTGAAGCTTGTAAATGTTCCACCCTGCTTTGAAAATAGAACAAACACTCTAACTGCAGCCAGGCAGTCGAATGACGCTGTTGGCTCAATTTCTACAGGCCATGATGTAGGGCAAAAATAGTGGCCGTTCTGTTAACAATGTATCAGTCCATAGAATACAGGGGACATGGGAATCTTAATAGCAAAGCAAACATGTCTGATGAATTGGATCGTGGCCACTTCCGGAATAGCTGAAAGTGCTGATGATCGTCCGTTCCTTGTTATTTAGATCTTATTACCAAAGGCGAGCGATCAGACGTCATTAGTTAGACATTTAATGGAAACGGAAACCCATGGGGTATAGAGGCAGTGGCAGAGTGGATGCGACATTGACCTGGTGACAGAGAATGGAGAAAGAGTGATATGTGTTTTTAAAAAATCATTCACGGGCTGGCCCAGCATTTATTGTCCATCCATAACTGCCCCTTGAGAAAGTGGTGTTGAGCTGCCTTCTTGAACCGCTACTCGACATATGATGTGAGTCCCAACAACAGTGCTTTAGGGAAGGAGTTGCAGGATTTCTACCAAGCGAAAAGTATGGAATGCTGATCTATGTCCAAGTCAGAATGGTGAATCACTTGGAGGAGAACTTCCGGGTTGTGCGGTTCCCATTTATCTGCTGTCCCCGTCCTTCTAGATGTAAGCTCTCGTCTGTTAGGAAGGTTTAAGGAGCCTTGATGAGTTCCTCAAGTGCTTGTTCTAGATGGTAAACACTGCTGTTACTGTCTGCTGGTGGTGCAGGGGGTGAATATTTGTGGATTTGCTGCCAATTACATGGGGTTGTTTTGTCCTGGACGGTCTCAAGCATATTGAGTTTTGTGGGAAATGCACTCATGAAAGCAAGTGGAGTGTATCACAAATAGAGGGACGTGAGGAAGGAATCTGGGACAATTACAAAGTCTCTTCTTTAACAGATTGGTACACATGCAAGTTATCTGGACAAGGGTGTGCTGTTGAAAGGAAAAGTAAGATATTTCTCCTGAGGAGGAACTTCACACTAACATGTTATAACTCAAAGGTTCGGCCTCGGCTGGAGTACTGTGTCTAATTCTGGATTTGTTATCTTACAAAGCAGGGCAGGGTCCTGGTGAGGCTGTTGATGATATATCCAAGAATGGTTATAAGGATGAGGGACTAGTGCCACGTGGGGCATTGACGAAACTGGGACTGTTTTTTTTAATAGTATCATAATATCAGGTAAAAGGAAGTTACAAAAGAGACATTGGAATCGGGATGTGTTTTGATAGAGTGAGAAGAGATAAACAGGTTTCATTTGAATATGGGTGGGAAACCACTTCCAGAGTGAGTGCAGTTCAAACATTACTCAGGAAGCAGGACACCATCCAAGACAAAGCAGCCCCACTTGACTGGCACCCGATCCAGGAACATTCACTCCCTCCACCACCGGGGCACAGTGGCTGTGGTTTTCAGGGATCATTGGAAAGATCAGTGGAGGAACTAATTGGATAGCGTTTGCTTGTGTCTATGTGTGCCCATAGGCACTTGTTTACTCTTTGTGTGCATGTGTAGACATAACCGCTTTTTTACTGTTTTTGTTTATGTTTGTACATAACCAAATGATTATCATTTGCGTATGTGTGTTTGCATAAATACTTGTTCACTGTTTGTGTATATGATCAACCCTCTGCCGGTTGCTTTCTTTTTTCTTGGACTGTCACTTTAAAATGTGACTGCTGCTTCAGAAACGATCATGGCTACTGTTTAAAGGCAAGTTCGCTGGAATAGAATGTGGAATTTCTACAATCTTGCTATCTTGGAAAATTGTGTGCCATAAAATAACAGGATGGTTCTGGAAAGGAGCCCTGGACTATCGGGAATTTGAATTAGCTCCTGACGAGGTGAGAGGGTTGTGTGTGGTAACAGTGCAGGCAGTTGAGAAACCAGCCTGCAAAGAGGGTAGAAACAAAACCTCTCTCTCTCCTGTATTTGTCAAGATTCCAGTAAGGAGCGGCTGGCGATTTCTCATATTTCTGCATCCTGCTTTCATTCAAAACCCCTTTCAATGAGATTTCTCAGGCCCGCTCTCCACCTAAAGCTCCACTCTCTTTACCCCTCAGACCTGATCTCTGTCCACAGCTGCACTGTCTCTAAACCCAGGCCTGCTCTTTCCCTACCCCTCGATTCTCTCTACACCCCCCCCCCAACAGGGCCGCCCTCTCCCTACAGCTCTACTCTCCCTATCCCCCCAGACCAGCTCTCTCCTACAGCTCCACTGTCTTTACACCTCAGACGTGATCTCTCTCAACAATTCCACTCTCTAAACCCAGGCCTGCTCTCTTCCGACCACTCTATTCTCTCGACCCCCAAGACGTGCCCTCTCCCTGCAGCTCCATGGGCTCACCACCCCAGACCCGCTCTCCCTACAGATCCACACTCTCTACACCCCAGTCCCGCTCTCCCTACAGCTCCACTCTCTCTATACCCAGGCCTGCTCTCTCCCTACCACTCTACTCTCTCTACCCACCCAGACCCACTGTCTACACACAGCTCCATCTCTCTGCACCCCAGACCAGCTCTCTCCCTACAGCTCCAGTCTTTCCGCACCCCAGACCCGCTCTCTCCCTATGGCTACACTCACTTTACACCCCACACCCGCTCTCTCCCTACGGCTCCATTCTCTATACACCCCCCAGACCTGCTCTTTCCCTAGGGCTCCAATCTCTCCACAACCCCCAGACCCGCTCTCTCCCTAAGACTCCACTGTCTCTACCGCCAAGACTCACTCTCTATCTACAGCTCCACTCTCTCTACACCGCAGACCCACTCACGCCGTACAGGTACACTCACTCAACCGCCCAGAACCGCTCTCTCCCCATGGCTCGATTCTCTCTACATCCCAAACCAGCTCTCTCCATACAGCTCCATTCTCTCTGCCCCCCCAGACCTGCTCTATCCCTCTGGCTACACACTCTCTACTTCGCAGAACCGCTCTCCTCCTATAGCTGCACTCTCTATACCCCCCAGACCTGCCATCTCCCTACTGCTCCACTCCCTCTACACCCAGACCCACTATCTCCCTAGAGCTAAACTCTCTCTACCTACCCAGACCCAATTTCTCCTTACGGCTCCACTCTCTCTACCACCCAGACCCGCTCTCTCCCTAAGTCCCCAATATCTCTACCCCCCAGACCCTCTCTATCTCTAAGTCTCCAATCACTCAACCCCCCCCCCCCCCCCATGCTCGCTCTCTCCCTGTGTCCCAACTCTCTCTACACCATCCAGACTGTCTTTTTACTTAAGTCTCCAATCTGTCTACCACCCGCCACACCCACACTCTCCCTAAGTCTCCAATCTCTCTACTCCCCAGACCCTCTCTCTCCCTAAGTCTCCAATCTCTCTCACCCCCAGATCCGCTCTCTCCCTAAGTCTTCAATCTCTCTAACGCCCAGACCCGCTCTCTCCCTTAGTCTCCAACCTCTCTACCTCCCAGGCCCTCTCTCCCCCTGAGTCTCCAATCTCTCTACCACACAGACCTGCTCTCTCCCTAAAGCTATAATTTCTGTTCGCGCCAGAACCTCTCTCTCCCTGCAGCTCCAATCTCTCTAATCCCACCCCAGAACCGTTCTTTCTCTACAGCTCCACTCCCTGCTCCCCCAGACCCACTGACTCCTAAATGCTCTGTTCTCTCTAAATTCTAGACCCACTCTTTCCCGACAAGACCACTCTGTCTAAACCCCAGTCCTGCTCTCTCCCTAAAACTCCACTCTCGCTATACCCCAGAGCCGCTCTCTCCCTACAGCTCCACTCAATCAAATCCCCAGACCCGATCTCTCCCTACAGCTCCACTCTCTCTACACCCCAGACCCGCTGTCTACGTGCAGCTCCATTCTTTCTACACCCCAGACCCGCTCTCTCCCTACAGCTGCATTCTCTCTACACCTCCACCCCACCACCCCCCAAACCAGACCTGCTCGGTCCCTATGGTTCCACTCTCTCTACACACAAGAGCCGCTCTCTCCTTACAGCTGCACTCTCTCAACACTGCCCCCCACCCCCAGACCCGCTCTCTCCCTACGGCTCCACTCTCGATACACCCCCTAGACCTGCTCTCTCCCTATGGCTCCAATCTCTCTATTTCCCCCAGACCCGCTCTATCCCTACATCTCCAATCTCTCTACCTTCCAGACCGTCTCTGTGCCTAAGTCTCCAATCTCTCTACACCCCAGACCCACTCTCTCCCTAAGACTCCAATCACCCAACCCCCAGACCAGCTCTCTCCGTGAGTTTCCACTCTCTCTACACCCTCCAAACTCTCTCTCTCCTTAAGTCTCCGATCTGTCTACCCGCCACTCCCACTCTCTCCCTAAGTCTCTAATCTCTCTATCCCCAGAACCTCCCTCTCCCTAAGACTCCAATCTCTCTAAACCCCAGACCCGCTCTCTCCCTAAGTCTCCAATCTCTCTACCCCAAAGACTCGCTCTCTCCCGAAGTCTCCAATCTCTCTACCCCCCAGACCCGCTCTCTCCCTAAAGCAATACTTTCTGCATGCACCAGGACCTCTCTCAACCTGCAGCTCCACTCTCTCTGACCACACCCCAGACCCGCTCTTTCTCTACAGCTCCACTCTCTCCGCTCCCCCAGCCCCGCTCTCTCCTAAATGCTCTGTTCTCTTTACCTTCTAGACCCGCTCTTTCCCTACAACACCACTCTGTCTAAACCCCAGTCCTGCTCTCTTCCTAAAGCTCCACTCTCTCGACATCCCAGACCCACTCTCTCCCTACAGCTCCACTCTCTCAATCCCCCAGACCTGCTCTCTCCCTACAGCTCCAATCTCTACACCCCAGACCACTCTCCCCGTACAGCTCCATTGTCTCAAACCCCCATTCCCGCTCTCTCCATTTGGTTACACACTCTCTACAACCCAGACCCAGTCTCTCCCTACAGCTGCACTCTCTCTACCCCCCCAGACCTGCTCTCTCCCTACGGCTTCACGCTCTCTACACCATCCAGACCTGCTCTCTCCTTACATCTCCAATCTCCCTACCCCCCAGACCCACTCTCTCCCTATGTCTCCACTCTCTCTATCCCCCAGACCCGCTCTCTACCTACACCCACCTTCTCTCTACATCGCAGACCCACTCACTCCCTACAGCTTCCACTCAATCAACCCCCCAGAACTGCTCCTTCCCTATGGCTGCACCCTCTCCACAACCCAGACCCGCTCTCGCTGTACAGCTCCATTCTCTCTACCCCTCAGACCCGCTCTCTCTCCCATGCTACACTCTCTCTACAACCCAGACCCACTCTCTCCCTACAGCTTGTCTTTTTCTACACCCCCAGACCTGCCCTCTCCCCACGGCTCCACGCACTCTACATCCCAGACCCGTTCTCTCCCTTCAGCACCTCTCTCTCTACTCCCCCGACCCGGTCCCGCCCTTAGTCTCCAATCTATCTACCCCCAGACCCGCTCTCTCCCTAAGTCTTCAATCATTGAACCCCCCAGACCTGCTCTCTCCCTTTGTCTCAACTCTCTCTACACCCTCCAGACCTTCTCTCCCACTAAGTCTCCAATCTGTCCACCCCCCCACACCTGCTCTCTCCCTAAGTCTCTAATCTCTCTACCCACAGACCCTCCCTCTCCCTAAGGCTCCAATCTCACTAACCTCCAGACCCGCTCTCTCCCTAATTCTCCAAACTCTCTACCCCATAACTCGCTCTCTCCAGAAGTCTCCAATCTCTCAACGCCCCAGACCCGCTCTCACCCTGAAGCTATACTTTCTGTATGTGCCAGAACCTCTCGCTCCCTGCAGCTCCACTCTCTCTAACCCCAGCTCAGACCCACTCTTTCTCTACATCTCCACTCTCTCCGCTCCCCCAGACCCGCTCTCTCCTAAATGCTCTGTTCTCTCTAACTTCTAGACCCGCTCATTCCATAGAATACTACTCTGTCCAAACCCCAGTCCTGCTCTTCCCTAAAGCTCCACTCTCTCTACACCCCAGACCTACTCTCTCCCTACAGCTCCATTCATTGAACGCCCCAGACTTCCTCTCTACCTACGGCACCACTCTCTGTAGCCCACGACCCGCTCTCTCCCTCGGGCTACAGTCTCTTTACAACCCAGAACCGCTCTCTCCCTCCAGCTGCACTCTCTCTAACGCCACAGACATGCCCTCTCCCTACAGCTCCACTCACGCTACACCCCAGACCCGCTCACACCCTACAGCTCAACTCTCTCTACACCCCCCAGTCCCGATCTCTTCCTACGGCTCCACTCTCTCTACACCCCCAGACCTGCTCTCTCCCTATGGATACAATCTCTCTGCACCCCCCAGACCAACTCTCTCCCTACATCACCAATCTCTTTACCCCCCACACCCCCTCTCTCCCTAAGTCTCCAATCTCTCCATCCCCCAGACCGTCTCTCTCCCTAAGTCTCCGATCTGTCTAACCCCCAGACCATCTCTCTCCCTAAGTCTCCAATCACTGAAACCCCCAGACCCGCTCTGTCTAAGTCTCCAATCTCCCTACCCCCAGACCCTCTCTCTCCCTAAGTCTCCAATCTCCCTAAACCCCAGACCCGCTATCTCTCGAAGTCTCCAAACTCTCTACCCCCCAGACCCACTCTCTCCCTAAAGCTATACTTTCTGTCTGCGCCAGAACTTCTCTCTCCCTGCAGCTCTACACTCTGTAACCCCACCACAGACCCGCTCTTTCTCTACAGCTCCACTCTCTCCGGTCCCCTAGACCCACTCTCTCCTAAATGCTCTTTTCTCTCTACCTTCTAGACCCGCTATTTCCCTACAACACCACTCTGTCTAAACCCCAGTCCTTCTCTCTCCCTAAAGCTGCACTCTCTCTATCCGTCAGACACCAAAACATTCAAATTAAACAATCAGACAAATAATTACTCTACGCCATTGAAATCAAACAACTTAACCAATAATTAGCGCACCACATTCAAATCGAACTACCTGAAAAATAAACACCCCACCCTTATCAAATCAAGCAGTCTCTCTCATATCCACCCCTTCCCATTCAAACCAAGCAAACCGACCCAATAAGCACCCGAAACTATTCAAATGAAACAACCTGACCCATAACAACCCCTCCACATTCAAACAAAACAACGTGACCCATATCCATCCAGCCCATTCAACTCAAACAACCTGACCCATAACCACCTCACCACATTCAAATCAAGTAACTTGACCCTTAACCACCTCAAAACATTCAATGAAAACAAATTGAAGCAAAACCATCCTACCCCACTGAAATCTAACAACCTGACTTTTATCACCCCACCCCATTCAATTCAACTAACCGGATCCATAAGCAAACCAGCCCATTCAAATCAATCGTCTAAGCACATAAACTCCCCACACAAGTCAAATCAAACGTCCTGACGAAAAACCAGCCCATCCCATTTTTTTCAAATCACCAAACTGACCCAGAACAACTCCATGATATTCAGATCAAACAATCTGACCCGTAACCACTCCAGCAAATTCAAAACAATAAAATGTGACCCATAACCAGCCCACCACATTCAACTGAAAAACATGACCCAGAACCACCCCAAGGCATTCACATCAAACAATGAGTCTCATTAGCGCCCCACCTCAGTCAAAACAATCTGATCCATGACCACACAACACGTTGAAACCAAATAACCTGAACGATAACCACCCCACCCCATTCAAATCAAACAACCTGATCAAGAATCACCACACCACATTCAAATCAAAAACCTGAACAATATCCACCCCATTCGGCTCAAATCAAACAACCTAACCCTAACCTCCTCACCCCATTCAAGCAAAACAACCTGACCCATAACAACCGCAACACATTCAACCTGATCCATAGCCACTCCACCACATTCAAATCAAACATCCTGCCCCATTACCACCCCACGACATTCAAAACAAATAATCTAAACTTGAAACAACCCATTCCCTTCAAATGAAGCAAACTGAGCCAGAGCTACCACACTCCATTCAAATCAAACAACCTGATCCATAACGAAAACACCCCATTCAAACCAAGGAACCTGACCCGTATCCAACACAGCACGTTCAACTCAAACAACCAGACCCTTAATAACCCAACCCTCTTCAAATCATACAACCTGTTCCTTAACCACCCCACCATTTTAAAATGAAAGAAACTGTCCATAACCACCCTACCCCAGTCAAATCAAACATCTTGTCCCATAAAAACCCTACCGCATTCAAATCAGACATTCTGAACCATATCCATCCCACCACTTTCAAATCAAAAACCTGACCCATAACCACACAACCGAATTCCAATCAAACAACCTGACCCACAACGAACCCATCCCATTCAAATATAATAACCTGATGCCTCACAGTACCAGCCCATTTAAATCAAATAAATCTAACTCTTAACCACACCAAAACATTCAAATTAAAAAGACTCACTCCATTCAGATCAAGCAACCTGACCAATAATAACCCCACCCCATTTATATCAAAAAACATGGAAAATAACCACAGCAATCCTATCAAATCAAACAATCTCTCCCATATCCACCCCACCCCATTCAAATCAAACAAACTGACCGATAGTTACCCCAAACCATTCAAATCAATGATCTTAACACAAAACCACCCAACCACAATCAAATGAAACAACATGACCCAGAACCACCCTACTCTAATCAAATCAAACAACTTGATCAAAAACAAATAAACCCGTTCAATTCAAACTACCTGATCCATAGCCCCCTCACCCCATTCAAATCAAACATCCTGCCGCATTAACAACCAACGAAATTCAAATCAAAGAAACCAATCTTTAACCAACCCAAGCCATTCAAATGATTCAATCTGTACCATAAATACCACACCCCATTCAAATGAAACAACCTGACCCGTAAGCAACACTCCCAGTTCAAAGCAAGCAGGCTGGCTTTTAACCACTCAACCCCGTTCAAATCAAACAACCTGACACATAACAACCTCACAACTTTAAAATCAAAAATTCTGTCGACTATCACCACACCACACTTAAGTCATACAACCAGATGCCCCAGCGAGTTCAAATCAAACATTCTGAACCATATACACCCCAACATATTCAAATCAAAGCTCCTGCCACATTACCACCCCACGACATTCAAATCAAATGATCTGACGCTTAACAACCCCAAAACATTCAAATCAAAAAGCCTTACCCATAACCACCCGAACCCATTCAAATCAAACAACCTGACCCATAACCACGCCACCCGATTCAATTAAAACAACCTGACACATAACCACCCCACCCCATTCAAATCAAACAACCTGACCCATAAACACCCCACCCCATTCAAATCAAACAACCTGACCCATAAACACCCCACCCCATTCAAACCAAACAATCTGACCCATAACCACCCCACCCGATACAATTCAAACAACATGACACATAACCACCCCAACCCATTCAAATCAAAAAAATCTAACTCATATCCAACTCAAAACATTCAAAGTAAACAATCAGGCACATAACCACCCCACCCCATTCTAATTAATGATCCTAACACATAAACGTCACAACCAATTCATATCAAACAACCTGACCAATATCTACCCCACCCCATTCATATTAAGCAACCTGACCATAACAAGCCCATCCCTTTCAAATCAAACAAACTGACCAAAAACTACCCCAACTTATTCACGTCAAACGATATGGCCCATAAACTCACCAACCCATTGAAATCAAACAATCTGTCCCAAAACCATTCCAGAACATTCAAATAAAGCAACCTGACCCATAGCTACCCCAGACCTTTCAAACCAAACAAACTGACCCATAGCTACCCAATCGCATTCAAATCAAACCACCTGACCCATAACCAGCCCATCAGATTCAAATCAATAACCTGACACATAACCACCCAGCAAATACAAATCGAAAAGCTCTAACCCACAACCAGCCCACCACATTCAACTTAAGAATGTGACCCATAACAAACCCACGGCATTGACATCAAACAACCTGACAAATAACCACCCCAAAACATTCCAATCAAACACTCTGTTCCATAACCACAGAACCACCCTCAAACCAAAAGTCTGACCCGTAAGCAACCCACCCCATTCAAATCAAACAACCTGACCCATAACCACTCTCCTAATTCAGTCTGACAGTTTATCCCCTGACTCTCATATAACCTGTCACTTCAAGTTTCCCACTCTGTTCACTTGACCCGATTGGACCTCTGTCCATTGATCCATTGTCACGTTGATTCCCCCTGACCCTCTGCCTAACCCCTGACCATTCACCTAACCATTGCCAATTGGCCGAACCACTGACCTCTGCCTAACCCCTGACCCTCCACCTAATCATTGGCCACCTGCCAAACCCCTGACCCTCTGTCTAAACCCTCACCCTCTGCCGAATCCCTGAAACTCCGCGTAAACAATGACATTAATTCTAAACCCTGACACTTTGCCTAAACCCGACCCTCTGTCCAACCCTGACCCATCCTGTCCCGTAACCCCCATATAACCTGTGACCTCTAAGCTGGCCTTGGTTGTCCTGAAACAGTGTGACCACTGCTCCCTCGAACCTGCGTCTCAACTTGATTCCCACGACCCTCGGCCTCACCCCTCACCCTCTACTCAGCCTTTCTGCTCCGATCCACACAATAGCCTTAGACCCTCAGCTTATCTCCACCCCGGTCAATCCCAGCACCAACACAACCTGAGCCACACCCTTTACTACCCCGACCCCTGACAATGTAGAAAGTGTGTGTGGGGAGGGGAATGAGAAGTTAGATTGAGATGAGGAAGATGTGAGGATTCTCGATTGCATCCTAAGCAGCAGAATTCCCTGGATATGGTGAACCGCCTCGGCCCCTATTCGATATCCTATGGATTCTCTGTGAATCTGATTCACTCCATTCCGGCTGGTTCAGCTCCTATGGGCTGCACCAGTTTAATGAGGACCGTTAATGTTACAGACATTGAGCCGCTACCTCACAGCAGAGGGGTCAGTTTATCATTGTTCCACCAGCCTGGCTGCTGAAGGATCAACTTGCTGGTGATGGATGAACTTAGAGATGATCGGTCAGTTTATTGGGACTGATTCAGATTCTGGGCGCTGAGTGAGCTTTTTGTCTCTGAGGTGCTCTGCCACCATATTAGTGTTTTATTGTCTCTCTGCATCTGTAATTGTCTCTGCCAGTGAAGACCACATCTGTCATACACACCATCACTGCCTTTGAATATTGGGAATGGTGTTCTGAGATTTCGGGATATTATTTTCAAACCCAGTTAAACATAAGTTGTGAGTTGTGGAAAATAATAAGGGAGTGTTGACCAGAATTAAGCTAATCCCTTTGCTCAGTAATTAACATCAGTCCCCCTGGATACACACTCACTCAGCCACGAGAAGGGTTCCCATTGATATTCATGGGGAAAAACATTCCAAAGTGTCATTGCACACAGTCAGTTTGAACATCAGCACCGGCTCTAACACGGAGAGGAGCTCCACGGAGAGGTCCACTATGCACTCGGATTATTCATTGGATCTGAGGATTGAATTGTTCCTCTATGAGCTTCAAGAAATTTACTATCCATTGCTCGCAGCTCTTGCAGTTCCTGGTAAGTCTCTGCACCCAGCATTATTTCTGTCAGACAGGTATTACTTAATTCGTGTCCCTGTCATTGAGTGTCTCCTCTCTTCACTGTTACTGTTGTTGCTGGTACGACGCTGTATTCAGTAATTATTCAAGCAGCTAACATTCGCTCCATAATCTTACAAGTATTTAAGTCTCTGCCCACAGCATTATTTTATCCTCCTGTGCTGCAAATAGGCATTGCCTGCTACTTGTGTGCTGCCAATATTGTTGCGGCTGATCAGCATCAGCCTGAATGTTGCCTGTGCGGGGCTCTGTGTGGAGACATTCCGCTTCAGTTTTCCAGGAGTGATGAAGAGTGCTGTGCAAGTTATAATGATCGGTGAACTATCCGTCGCCTGTCCTTATGATGAAGGGGAATTCATTGCTGCAGTAGTTGAAGATGGCTGGGAGTAGGTTACCACCCGGAGGGTTTTTTGGAGCTGATCTACTTTGCTTCAAACAACCTAAAACACTATCCTTTCGCCGAACTGTTGGTCAACAAAGGGTCAAACGAGGACTTAAGTCAAGGGCCGGCACCAAGTCATTTATGTTCAACTGAGCATGTTCCCCTATTGGGCCCAAGGCTGTAATGAGGGCTGCCAACCAATGGCATTAGCTGAACACAGAGTGATCCTCGGTGCACAGGTTAGACTGTGTAAGTGGCGCCTGCTTTCACTGCCTGTCACACCTTCCATCACATTGTTGATGACTGAGATCGATCCCGCTTTTCCCTTCTATGTGTGTCTGTGTTATCATCGAATCCGATACTGAGTCAACTTCCAATTCGTTAATCTATCGAGTTTATGTTCCTGTTTGTTATTCCCGGGTGTAATATCCATGCAGTTCTGACTAACGCTGTCACAGACTGTTCTGTCTGGATCACTGTCACTTTTACATTCGATTGATTTGTGGCTATTTGTTGCAGTAAGTTGAGAGCAAAAGTTTGCATCACAAAAACTGCATCTGTGGTTCTGGGAACAGTCAGTTTGTTGAGCTGTTTGAAGAACGTGTTCTGATATTTTATGTATCTGGCTCAGTATTGGGGCATGAATTTCCCCTGGTTTTGTTTTGTGACATTGGATGTTCAGAATTCACAGGCATGGGCAGCAATCGAGTTTCCTTTTTACATTGTAAGGCCGTGTGTCCCATTTTTCCTGACTCTAGTGCTCAATTTGTTAACGGCCAGGATTATTTAAGTGACAAGCAGAGCCTCCGGGAGACTCCGGGCTCAGAGTTTTGGGGAGAGTCCCAGAAACACACAGATGGAGAGTAGAATGAATTCCATCATTTTACTGTTTATTACCTCAAGAAATCTAATCCTGTTATGGGCAGTCTTGAAGATGTTTTCCCAATGTTGGCTAATGATAAGTTTGAGCTCTACTTACGTAAGACCACCTCTTTATATACGGGAAATAGGCTTCATGCTGCAGCTCCTTAGCTGCTGTCCAAACACTAGTTTGTATGCAGTGACCCAGACTAAGTTCAGAGAGAAGCTGAAGGCGGTGCTGAAATACCCCTTTTCTCCAAATTTAAAACGTATTCATGCTGAGCAGAACAGAATGATTTCACAATTGGAACATGCTCACTCCTCATGCACTGCCCGACCCAACTCTCCACAACAGGTCCAGTGATAGTGATTAATTATAAATCTCTGTGACACCGCGTGAGCCATCCTCAGCCACTGTCAGAGATATACTGTGAACTGGGAAAAGACTGGCTACTGCCTAGATTAGATATTGGGCTTTGGGAAAGTCCAGGCTGGATTATTCTATCTGGAGCCCTTGTTTGAAAAATCGATTTATCAGCATCTCACACAAAGCAACATATGACTGCACCCCACACCTATCAGAAAGTGGCTCCCATTACACCCAGCACATGTCTCCCTCAAAGCAAAACACAAAGTGATTCCTGTGGACAGAACACCCAACAACAAGCTGGATCTCCTCTTCGAACTCAATAATTCAAATCAAATTAATTCTCTCCTGTTGGACTGATCATGTCCAATAGAAACCTCAGCAGTGATGTTATTCACTGTCAATGTGTCATCAACGTGCATTCAGGCATCAATGTCACTTCACATGAGCTATAAAAGGCTACCTTCCCAATTCGACAATGACCGCCTCAGCCTGGACTCGCATCGTTTGTCATAGTTTTTGAGTCTTTGGATCGTTTGGTCAAGGAATAAATTTAAAAAGGATCAAAACCTCTTTCAAACCCGTTTCACGGGCTTGGGATTAAAGTGATGCAACCCTACCCTCTGCTGGCCGCTCACCGCCACTACAGGCGTTGCTCTTCGCCAGTCTCAGAGAAGTTCAGTTACTGCATGGCAGCATCTGGAAACAGATTGAAGAAGTCTGAATATTGAACAATACTGTAAGGGATTGAAGTTTGCAGCAGGGTGCACAGTTCACTCAGGTGGTGCATTCGCTCTTTTACCACCTGACCCTGTAGATCAACTCTCTCCTCATTCCCATTGGAGTATTGGTTGGAGATGGTATTTGGGGATTATTTCAGACAGGTAGGTGCACATTTTATTCAGTTGCTTGGCTCTACTCCAGTTGGGAGTGAGAGTAGAAAGACTTAGCTGTGTTCTGTAAGTCATCTGCAATACATTGTTAATTTTTAAATCGAGAGCATGGATTTTGATAAAGATTTTTAAAAATATTTTTCCAAGATAACTTTCTTGGCTTCTCACGCAGATTCATTTTCCCAGAAAAAAATATTGAAAACACAAACAATAAAAGGGAGATAATTTATTTTCACATCTTTACAGCCTCCATTCACATGGTGTCCGTGCTGGCTCAGATATGAAGAGCTCTGCCATCTATTCCCATTTTCCAGCTCTTGCTCTGCACTCCTGTCGGACACAGTGTAACAGAGAGAGGCGAGCTGAGTTGGATTCAAAATTCACTAACTCCACTCATGCCAGCCACAAACATCAAAGTAGTTCCAACACAATTGTAAAGGAAAGTTTTCCTTTCATAAATCCGTGTTGACAATTATGAAAGTGGCGACTCTTCTGCAAAGCACAATAGACATACAGAGGCTGAAAGATATCTCATTTATTTCTGGAAGTTGTTAACAACAACAGGGCACAGGGTGTGTAATGTCACTATGTTCCAAATGTGAAATGTGTTGCTGCTTTACAATGGCAATCACACAAAAACTCACACACACACACACACACACACACACACACACACACGCAGACAGGTACACGCATTCAGGTGCTAAGAAAGGCACACACACACTCACCAAAATTCCTATGCATAAACTCAGTCTCACACACACAAACACACATACAAATGTACACACGCACACACACAGTCACACACATGGATGGACACACATATACAGTGGCACAGGTAGACAGCACAGATGGTTAATGTGAATATCAGTCTAGTCAGTGGTTTATTAGAGGAATAACAAAAGCAAAGTTGAAACTCTTTGCAGATTTTATTCTGAAATGTGTTGCTGCTTTACAATACCAAACTCTGACACACACATGCATACACCTAACATCTCCCACCAACACATAAAATCTCAAAACGATATACAATCACACACATTCTGACACAGCCACACACTCACTCACAGAAATGCAGACAGACATGGAGCAGGGAAAGTTAATGTCAACCTCAATTTAGTCAAACAGTTAGTTTATTAGAGAATAACACAAGCAGAGATGAAACTCCCTGTGTTTTTTTTTTCGTCTGAAATGAGACAATACAAATTCAAGAACAACCTCAAGATTGAAAATCAACAAAAAATTCAACAAAAACCTCAACATTGAAAAACACCGACAAATTCAACAAGAACCTCCACGTTGAAAAGCAACAAAAACATCAAACATTGAAAATCCTCAACAAATTCATCAACAACCTCAAGATTGAATAACAACAAGGTCAACAAAACCTCAACATTGAAAATCACCAACAAATTCAGCAACAACATCAACATTGATAAACACCAACAATTTAGACATCTTCAAAATCGAATAGATAAACTTCTTCAACAAGAATCTCAACATTGAAAAAAAAAACAAGAGTTTCCACCACAAGGTCAACGTCGAATCACCACAACAAATTCAAGTCCAACTTTAACATTGAAGAAGCAACAGATTCAACACCAACCTCAACATTGAAGAAGCAACAGATTCAACACCAACCTCGACATTGAAAAAACAACAAATTCAACACCAACCTCGACATTGAGGAAACAACACATTCAACAACAACCTCAACATTGAGGAAACAACACATTCAACAACAACCTCAACATTGAGGAAACAACACATTCAACAACAACCTCAACATGGAAGAAACAACACATTCAACAAAAACCTCAAGATTTAAAAAAAACACAACGAACACAGCAACGAATTCAACTTTGAAAAACAAAAACATATTCAACAACCGCAACAATGACAACACCAAAAACCTCAAAAAAGAACAACAAATTAAGCAAACTCAATATTAAAAACAACAACCTTTTCAACAAGAACACCAACATTAAAAAAACAATTTCGACAAGAAATTCAACGTGGAATCACCACAGCAAATTCGACACAAACCTCAACTTTCAAAAAACACCAACAATTTAAACAATTTCAACGTTGAAAACAAAAACCTTTTCAACAAGAACCTCAGCGTTGAAAACAAAACTATGACAACAACAAGCTCAATCTGGAATAAGCCCAAAAAGTTCAACAACATCATCAACATTGGAAACCCCGAAAAAATGAACAAAAAAACTTACATCGAAAATCACCAACAAATTCAGTACATCCTCAAATTTGAAATTCACCAACAAAGTCAATAACAACCTCAACTTTCAAATAGAGCAACAATTTAAACAACCTCGAAATTGAAAAAAGAACTTTTTCAACAAGAACCTCAACATCGAAAAAACAAGAATTTCAACAACAAACTGAATGCCGAATCAACACAACAAATTCAACAACAACCTCAACATTCAAAACACCAAAAAATTCAACAACAACCTCAACATTGAAAAACACCAACAAATTCAACAACAACCCCAACATTGAAAACACCAATAAATTCAACAACAACCCCAACATTGAAAACACCAACAAATTCAACAACAACCTTAACATTGAAAAACACCAACAAATTCAACAACAACCTCACATTGAAAAACACCAACAAATTCAACAACAACGCGAACACTGAAAACACCAAGAAATTCAACAACAACCTCAAAATTGAAAAACACCAACAAATTCAACAACAACCTCAACAGTGAAAAACACCAAGAATTTCAACAACAACCTTAACATTGAAAAACACCAACAAATTCAACAACAACCTCAAAATTGAAAAACACCAACAAGTTCAACAACAACCTCAACATTGAAAAACACCAAGAATTTCAACAACAACCTTAACATTGAAAAACACCAACAAATTCAACAACAACCTCACATTGAAAACACCAACAAATTCAACAACAACCTCAACATTCAGAAACACCAACAAATTCAACAACAACCCGAACATTGAAAACACCAACAAATTCAACAACATCCTCAACATTTGAAACAGCAGCAAATTCAACAACAACCTCAACATTGAATAACACCAACAATTTCAACAACAGCACCAACATTGAAAACACCAACAAATTCAACAACAACCCGAACATTGAAAACACCAACAAATTCAACAACAACATCAACATTGAAAACACCAACAAATTCAACAACAACCTCAACATTGAAAACACCAACAAATTCAACAACAACCTCAAAATTGAAAAACACCAACAAATTCAACAACAACCCGAACATTGAATACACCAACAAATTCAACAACAACCTCAACATTGAAAAATACCAACAAGTTCAACAAAATAAACATTGGAAAACATCATCCAATTATTTAGCAACATCATGATGAGATGGGTGGCTCCTAAATGTCACAAAGTTCAAGGGTCAGACCTGGTCCCCATGGTGCCGGCATCATTGGAGGGGAGGCTCCAAAACGTCAGAAGGTGCAATGGTCAGACGAGGTTCCTATTGTGACGGCATCATGGGAGGGGCGGCTCTTAAATGTCACAAAAGGCACGTGGTGGGACCTGCTATCCATGGTGACGGCATCATGGGAGGGGCGGCTCCTAACCGTCACAACGGACAGGATAGGGGACCTGCTCCCCATGGTGACAGTATTATGGGAGGAGCGGTTCCTAACCGTCACAAAGTGCAAGGAGGACGTGGTGGTCCCCATGGTGACGGCATCATTGGCGGGGCGGATTCTAAACGTCACCACGGGCAAGGGGCGGTACCTGGTCCCCATGTTGACGACATCATGGGGGGTGGGGGCGGCATCTAAACGTCACAAAGGCCAGGCGGCCGGACTGGTCACGGTGATGACCGCATAATGGGAGGGGCGAGAACTGTGACGGCAAAATGGGCAGGGTGGCGGCTCCTGGTCCCCATGACGATGGCTTAATTGGAGGGGCGTGTCCTTTGACAGCACCATGGAAAGGGGGACGGACATGGTCCCCATGATGACGGCATAATGCAGAGGCGTGGGCCTTGTGACGACACAACGGACAGAGGTTGGGGTCTGGTCCCCATGATGACGGCATAAGAGAGAGGGGCGTGTCCGGAAGCGGCCCATTGGACGGGGCAGTGACCTTGTCCCTTTGATGAAGGCACAATGGAAAGAGGCGTGCCCTGACTCCCTTGGCCAGGGTAAGCTGGTCTCGGTTAGAGCAAGACTCCCGCCGGCCCCGCCCATGACACTCAGCCATTGGAACTGGGAGAAAAGGTGAGAGGGCAAATGGTCCCCGCCCCACCATTCCGACTGGCGCTCTCCTGAACAACAAATGGACCAGCAGCAACACGTGTAAAAAAGGTTTTGTGAAACTTCATGCTGGATATTGCTCCAGCGTTATCTTCCATTCTGCTCTTCAGTTACCCTTTGATGTTATAACAATCCTCAGGAGAATCAATACATAGGAATCCGGTTGTCACAAAGCCAAATGCTGGCGTGTAAAAGCATTACATCATCTCTAGGTTACCTCCGCGAGTTACAATGTGAATATTTCGCCAACATCAAAAAACAAACACGCCCCAGTTAAAAACCACAGGATCAGCAATGATAAGCATTGGCAGAGGCCGATATTGAGAGACCCTCGACACACACAGACACATACAGAAGCACACACTGGACACACGCACACACACACACACACACACACACACACACACACACACATTCATACACACACAGCCCCACACACATACACAGACAGGCTCACACACACACAAAGAGGCGCACACACAAACAGAAACAAACCATTCACACGCAGACACAGACACAGAGACACATGGGCACACACAAACACACAGAGACGCACGCACACACAGCCACACACAGCCCCCCCACACACACACAGACACACGCACACACACACACACACACACACAAACATACACACACTGCCCCCCCCCCACACACACAGACACACGCACACACACACAGAGGCGCACACACAAACAGACGCAAATCATTCACACGCATACACAAACACAGACACACAGGGGCAGAGACACACACTCACAAGCCTCTGTTAATTGCAGGATTTGTATTAATTTCAAGGTCTGAATTATTTCCAATATTTGTATTAGTATCGGGATCTGTTATATTTTCTGGGCCTGCCTTAATTTCAGCTTCTGTATTAGCTTCAGGATCTGTATCAGTTGGACATTCGTTTTTAGCTTCAATATCAGTTTAGGTGTCTGCATTAATTTTAAATTCTGCATTACTTTATGCATCTATATTAATTTAAACATTTGTCTTAGTTTCAGGATCTGTATTAATTTAAAAATCTGTATTAATTTAAAGATCTGTATTAAATTAAAGATCTATATTGATTTAAGCATCTCTATTATTTTCAGGATTTGTATTACTTTCAGGATTTGTATTACTTTCAGGATCTGTATTAGTTTCAGGATCTGTGTTAGTTTCATACAAGATATTGCAGATTTTTTTGAACCAACATTTCGTCATCCCTTTTCTGCTTCTTTGTCAATCTCTCTAAAACTCTGTCACTGGCCCATTTTCCAGGATGATCAGTACCTTGTTATTTACCCTATCAAAACCAATCCTGATTTTAAATAACTCTTTTTAAACCTTCCCTTTTCCTGATCTGCTCGAAGGAAAACAACCCCAGCTTCTACATCCTCCCCACGCTGTTCGAGTCCCTCACCCCATTTCCAATTCCATTTAAATTCCTCTGCACGCCATCCAAGACTCTAACATCCTTCCTGAATTGGCATCCACAGAATTAGGCATTATGCTCACCAAGCTTCTCCAAGGTTTAATGATTTCTACATCCTTTGTCTGAACTTCTTATTTTTGAAAACTCTGACTCTCTTTATCAATCAACACGAATTGTATTTTTAATGCACTAGAAAAGTTGTTCTACCCTGTTCAATGATTTGCTTATATCTGCCGAAGTATTGTTGAACAGCTCCAAAATTTATCTACTTTACACTCCTCTATTTACAATATTCCGTCCTTCTAAAACTATTGTACATCTCAGCTGGATCAGGGTAAACTTTCCCACTTTAGTTTGTTGCAAGAATAATTGGATTGAAAGGGGTATCTGAAGCTGTTTGCTCTTTGGCTGGAATTAATGTAAGTCTCCATGGACCCTCATTATCTAATTGGAGGGTTTTCCACTCATGTTTATAAGGAAGTCCCTTCAAGGTGTTACCTCATATTGTCAGCAGGAGCATCAGCCCTGCGTCTGACAAGAACCTGCAGTTTAAAGAGAGTGACAGAGGCGAACTCAGAATCTGAGAGCAATAGATTGGAAAGTTACAACAATGGATCAGAAGCAGAGAACAACATATTGGAATATTACACCAATAAACAGGAGTTCATCGGAAGCACTTTATGAGTTTTCCACATGTTATAATTTGATGCCATTAAATTCCCGGATCTACAGGGCAATCCAGCTTGTTCTTCCATGTTACTATCCGATCCTCGGTATTATTGGTGTCCTTTGTCAGTCTCATTGTGTCTGACGATCACGTTTATAAGCCATGTTTAACTGTATTAATATTCTTCACCAATGTTCGATTTGTTTCGTGATTGCGGATTTGTCTCAAGTATTTCAAGAGAGCAGGGGACACAGTTTAATGTTGTTCAGAAATGTCAGTATCATATTTATTCCTTTTTACCATCTGCTTTCTTCCACCATATCACAGACATTTCAGTTTATTGTCACATGTACAGTAATTTCAATACTTCACTGGATTCAACAATATCATGGATCAATTCAGCACCTTCAGCCAAGCTGATACTTTTTTTCCTTTAAGCTTGATGCATAACTCCACTGTTTTATCTGTTCCTTACAGTGAACATAGTGACAATTGTGATCTTAACTCGGGGAAATTGTGGTCTCTCCAAATGTGTCACTCGCTACCTGGTGTCCATGGCAGCAGCAGATCTACTGGTCATCATTGTCGACCTGATATTGAGACACATTCCAATTGTTCATTGGGAATATTTTAATTTTCTGTTGGCCATGCGTGTGTGTAATATCCATGCTGTACTGCTTTATGCAGCCACTGACTGTTCTGTCTGGTTCACCGTCACTTTCACATTTGATCGATTTGTGGCTATTTGTTGCCAGAATTTGAAAAGTAAATATTGCACTGAGAAAACGGCGGCTGTGGTTCTAGGATCAGTGACTGCGCTGAGCTTCTTAAAGAATATTTTCTGGTATTTTATGCTATCAGGTTTGTATATGCTGAGCAACAGACCATGGTTTTGTTTGGTAACATTTGAAGTTCAGAATAATTCGGTCTGGATAATCATCGAGTTTCTCCATCACATCTTTACTCCCTGTGTCCCATTTGTCCTGATTCTGCTGCTCAATGTTCTCACCATCAGGCACATTTTAAAGAGCAGCGGAGTCCGCAGGAGACTCCGGACTCACAGCAGTTTGGAGAGGCCCAGAGACCCAGAGATGGAGAGTCGGAGGAAATCCATCATTTTACTCTTTGTTATCTCGGCCAATTTCATTCTGTTGTGGGTGATGTTAATGGTGTATTCTATATGGAGGCGGATGTTTTATATGGGGGCTTATTCTGTATTGATGGGTAATTATGTGCGGGAATTGGGCTTCATGCTGCAGCTACTGAGCTGCTGCACAAACATTGGGATTTACGCCGTGACACAGACTAAGTTCAGAGAACAGTTTAAGAATGTGCTGGAATATCCCTTTTCTCCAATTCTTCGATGTATTCGATGATTTGAAGAAATTAATCAGTGAAAGATTCCACTTTTTTTCCATGTGATATCTCTCTTCCAGCGGGGTGGTGAGCTGCCTCTGTGGTGACAGTTTGGGGACCAGCCCTGTCACCATTGTAAAATGTGGAGGCCAGGGTGTTTCCCTGTCACGGCAGAACGGGCTGTTGCCTATCGCCCTGGTGACAGTGGGGATGGTGGATCCTGTGACCATGGTTAGGGAGCAGGGAGGGCACTGCGGCCATGGGGACAATGTGGCTTGTGTCTTTGCAGTGGAAATGAAGAGGGAATGGAGCCTGGCCTCTGGTGTCAGTGAGGGGCAGCGCCTGTCGCTGTGGTGGGCAGAGTGGGACATTCCCTCTTGCTCTGTTAGGCAGAGAGGGTGGGGGGAGCGGACTCTCCGACTCTGCTAACAGAGTGGAGAGGGCGCTCTCTCTATGGGGACAGAGCCAAGCTAGCATGGTCATCATGGTCATGGCCTAATCCCAATCCTGGCGTCCGCTGCCTCCCTCTTCGACATTCACAAATTGGAGCCTGGTTGGAATGGGAGTGGGAGAGTGGGGGCAGTGCCACCACCGGCCTGCAGAGAAATAAGAAAAGGAAGGGGAAATTCATACCAGGTAGACTGCGCAAAATTGCTTCTACTGAATTTTACTGGGACAGAGTGAGACATAGCAGGAAGATGGTGGAATGAGGTGTGTGAACAGCTGCATCACTGGGTGTTTATTATAAAAATAAATGTAACAGGAAATTCTCTCCAATGTATCGTTTGTGTTTTCAATATATTTTCTACGGCCAAATAATCAGTGTGAGGAATTGAGAAAACGATCTTGGAAACAAATAGAAACTTTTATCAAGATGCAATGTTTCGGTTTAAGCATTGACAAGATATTGCAGAGGAATTAGAGAGTACAGCAAAGTTTATCTACTCCTATTCTGAATGGGATTAGAGTCTAATACCTGTAGCGAATGTACAAATTGCAATCTGGAATATTAATAAACTACCATCTCCAGCCAATATCTCCAATGAGGATTGAGGAGAGAGCTCATGTACAGGGTAAGTTGGCAGAAGAGTGAAAGCCTCACCCGAGTGAACTGTGCTCTCTGCTGCAAAATCAATCCTTTACTGTATTATTCAATATTCACACTTCATCAACCTGTTTCCTGATGCAGACATGCAGTTAGTGAACATCTCTGAGTCTGACAAAGAGCACTAGTGGCGCTGAGCTGCCAGCAGAGGGTGGGCATGTATCCCTGAAATCGCAGGCGAGGCCAGTTTCTATCTTGTTAAAGGGGGCGGGGCCTGTAACCTCATTGTTAGCGCAGGGACAGAGCCTGCTGCTGGATTGTCAGAGCGGGGGCGGGGCCTGTTACCTCATTGTTAGAGCAGGGACAGAGGCTGCTGCTGGATTGTCAGAGCGGGGGCGGGGCCTGTTACCTCATGGTCAGAGAGGGGGCGGGGCCTGTTACCTCATTGTTAGAGCGGGGACAGAGCCTGCTGCTGGATTGTCAGAGCTGGGGCAGAGCCTGCTGCTGGATTGTGAGAGCGGGGCGGGGCCTGTTACCTCATGGTCAGAGCGGACACAGAGCATGCTGCTGGATTGTGAGAGCGGGGGCGGGGCCTGTTACCTCATGGTCAGAGCGGGGGTGGGGCCTGTTACCTCATTGTTAGAACAGGGACAGAGCCTGCTGCTGGATTGTCAGAGCGGGGGCGGGGCCTGTTACCTCTTTGTTACAGCAGGGACAGAGCCTGCTGCTGGATTGTCAGAGCGGGGGCGGGGCCTGTTACCTCATGGTCAGAGCGGGGGCGGGGCCTGTTACCTCACTGTTAGAACAGGGACAGAGCCTGCTGCTGGATTGTCAGAGCGGGGGCGGGACCTGTTACCTCATGGTCAGTGCGGGGGCGGGGCCTGTTACCTCTTTGTTAGAGCAGGGACAGAGCCTGCTGCTGGATTGTCAGAGCGGGGGCGGGGCCTGTTACCTCATTGTTAGAGCAGGGACAGATCCTGCTGCTGGTTAGTCAGAGCCGGGGCGGGTTCTGTTGTCCTATGGTCAGAGCGGGGGCGAGGTCTGTTGCTCAATAGTCAGAGCGGGGGCGGGGCCTGTTTCTCCATTCTCAGGGCAGGGTTGGGGATTGTTGCAACATTCTCAGAATGCTGGCGTGGTCCGTAGCCTCATTTTGAGAGCGGGGGCGGAGCCTGTTCTACATTTGTCAAGGCGGGATCGGACACAGCCATTGTGATGTCAGTGTTGGGCGGGGCCTGTTGTTGTATTGAGAGAGTGGTAGTGGATATGGGTTGAGTGCTCACCTTTCGAAGCAGAGTGGAAGAGCCCCTCGAGGCGACGTGGTTATAAGTTGTCCCTGCCACTATGGTACCCAAAGTTACCAGGAAAGGAGTCCAACCGCAACACGAGCAGGCAGGGGGTGATGTCACAGGGATATGGGCGGAGTGTTGATATCAGAGGGATTCGTGGGTAGGGGAAAGTTTCCCAACTTCACTGGGTGGGAGTGTGTCCATGTTCCCAGTGACAATACATGCTTCATTATGGGTGGGGGTGTATACCCAGTTGACCGGGGCTGGAAGATAGATTGAAGAGGTAGACACATCGTTAGATGTAGACCAGATAGGCGGGGGCAGGAGCTGATATACCAGGAAGACTGGAAGAGATAAAAGGTGGGTGGGTCGCGTCGATATGCAGCTGAATCTTGGAAAGGGAGAGATATACCAGCTGTAGGAATGGAGCAGTGTGATATACAAAGTACACGAGGGGAGAGATATACTCCATACTCCGTTGCGGTGGGGAATAGACCAGGTACACCAGAGCAGCATGGAGGTGAGATTCATTTCGTAGGCAGTGCAAGGGAGGGTGATAAACTAGATATAAAGGAACATGGGTAAATGTAACAGCTACACCAGGAGAGGGGTTGTTATACGCTATGCACTGGGGAGGCTGTTGATCTACCTCAGGGACAGAAGGAGGTTTACGTTTACAGGCCAGATTTCGGGGCAATGTGCAATTTGCCCGGGGACAGGGATTGTATGAGTTCAACGGGGGAACGAGGTGATATATGGACTTTTCTGAAGCTCTGTGTTTGTTTCAGAGACAGCAATAATTTCGGGATCTGTTTCAGGCTCAGGGTTCGTGTTTTAGCTTTCAGAACATATATTGGGATCAGAGTGTGTTTTACATTCAGGTTCTGATTTCGGTACATACTTGGTATTCATATCAGGGTGTTTTATGGTCCCTTGCCAATGTTTCCTCTGGTTAAGCACGATCGCCGTGTGATGCCCAGCTTGATAGATCGTAATTTATTGTTTGTTTAGATATGTGGAAATTACCTTCTGAACAGAGTCACGGTAGCCAGCTGAACATCATTTACCAAATTAATGAAACACGTTTTCAGCAAGAAAATATCTACCACATTGCACTACTCATTTCCCAACACACATATACCTTTAAAATAACGATAGATTTATAAGGATAACATAAGTTACAAAAGCCATCTTATGCTTTATTTTCCACGGTGAGTACTCAGTCCATATAAACGTAAGGTCAGACAAACCACACTCTGTCCTCATTTGACAGATGCTATCTCTACCAGATGCTATGGTTCTCCCTTCATTTCTCTCCATACAACTGTTACATTGTGAGCCAACTAGTCTCACTGAATTCTGTCCTTTTGACGAGGGTTTCCCATTCTCATTCTCCAATACCTCGCCTTGGAATCTTCTCCCAAATTGACATTTTCTCGCATACACCTTCCACAACGGGTCAGCTCCAAGGTATAGAACCACACTTCTGATGTTTCTCTTCCCTTTTTCACCACATGCATCCAAGCTGTCTTCCAAGCACTCTCTCTCAGACGCTCAACTTTAACAGTACACCACTGTTTCACATGCTCATAGCAAATATTTACAGACCGTCATTTGTCTCTTTGAAACTTGTTGCTTTTTGCAAACTTCTCTCACTTTTAATCTAAAGCTTGGAGCCTTTCACCCTGCCCCTCACTCATACCTCCGATTAACAGGACCTTTTCTCTGCTTCTACAAGTTCCTTTGGCTATAACTTCTCCTTTGGACTTTTAGACATTCACTCTTCCGGCTGTCGGGGTTTTACTTTTGCTTGATACATTTTTGTCCTCCTGGGGAATCTGCAGCTCCCTCTCCCGGTGCCCAGACTCTCTGGGGTACTGGCTCCAAGTGAACTTAAAACTGCTGTTTCCTTATTACTGTGTGTATGTCTGTGGGAGGAACCTGCCAAGCTGGCTCCTTCTTGCTCTGCAACACCAGTTTTTGTCTAATCTTCTGTCTTTACCTTTACGTAAGAGCAGACATATACTCTTGGTTTGAAATGCAAGCAACCTTTTAAAATGTAACTAAACGTTCCGTTTGTCCTCTCTTAAAACACACAGATTGAGAAATACATATCAAAATTAAACTTTAATGCTAAAACGCATCCTAACTTCCACAAATTCAAATATAATATACTTAAACTTTCTCTATTTCTTAACATGGAATATATTAGTTTAACTCTGTTTACGTTTAAGTGCCTGTGCTAGTTTGAGTAGCTGTATTAGATTCAGGGCTTGTAAGTGATTCAGTGGCTCTATAAGTTTCTGGACCTGTATTAATTGCGTGTTCCAGATCAGTTTCCATGTCTGTATTATTTCAATAACAGACTTGTGTCATCGGCTCTCTAGGTTTCAGCCTCGACATTAATCGTAGAATCTGTGATAGTTTCAAGTCCAGTATTAGCATCTTGGACCTTGTTAGCTCCTTCGGTTGGAGGAAGTAAAGAGCCTATTTGATTAAATGTTCCTTAATTATTTCAGTGCCTGAAATTTGCAGACTATAAACGACTACAGTGCAGGAGATGCTGGAAATTCTTACGGAAAATGAAGGAAACTCAACCTTGTTCTGAACCAGAAGGTGGAGCTTAAGTTCAAGAACCAGAAGACAATAATGTAGCAAAAGATAACCTGGCAAAGCCTGAGATCTCTGAACACTATCCATGGAATGTTGGTGACAAAGAGCTGGAGAAGTCCCCTTCTCCTTCATAGTCACCTCAGTCACCATTCAGCATATCCAATGGAAGAATTGAGAAAGTAAAAGCACAGAGATATGCAGATGAGTAAAATAGAACCGAGAAATCGAAACAGTGAGAAGGAACAGATAAGACCTTCTGCACTTGAATGTATAGAATATTTTTTTATTTAAAATAAACCGTACCATCATAATAATAGCTGATTGTGGTTGCGGACTCAAGCATTAGATACCATATGGAGCTCTAGCAGATACGACGTCACCTGAGCTGAGGGGTACTGATGGTCAGAAAACACATGTTGAAAACTGTCTTGATAGAAATCGAACACAGTAGATAGGTAATACTCATATTAGGCAGAAGTCAAGGTTTCTGGCTGGGTGAAAAAAATAGGGACATCTGATGCATGTACCATTTACCAGAGATGTATGCTTAATGTGAGCCTATATGTAGATGAGATCGGAATCTGGAAACTGTTCTTGAACGTGATTAATAATGTATAAATATGTTGGACACTTGTAATTTATCAGAGAGCGAACTCAAGCTACTTTGAGATGGTTCACTCCTTGCAATTTCTCGAATAAACGATGGTGACCTTTACCTGAGTCCCTTGTGGTCCTTTTGTCAAAGTAAACACAGTTTGGCATAGTCGGCAGGATACTCAGATCCGATTGTCGGGGCGGCTCTGCAAAGTGGGCGATTCTGTTTCATGTACCACCTATAGTTAGTGCAGTAAGCCTATCCAAGAACGGTCCAGTCAAGTTTCAAAATAATCGGAAGGACGACTCAGGACAAGAGATAGAAGGGGCCGATAGTAGGCAGAGCCGTGCATGCGGTTTAGAGTTTGAGAAACAACCTTAGCCGAAGCCACGCAGGCCAGATGCCTGTTAAACAATTAGACAACTAATACCTGAAATAACTAAATTATTAGGGCCGCGGGAACCTAACGTGCCAAGACAGACGGGGATATATGAACAGAAGGCTGTCAGCTAAACAGAATGGTGCAATGGAACCCGACAGGGGAACCGCGGACTCTATTACGCGGTACATAGCGGAACAACATTCAATATTAATCACATAAATGCAGAAAGTGGGGAACCCGACAGGGGAACCGCGGACTCTATTACACGGTACATAGCGGAACAACATTCAATATTAATCACATAAATGCAGAAAGTGGGGTGGAATCCTCAGGGAACCATTGGGGAACAAAATCAGTGGTGCGTAGAATAAAATGATAAGGCAAAGAAAGGGGCGATGGTTATTCTGACCTTGTAGCATTGATCTAAGTACAAGAGCCGCTTGTGCTGAAGAGAGAAAGAGAGAGAAAGGGGTAAAAGGGTGTAGCCCTAGGGAGTTAATAAGCGCTGACAGGCAGGAGCAGGGGAAATGTGAGCTTTCCTCAGTTTGGTCTTCCCTAAAGATGGAGCCTTCAAGATTCCTTTATTTCCCCCACTGCTATTTGAAATTTCGTTTAGAATGTAGAGTTAAAAGTCAAGTTAAGGATACAGGAAAATAAATACTTACCACTGAACATATGTTTGTTTGTGGGCACGAAGCATTTGTATGTGAGCTTGAATGTGATTTCTTCCGTAAATTGTTATCTGTGTGTGTAGTTCAGCACTTTAGCGTTGAAATCCCCATGTTAGATTAACGGAATATTTTACTGAAACAATGAAAAGTTTGTCACTGAGGTTTGAATTGAGATTTCTGGCAAATAAATATTTCAATTTGAAGGTCACATAAAGGTAAACAGGGTTAGAGAAAGCAACAATTGTACCACCCCCTTGCAGACTAGTATCACCAGCTTCCAAGTTGATTGGGATTGGCACATACGAGCTGGTATTCTGAAATTATAAGGGAAAAAGAAAGATTACCTGAAATTCAAAACGATTCTAGGGAAACCGAAAATTATAAACACAAAGCCTAAGTGCTTCTAATGAACACAAATGGGTTTCTGTTGAAGGGATGAATTAAATATTAAAGGAAATCTGCATTTCATCAACACTGTAATTTGTATTTTGGACAATATTGAGATCTAAAATGCAGTGTAATTTAACAGGTTACTTTGAATACCGAGGATGCTATCCATAGATAAAGAACGTGTCGATAAACAGATGGGAATTCCAATCAGGGTATAAATCATTACACATCCAAAGGGGTTGTTTTAATTTTGATAGTATAAATTAACTTTCTTATAAAGTTTGAAATTTGAGGTTTGGTTCCTGATACTTTCTCAAAAGAGTAATTTAATTTTAAAAGGTTTGACAACAATTGTTACTGATGGAAATGCTGCAGACTTTTGTATTTTTAAGGCAATCCCCAAAATATGAAGACAAGCTCAAGACCTTGACCAAGTTTGGCATAAATCCAGTTTCTGGTTGAGGTAATGAATCTGTGATACTTCTAAAAGAAACAGGCTAGGCACAATTTATGCGTTACTTTGCGGACAACAAAATGTTGCTTGCGAAGAAGATAAGCAAGCAAAACATGTCAATGCCTCATTTCTGTTTTAAAACTGTTATCATAATACTTTACTGGATTTGAAATTCTCTTCACATATCTGAATACGATAAGATTGTAGTCTGTTGTATGCGTAAAATGTTATGACGCAAGTCGGAGAAAGAGTTAGGAAAAGAGGACACAATATACACAATGTTTTAAGGGAACTCGATTTGATAATCCGGACAGCAACTGAGACATTGGAACTGCACAGGGAGATAAGCAAAGATCAGAAGGCAGCGAACTTCATTGATACGAAATAGTTAATAAAGCCTAAATTGTAAGGAAACATTATAAACAATCAAGACAATAGAGAAACTGACCTCAAAAGAATCTTATGATGATCCTGGTGAGGGGAAAAAAGAACTTAGAGATAAAACTATGGGGAATCTGTAATTCAGGAATTGAAATGCCAGGAGCAATAATACTTAACTACAATTTACCACAATGTGGATATAATTAAAGGGAAACCTGTAAAGACGCTAAATAGATGAATTAGTGATTGTATTGACGTGCCTGCGAGCTACAAAAAGTAAGACCACACGGTTAACAGTATGATGACAGACAGAGCTAAGCAGCTCCCACTTTGAACCGTAACTGGAACTGAAGATACTGAGCCATTGAAACATAGGATACGAAGGTGCATTGTACAGTTATATCGGTAGTTTAGGGAATTGAGGTCCAACGTAGGATAGCGGCAGGAGACATTAGACTGGAAGGAGTGGAGGGTTCCTATCCAGATGGATTCAGGTTAGGGAAATCATTTCACACGGAGAATCATTAAATAAATATAAAACTTTAAATAGAAATATAAATCCCCTACCTACCACAGTGCTCAGGGTTGTTGGAAAGGATGAACTGAACTTTAAAAATCATTAATCACAAAAGTAATTCAAGAGATAGACAGAAAATTAATATAATAATGCGCCTGAGGGCTAACCAAGCAGGACCGCCATGTTCACCCCACTCGAAATAATGATAAGGAGAGCAATGCAGTTACCCGAGGATTGGGAGCTGTAGGACACTAAAAGGAATGATGCATGATTCTGTGAGGAAAATAAGTCAGCAACTGCATGAGTTAAGGAAGGATGTTAGAGACCGACACGTGATTAAGCAATATTGAAATAGACAAATCTAGTGAGCAACAATGGACCGTTTGGGTAATAATGTGATGGTCAAGGTGAGCCCGGAGCGAATCGGCCTAGACCTTATGAAGTAATTTTGACAGGTAATGCATGGGCACTTGTAGATATGAGAAGGGGCAGTAAATGGACGCATTACACGGAGTTAAATATACTTCAGAATTGATCAAGCTGTATCGCGGATAACGAGAGCCCATGTAAATCTGTCCACAGATCTGGTTGTGGGCGTTTCAATGGTTGATTCAAAACTTGACATCCTTCGGCCAGAAGGAGCGGACCTTGAGCTCCAAGGTTAAGCAAATCTTAACGGGGACAGTGGGTTCATAACACCCAATTAAATAGAGACCAGGACATGACACAGTTAATGCAAAACCTGTCTACAGTGCTCGAAGTTAATGCGGGGATGATCAACAAACTGATTAACATCGGGGAAAATAATTCAGACGAAGCAAGCAGAAATGATCTTTGCAACGCACATGGATTCTCGGCTCTGGAACAAGCCCGAGAGAATATAAGACCAATTAACGAAGGGGTATTTCCTTTATGGGTAACTAGTGAACAATTATTTAATCTTCCACGACACAAGGATCATGACTTGACCGGTTGCCAGCTCAAAGCTTTAACAAGCGTATGTAGAACGCATGTTGAACGAATGGAGGAAAGCAATATTCTAATAGGCATTGTCTTATTAATACTCGTCATACCTGTGTCAACACCAAGCAGGGCATTTAATAGAGAATAAAATATTGCGTTATTACAAGGGGACTGCTATATTAGGCATCATGACATTCCACCATATGCAGTAGATATAGATGGAATATGGCGAGCACCACATTAGAAGAGTGAAGGATATAGGTCACCGCAGTAGTATCTAGGAGTATTACTATAGTTAAATGTGGGGCAGATGAAGCTAAGCGCTGATTTAGAGCAGCAACAAACTGTACAATGAAAACTATATGGTCTGCAAAAGAACCGAGCCATGTTGCATAGACGGGCGATGGGAGATAATGTATTACCATGTGGCAACAGAAGATCCAATATGGGAACAATCGGATCTGCCCCATCCATAATCATTCAGTTTGCCTCTACCCACAGACGCCGGCAAGGGTAGGGAAAGTGGAACTGCTCAAAATATACAAGAGAGGAACGGCTCCTATTCAGGTCCTGGAAAGCATTAAGGATAACCTGACACAGTATTTGATCCAGCTGTCCCATGAATTAACCTATTACCCGAGTACATAACCACAATTCGGAGACAGGCACAGCAGATATACAGTGATTGCTATCGACTACAGCAACAGGTTAGAGACTTAAAGGAGGAAAACGAGCAAATAGATTCTTTCACATGGTGGGAGGACCTATGGAACTAGGAGTCAAATGGACAAATACTCTCCTGGATTCGGATTATCTCCCATGCCCAAGTTATATTTCAGCCGCTATTGATTATGTATCTCACATACGTGATTCATCGCAAATGGAAGTCACAAAAAAGGTGTTATTGCGGGGCCTCTAACAGATGGAGAAGGAGTGTGGCAAGGCAGAGACTTAAAGTAAAGGTCCAGGTAATGCAGATGGTCCGACCGTTACTTTTTACATGCCAAAGCTTGACACCTGGCCAGAATCAATGGGTGGCGGTACTTAAAGAGGGAGGACAGCAGGACTATCTTTGGCTCCCTTGGTATAAACTAAGGGCCAAAAGGCGGACTGTTCCAGGAGAATGTAGGAGTGGAGAAAGAGATTATTGAAAGGGAATTTGGTGCTTAAAATCTCCAAACACATCGGCAGTTAAAGGTTATTAGATGAAATTCGCACAGCCTTAAGGGCCTGCAAACAAAATAAAGGCATTGGGAGACGGACTGGTGTCAGGGTATTGGCAAAACAACCTCTTGCTTCCAGAACTCATCGCCCCCCCTTTGTCCTCACTTCTGCAACTCCAAGTTTTGAGATATTCGTGAATTTAAGCCTCTGATCGAGTGCTTTGATTTATTTTAGGGTGAAGGCTGACCATGAGCATTTAAGAGTATTTTGTTTTGCATTTTGCCCGGTGCCGCTTCCCTGCATGGATCCTGCTCCTGCCCTGAGCCTGTATCTAAAGAGGGACCAAGAAGCATTTACATTCCAGGGTGCGCCAGCCGGTGATTTGGAAATGTTACTTCTGACAAGTTTGCTTATGTTCCTGAGTGGAAATGAATAAATAATCTTCACTTTCACTTTCAGGTTACATGTGATGTTTTGAATCCGGCTCCCTGACTGGTGCTGCGCAGGTTATGGAAATAGAGCGCAGGGGATCGGGGTCTACACCAGATGGACGACTTGAAATCCTTGCATTTTCTTTGCTACATTTTGCAAGTAACAAATGAGGCAAATAGCTGACGAGGAAGAATCTTCGCTTCTCGATAACGGCGAAAGTGATGCAGTCGAATGATTTTCAAGAAGGATGATGCATCAGGTTTAACAGGATGGAAGATACATTTCTACATTCTGAAGGCAAGCTGGGTAACTGCTGCTTCAAACTGGAAATCCCAGGACAAATTGGAATCTCACTGTCTCCCATGGACAATAAAAGCAGGCCTCTCCTCGGTAGTATAGTGGTGAGTATCCCCACCTACCACGCCGGAGACCGGGGATCAATTCCTCGACAGGGAGACAAGTCTTTGCTCGAACTGTGCGCGATGCAGACCGTGATCACACTTTTGACTCGCAAATGGGTTATCTTTTCCGGATGGTGATCGACCGACATGACATCGACTCAGCAATTCGGAGAGATGGCACCTCCCCAAATATATACCCGGAGCAAAGTTTCTGTACAGGTCAGCTTATCGACATCACCTGTGGGTAACGGCTCTTTCCCCCTTCCATCCTCTGGACATTGCTTCGTTTACCCAACATAAATCATCCTCATTTGTATCCAGGGAACTTTAATGAAACAACGTGCTTTACAAACGGCACCGGTACAAGTCATAGCAGACATTGTAATAACCGATCAGGCCGAATTACTTCACAACCCGGCCACAATTCAGGATCCAGGGCTGACTGACGGCAAGTTCCAGGCAGGATCGCAGCTCCTGGTCGCCTGCACCCGATGCTGTTCAAGACTTCAGTAAGGCTATGCCGGACAGGCGCCAAATGAAATGAATGCAATGTGTTATGATGAGCTCCAAACTGGCAAATGGATAAAAATAAAGAACATTTGAAGGAACGCAAAATTCTATTCAGCGCAACAAATAGGAAAAGTAAAAACTGATATCAGACGCTACTCATTCAATCGCACTTCCCCTTCTTCCACCCCATCCTTCAGCTTGTACATTCCTTAGGGTATGTGACCACTTCCCTTGAGGACTTAACAATTCTGATCGAAGGGAAAACCAAACTCACATGCAGCTAGGTCAAGATAGTTTAGCGTGAAAACAAAGTTTCACCAAGAATCCCCTATTTCTCTCAGCAACGCCTCAAATCATTACTGCCTGATAACTCAGCTTTCTGCAACTAAAGTTCTGACTCCAAAATTGTGTCGGGATTTTGAAGGCCGCTCCATAACCTCTTCAGAATATACAGTGCTGAAAGGTGAGATCAAATATTCGAATACAGCTTCACATGTAGCACAAATGTCTTGTTCCACACAACCAAGATGTTCTGTCCCAAATAAGAAGCCCAGGTGTCAAAGATGTCCACTGGCTGAGACAATCGGACATTTTTCACAAAAGCAAATATTGCTGGAAGAGCACAGCGGGACTCACAGCCTCTGTGGTGAAATAGACATGGTCAAGGTTTCAAATCCATTGGATTGTTGTTCAGAAAGGTCATTTCCCAACATTGCTCGGGCCTGTTAGCTTCTGATGCTGTGAGCAGGCTATCCTTACCGCATTTACACACCTCTTTAGGCAGTTATCATTCAGTCTGAAATGAGAACAGCATTGTGGTTAGCCTATGCAATGGTCACAGAAACGTCTGTATCAAAACACGCTTTCGTCATGCAGCCTCTGCTTCCCTGAACACATCGCCCGCTGCTTGTTCTCGCTTCTGCAACTACAGGCCTCAAGAAATAAGTGATTTCTAGCCCTGCGATCGAGCGCCTTGTTTTGTTTCTGTGCTGAAAGCTGAACATGAACATTCAAACCTTTATTTTCATTTGCATGGCGCCGCTCTTCCTCCATGGATCCAACTGCTGCTCTAACCGTTTATCTCTGAATAGGGGCCAAATTGGATTAAAAATCAAATTTCACACCCGACTTTGTGATAAGCGACCAGGCTGCCTGACTGGACAACCGGGCCACAATTGAGGACCTCGGGCTAAATGACGGTAACAAGTTCCAGTCAGGGTCACCGCTCCAGCTCGCCTGAGCCCGATGCTGTTAAAGCCTTAAGTAAGGCTGTGATGGACAGAGCACAAACTGAAATAAACGGATTACGGAAAAATAGCGATCGAGCGCCTTGTTTTACTTCCGTGCTGAAAGCTGACTATGAGAGTTCTAGCATTTTATTATCATCTTGCATGCCCCCCCCCCCCACCCCTCCTCCCCCCCACTCCCCGCCTTTCCTACATGGACCCTGAAGAGGGAACAAGAAGGATTTACATTCCAGAGTGTTGCAGCCCGTGATTCGGAAATGTTGCTTCTGACAACTTTGCTAACATTGCTGAACGGAAATTAAGACAAAATCTTATTTTTCCCAGTTACATGTGAAGCTTTGAAACCGGCTCCCTGACTGGTATTGTGTGGATTATGGAAATGGAGCGCGGAGCTTGGCTGCAGGAGATTGGTGTCTGAAGCGAATTCTTTGCGAGACATTGCGAGTGACAAAATGAGGCAAAAAGCTGACGAAGTAACATCTTTTCTTCTGGATAACGGTCAAAACTGACGCGGTTGAACGATTTTCAAGAAGGATGATGCATCGGGTTTAATCCGATACAAGGTAAATGTCTGAATTGTGCAGGGAGACTGGGTAACTGCTGCTTCAAGCTGGAAATCCCAGGGTAAATTGGGATCTCACTGTCTCCTGTGGAATAGAGTAGCCAACCTCTCCCCGTTAGTATAGTGGTGAATATCTCCCCTGTCACGCGGGAGACCGGGATTTAATTCCCCGACGAGGAGACAAGTCCTTGGTCGAACTGCGTGCAGTGGAGACCGTGATCACTCCTTTGAGTCGCAAATGGGTTTTCATTTCCCCATGGCGATCGACTGAAAGAACACCGATTCAGCAATTCGGACAGAGGGCACATCCGCAAGTATATATCAGGAGCAAATTTTCTGGCCAGTTCAGTTTCTCGAAATCACCTGTGGGTACAGGCCATTACCCCTTCCATCCTCTAGACGGCGCAGCGTTTACCCAATATAACACATCCCAATGTTTATCAAGGGCACTTTAATAAAACAACATGCTTGGGCACAAGTCAAACCAGACTTTGTGATATTCGATCAGGCCGACTGACTTCACAACCCTCCCACAATTGAGGATCCAGGGCCAACTGACGGCAACAAGTTCCAGGCAGGATCACAGCTCCTGCTCGCCTGAGCCCGGGGCTGTTGAAGACTAAGTAAGTCCTGATGGACAAAGAACAAACTGGCATGAGCGCAATGCATTTAGGTGAGCTCTTAACCGGCAAACTCAGAGAACAAAGGACATTTGAAGGCCCGCCAATTTCCATTACCTTCAAAAAATTGGAAAAGTAAAAACTTAGATCAAAAGCGACTCATCCATCGCCCTTCCCCTTCTTCCGTGCCTTTCCTGAACTTGTACATCCCTTATGGTATGTGAACACTTCCCTTGAGGAGATAAAATTTGAGGTCGAAGAGAACAGCAAAGTCGCATGCAGTCTCTTTGCTAGACCTAGAGAGTTACGCGTAAAAGCCCAGTTTCAACAAGAATCCCCTGTTCCTCACAGCAACGTCTCAAATCATTACCGCCTGATAACTTACACTCTTGCAACTGAAGTCCTGACTGTAAAATTCTTTCAGGTTTTTGAAGGCCGCACTATAACCTCATCAGAATATTCTGTAATTAAAGGTGAGATAATCTAGTCAATTTCACCATTTCACGTAGATCGCGTCATGCATGGCTTGTTCCACACATTTCAGAGGCTCTCTCGCAGGTGTGAATCCCGGTTCTCAAAGATGTCCACTGGGTGGGACAATCGGACATTTCTCACACAAGCAAAAGCTGCTGGAAAGATTTAGCGGGCCTGTCAGCCCCTGTGGAAGGAATGACATGGTCAACGTTTCATGTCCATCTGTCTCTTCTTAGGACGGTCATTTCCCAAGATATTTCGGGCCCGGTTGCTTCTGATGCTAAAAGCAGGTTATCCTCACGACATTTACACACCTCTTTAGGCAGCTGACATTCAGGCTGAAATGAGAACAGCCTTGCGGTTAGCCTGTGCAATTGTCCCATAAACGTCCGTATCAGAACACGGAAATTTTCATAATCTGCAAATCCAAGTGTCTGCTGTACAGGTAATTGGTGGATAAACTACACATATCTTTGTAACTGCCTAATAGTAACACAATGGCCTTGGAACAAAATAGTGTAACTGATACTATTAGTAGCAGATCATATTTCATAACTAAGCAATCGGGACTTTCGAATGAATGATTTTTTTTCCCCAAACGACACAAAATGGAACCAGCCAGATTCCACGATTAAAATTTTGAGACAAGAATGTAGAAGTCAAATTGTTGAAACACAAAACACTGTTCAACAAGCCGCTGACAATACAGAGGCAACCGCTCTTGGGAAAAATATTGTGACAACTTGAATTCCTCTCATCAAAAAGTGGCTTGTGCAGGTTTTCCCCAGCATCCTACTGGGTTCAAAGCAACAGGACTTACTCTGACCCCTCTGACTTGCTGGAACGTCAAAGTGAGTGTGGATTTGGGACAGGAACTGGGGTGCATTCCCATTACAGTGAGGCACACATTTTTTGAATTCATGGCCACTCACATGAGGAAGAGAATTTTCCAGCTACCAATGTCATCGAAGGTAAAATTTCCATTCAAATTGATGAATCTACCAGCCTAAAAAGCAAAGCTGCTCTAGTGGTCCTCCAGAAATGTGAAAGTAATACGAAGGATAATCCATGTTTCATGAGATTTGATCTGATCGAACTTCCAGGTAAAAGAGCTGATGCCCATACTGATGTAAAGCATTCTCTTGAACACAGTCTAGCAAGCTGTGAGGGTGCTGGTTCCTCAGAGGACTGCAGTCAGAGCCAGGTTTGTGGCATCACGAGGGGCTCGGCTGTACGGGGGATGGGGAACAAGAAGTAAGGAAGAGGTTTAGTGAACAGGAATTCATTATTTATGGGAACGCAGGCCTTTCCCTGGCCGAGATGTGGCTCTAGGGCGGTGTGTTGCCCCCCTGGTGACAGGGTCAAGGATGTCACCGAGGAGATATGGAAGGGTGATCAGCAAGGGGCTGTAGCCCATATTGGAATATGGATATTTTGTATATATTATAATATATGATAAAAACCATACCGATCAATCCAGTGCATACGTTTTTTTTTAAAGTTATGAAAGGAAATTAGACCACAGAGCTTTGAAAATTCAGTGTAGACAATTCAGCAGCGTTATCTTCATCAAAACTTCCCTTTGCTTCAACAAATGATCCGATCAGATTCATTAGACATGATTTCTCATTAACTTATCTGTGTTGCAGTCTGTATTGATAAAGGCATCTTTTCACAAGTAGAATCTAACATGCCTGAACAGTTTCATAGGTCCAGTGTATATCCCTCTCTCCTTTGATAAACGGTATAGAACAGACAAATCCTCCAATCCTCTGGTGCTACTCCCATGACCAAGCAGGATTGATGTATTATGGTCAGTGCCTCTGCTATTCCCATCATTCCTTCCCGCAGTGACCCTCATACATCCCATTCTGGCTGGGGGAAAAAAATAAACTTTATTGTGCTATAAAATGTTTTGGTTTGAAAGGGGTTAAGTGAACCTTTGTGCTCAGTGCCTGTAATTAATGTCAGCCTCCAAGGATAGTAATTGTTGCATTAGAAGGTTCCCGCTTCTATTTATAAAAGGCTCATTTCAACATGTTATCACACAGTGTCAGCGGGAACATCACCTCCGTCACTAACAGTGATCAGCACCTCCAGTGAGACGGAGAGGAGAGATCACAATCCGAGAACAATAGGTTGCAAAGCTCCAACAATGTATTTCAATCTGAGAAAAATAGATGGCGTTGTAACAAAAATAGATCCGAATCTGAGGACAATAGACTGGAAATTTACAACAATTGAGAGGGATTTATCCTTTTGGATTGTCCAGCTTTCCACAGATGATTGGTGGTTAACCTTAGATCATCGGATTCGGTTCGTGCTTTACATTATACAACACATTTACTATCCCATCCTGGCTATTGTTGGAGTGCCTGGTATGTTCCGCTGTGCAATTATTAATTCAATAAATCATGTTTAACTAGATCACTATTATTGTTATTTACTCTGCAGTTGAGTCTCTGTATTAATTTATTAACTCTAAAAAACAGCACTACTTCCAATCGCATTTTTATCACTTATTGTTTCTTGTTTGATCCTAGTAGGATTCACAGAAGTTATCTACATTCAACTATTATATTTCATGGTATCAGTCACCTTGTTATTTAACTTTATTTGTTAAATCATTAATGAGATCTAAGCTTCGCTAACTCGGCCAGCATTTATTGCCCGCCCCAAATTGCACTTGTAAAGGTGGGGGTGAGCTGCCTTCTTGAACCGGTGCATTCCATGCTTTGGGGATACACCCACAGTGCTGTTAGCAATGGGTTTCCATGATTGTGACCCAACAACATTGAAGGAATGGCAATATATTCACAGCTGAGAGTGGTGCATGGCATGGAGGGGTGGGGAGGTGGGGACCTGTGGTTGGATGGAATGCAAACATGATGCTCTACCCATGTGTCTGCTGCTGCTGTCCTTCTAGATGGTAGCGGTCGTGGAGTTTTGAAGGTACTGCCTAAAGAATCTCGGTGAATTCCTGCAGTGCATCTTATAGATGGTACACCTTGCTGCCACTGAGCGTCAGTGTGGGAGAGTGACTATTTGTGGATGAAAATGGCAAGTGCTTTGAGTGTTTTTGGAACTGGACTCATCCAGGCAACTGGGGAGTGTTCCATTTCAATCCTGACTTGTGCATTTTAGATGGTGAGCATGGACTGCGTCAGTGTCTGAGGAGTCATGAATAGTGCTGAGCATTGTGTAATTATCAGCGATCACCATTATTTCTGACGTTATAATGAAGGGTCGGTCATTGGAACGCCCGGCCCAGTAGGCGTTCCAGGTTATTCAGGTGGGTTACTATACAATCCTTGCTATTATTGGTGCCGTGGTAAGTCTTACTGTTCTTGGCTATTAATTCTATAAATCATGTTTGACTGCATTACTTTCCTCCATCAAAATTTGAAGTGTATTTTGATTGCTAAATGTTTCAACCAGTTCAGGAATGATGAGACCAGTGATAATCATCGAATTGCACAATTTCAATACTAATATAATCTCTTCTGTCTTCCTCCAAATAACAGACATTTCCGTTTATTAGTGTATCTACAGCAGTTTCAATGCAGCAACATAATGGAAGATTTCAGCACCTTCAGCCAAACATATCTATTTTATTAAATTTGAGCATGTTGTGTAATTCCACTGTTTCATTGTTCTTTACAGTAAACGTATTGACGGCTGTGATCCTAACTCGGAGAAATAGTGGGTTCTCCAAATGTGTCACTTGCTACCTGGTGTCCATGGCAGCAGCGGATCTACTGGTCATTATTTTCGACCTGATATTGAGACACATTCCAATTCTTTATTGGGAATATTTTAATTTCCTGTGGGCCATGCGTGTGTGTAATATCCATGCTGTCCTGCTGTATGCAGCCACTGACTGTTCTGTCTGGTTCACCATCTCTTTCACCATTGATCGGTTTGTGGCCATTTGTTGCCACAAGTTGAAAAGTAAATATTGCACTGAGAAAACGGTGACCGTGGTTCTCGGATCAGTGACTGTGCTGAGCTTCTTAAAGAATATTTTCTGGTATTTTATGTTATCAGATTGGTATTTCCTGAGGAACAACCCCTGGTTTTGCGGCATAACATTTGAAGTTGAGATATCTCCGGTCTGGGTAGTCATCGAATTCCTCCATCACATTCTAACTCCGTGTGTCCCATTTGTCCTGATTCTGCTGCTCAATGTTCTCACCGTCAGACACATTTTAATGAACAGCAGAGCCCGCAGGAGACTCCGGGCTCACAGCAGTGGGAGGAGGCCCAGAGACCCAGAGATGGAGAGTCGGAGGAAATCCATCATTTTACTGTTTGTTATCTCGGCCAATTTCATTCTGTTGTGGAAGATGTTAATGGTGTATTGGAGGCACATTTATTATATGGTGTCTTATTCTGTATGGATGGGTGACTTTGTGCTGGAATTGGGCTTCATGCTGCAGCTCCTGAGCTGCTGCACAAACACTGGGATTTACGCTGTGATACAGACTAAATTCAGGGAGCAGTTGAAGAATGTGCTGAAATATCCCTATACTCCAATTCTTCAATGCTTTCGAGGATTGAAGAAATTAATTACTGAGAGTTTCCTATATTTTACCGCTTGAAATCACTCTTCCAGAAGCGAGATAAGCTGCTACTGTTGTGACAGATTGGGGGCCAATCCTGTCCCCATTGTAAAATGTCCGGGGTGAGGGGGGCAGTGAATGTTCGAGCAGTGACCAAGCGGATTGTCGCCTATTGCTTTGGTAACAGAGGGACTGGTGGATACTCTGACTATGGTTAAAGAGCTGGGAGGGCTCTGCTGCTATAGGGACATTGAGGCTGGGGCCTATCGCTCTGGTGACAGAGGTGATGGTGAATACTGTGACTATGGTTAGAGAGCGGGGAGGGCTCTGCTGCTATAGGGACCTTGAGGCTGGGGCCTATCGGTATGGTAACAGAGAGGATGGTGGATACTGTGACTATGGTTAGAGAGCGGGGAGGGCTCTGCTGCTATAGGGACATTGAGGCTGGGGCCTATCGGTATGGTAACAGAGGGGATGTTGGATACTGTGACTATGGTTAGAGAGCAGGGAGGGCTCTGCTGCTATAGGACAGAGAGGCTGGGGCCTATCGCTCTGGTGACAGAGGGGATTGTGGATAATCTGAACCATGGTTAGAGAGTGGGGAACGGTCTGCTGCTATAGGGACAGTGAGGTTGGGGCCTATCGTTCTGGTGACATAGGTGATGGTGGATACAGTGACTATGGTTAGAGAGCGGAGAGGGCTCTGCTGCTATAGGGAGAGTGAGGCTGGGGCCTACCGCTCTGGTGACAGAGGGGATGGTGGATACTGTGACTATGGTTAGAGATTGAGGAGGGCTCTACTTCCATTGGGACAGTGAGGCTGGGGCCTATCGCTCTGGTGACAGAGGGGATGGTGGATACTGTGACTATTGTTAGAGATTGAGGAGGGCTCTGCTTCCATTGGGACAGTGAGGCTGGGGCCTATCGCTCTGGTGACAGAGGGGATGGTGGATACTGTGACTATTGTTAGAGAGTGGGGAGGGCTCTGCTGCTATAGGGACATTGAGGCTGGGGCCTATCGGTATGGTAACAGAGGGGATGGTGGATACTGTGACTATGGTTAGAGAGCAAGGAGGGCTCTGCTGCTATAGGACAGTGAGGCTGGGGCCTCTCGCTCTGGTGACAGAGGGGATGGTGGATACTGTGACTATTGTTAGAGACTGGGGAGGGCTCTGATGCTATAGGGACAGTGAGGCTGGGGCCTTTCGCTCTGGGGACAGATGGGACGGTGGATACTGTGACCAAGGTTAGAGAGTGGGGAGGTCTCTGCTGCTATAGGGACAGTGAGGCTATTGCCTATCGCTCTGGTGACAGAGGGGATGGTGGATACTGTGACTATGGTTAGAGGGCAGCGAGGGCTCTGCTGTCATAGGGACAGTGAGGCTGGGGCCTATCACTCTGGTGATAGAGTGGATGCTGGATTCTGTGACTATGGTTAGAGAGCGGTGACGGCTCTGCTGCTATAGGGACAGTGAGGCTGGGGCCTATTTCTCTGTTGACAGAGGGTATGGTGGATACTGTGACTATGGTTGGAGAGCGGGGAGGGCTCTGCTGTCATAGGGACAGTGAGGCTGGGGCCTTCGTTATGGTGCCAGTGAGAGGCAGGGCCTAATTATGTGGTGGGCAAAACTCGGCATTTCCTCTTACTCTGTTGGCAGAGAGGCGAGCGGAGACTCTGTCTCTGGTAACAGAGTGGGGAGCGATGTATCTCTATGGGAGCAGAGTCAAGATAATACCTGACTTCATGGTTCCTGGATCGGCCACGGCCTAATCCCATTCCTGGTGTCAGCTCTCTCCCTCTAGGGACCTCACACATTAGAGACTAGATGTAAAAGGGGGCGGTTGGGGTTAAATGTCACCGTTTTCCTGCAGGAAAATAAGAACAGGATGGGGGTAACCATGCCTTGGAGACTGGGCGAGTTTTCTGATACTGCAGGTTCGCTGGGGAAGTGTGAAATATACCAGGCCTGTGGATATATGGGGTTCTTATAGAATTAAGTGTAACGATATATCATGTCCACACACTTTTAGTATTTCCAATATATTTTCTGTCGATAAAGGATCGGAGAGAAATTAAGAAAATTATCTCGAAGGCGTTAAAAAAAATAGAAAGATTCAAAACGTTGGGTTAAACATTTCTAATGTATTGCACAGGAATTACAATGTACAGCAAAGTTTATTTACTTCCATTCTGATTGAGATTAGCGTCCGATTACTGTACCGAATGTGCACATAGCAGTTTGAAATAATCCCCAAATACCATCTCCAGCCAAAATCTCCAATGGGAAATGAAGAAGGAGTTCATGTAGAAGATCTAGTTGTATAATGTTGAATATATCTGCCGATGGCACTGCGCACCTTGCTGCAAATTCCAATCCCTGACAGTATTGTTCAATATGCACTCTCTGTTCCCAGATACCGCCATGCAATAACCGAACTTCTCTGAGACTGGCACAGAGCAGTGTCTATAGTGGCGGTGAGCTGCCAGCAGAGGGTGGCAATGGCTCACTTTAATCTCATACAAGCAAAAACCGGGTTTGAGAAGAGGCTTCGACCTTGGGAGTTGGGATTGTGGAACCAACTAAGCACTGATACTCCTATCCTGCCTGATGCTGACCGTCATCACTCATTGAGCAGCCCTTAAATGAAAGGGAGAGAAAAAGGTTTATGATAATACAGCCATTCCCAGGAATTAGGGAGCGTTTCGAGCGATGAGGAATTTATTGAGCACAAAATTCAATTAATAACAATTACACACAAAGTATTAAAAGATCAGATTTACCATCAGAGCTGATTATCAGAGACTCCAGCGTATTCCAGTTGTAAACTCAGTATTAACCCACTGAAACCCTTGCAATGGAATGGTCTTTGCATTCTGCCCCTTTATTGATGCCTTTCTAACGGAGAGATTTCCTTGTCTGATTGTCCATCAATGGAAGCCCTACTTGCTGACCTGTGCCGTTTGACAGGTTTACCCTGCAGGGTCAAAGGATCATTTCACAACATTTCTATTGATGCTCGTCAGTGAAAATGGAAAATAAAAATCTCGCTTTTCATTTCCTCAGGAATTAAATTCCCTGTCAGGAATGTGTCAATCAATCCACCTCGTATCAATACTTCAGTTAATTCAGCTGCTCCCCTCACATTTTCTCCTATCACACCAGCATCAATATATGTTTATACAACAGGTCTAACACAGCTATTGTCACACACAATTACTCCAATATCTAATGCTATCTTGACTTGTGAGTCTATTTTTAATTCTACAAATCGCAGCACCCAATTATTTCCCCATTCTATAGAAACATTGATTAAAAACATGATATCTTCCCAGAGGCTGACCTTCAGCCAGGGTCTATCTGTTGTCCCTGTGCCCGTTCTCAGTGTTGACAGCTCCATGAGCCTTTAGGACCTGTACACAGTGGGAGATCTTTAATCGAACACCTTCATTAAACAGGAGATCACTTCATTCCTGAGACAGGCCGGAGCCGGAAGCGTCAGCCTGAACAGCGGTCACCAATTTAAAAGAGGGAAATCATTTTCTATTTAACAAAGCAAATGCTGAATAACTCTCCCACCCTTGCAGTGTGGAGCTGAATCAATAGCAGTAACAGATTCACACATGTCTAGCTGTAGATGATCACTTTGCTGACAGGTTCATTGTGTTAAAGATGCGGAAGTTAAAGCAGAGCCGCCATCGAGCGAGTTTGTAAAACACACGGAGATGGGATCACAGCTGCTCGGTGACCCTCTCCATCTCTTTCACGGTTCCGGACGGTCCACACCTGTACACTGAATGTCCTCCCGCTTCAATCCGATTAGACATTGATACTTCTGGAACTGCGGCAAACTGAAGCAGTGATGGATGAATGTCACAAGCTAGGGAGGAATTGGGCAGGATGACTGGGTGTGTGAGAAATGGATTGATCATGAGAAATATCTTTTACAGTTCATTCGTGGGATGGGGGTTCCAGGTGCTGGTGTTCCCATTATCTGCTGCCCTTGTCCTGCTAGATGGCAGTGGTTGTGAGTTTGGAAGGTGCTAACTTACGATCCTTAGTGAGGACACTTTTTTCAATGTGGGATCTGTGCTCAGTGTGGACTCTGTGTTCAGTGTGGGCTCTGTGATCAGTGTGGGCTCTGTGTTCAGTGTGCGCTCTGTGTTCAGAGTGACATCTCAGTTCAGTGTTGGCTCTGTGTTCAGTGTGGGCTCTGTGATCAGAATGGTCTCTGTGTTCAGTGTAATCTCTGTGTTCAGTGTGGGCACTGTGTTCAGTGTGAGATCTGTGTTCAGTGTGAGCTCTGTGTTCAGTGTGGGCTCTGTGTTCAGTGTGGGCTCTGTGTTCAGTGTGGTCTCTGTGTTCAGTGTGGGTTCTGTGCTCAGTGTGGGCTCTGTGTTCAGTGTGGGCTCTGTGTTCAGTGTGGGCTCTGTTTTCAGTGTGGGCTCTGTATTCTGTGTGATATCTGTTCAGTGTGGGCTCTGTGTTCAGTGTGGTTTCTGTGTTCAGAGTGGGCACGGTGTTCATTGTGGGTTTTTGTGTTCAGTGTCCGCTCTGTGTTCAGTGTGAGATCTGTGTTCAGTGTGAGCTCTGTGTTCAGTGTGGGCTCTGTTTTCATTGTGGGTTCTGTGTTCAGTGTGAGCTCTGTGTTTTCAGTGTGGGTTCTGTGTTTAGTGTGGGCTCTGTGTTCAGTGTGGGCTCTGTGTTTAGTGTGGGCTCTGTGTTCAGTGTGGCCTCTGTGTTCAGTGTGGTCTCTGTGTTCAGTGTGGGCTCTGTGTTCAGTGTGAGCTCTGTGTTCAGTGTGGGCTCTGTGTTCAGTATGTGCTCTGTGTTCAGTGTGAGCTCTGTGTTCAGTGTGGGTTCTGTGTTCAGTATGTGCTCTGTGTTCAGTGTGGGCTACGTGTTCAGTGTGAGCTCTGTGTTCAGTGTGAGCTCTGTGTTCAGTGTGAGCTCTGTGTTCAGTGTGAGCTCTGTGTTCAGTGTGGGCTCTGTGTTCAGTGTGAGCTCTGTGTTCAGTGTGAGCTCTGTGTTCAGTGTGAGCTCTATGTTCAGTGCGGTCCCTGTGTTCAGTGTGAGCTCTCTGTTCAGTGTGGGCCCTGTGTTCAGTGTGGTCTCTTTGTTCAGTGTGGGCTCTGTGTTCAGTCTGAGATCTGTGTTCAGTGTGGTCTCTGTGTTCAGTGTGGTCTCTGTGTTTAGTGTGGTCTCTGTGTTCAGTGTGGGCTCTGTGTTCAGTGTGGGCTCTGTGTTCAGTGTGGTCTCTGTGTTCAGTGTGGGCTCTGTGTTCAGTGTGAGCTCTGTGTTCAGTGTGGTCTCTGTGTTCAGTGTGGGCTCTGTGTTCAATGTGGGCTCTGTGTTCAGTGTGGGCACTGTGTTCAGTGTGGGCTCTGTGTTCAGTGTGGGCTCTGTGTTCAGTGTGGGCTCTGTGTTCAGTGTGAGCCCTGTGTTCAGTGTGGGCTCTGTGTTCAGTGTGAGCTCTGTGTTCAGTGTGAGCTCTGTGTTCAGTGTGGGCTCTGTGTTCAGTGTGGGCTCTGTGTTCAGTGTGGGCTCTGTGTTCAGTGTGGGCTCTGTGTTCAGAGTGATATCTGAGTTCTGTGTTGGCTCTGTTTTCAGTGTGGGCTCTTTGATCAGTGTGGTCTCTGTGTTCAGTGTGGTCTCTCTGTTCAGTGTGGGCCCTGTGTTCAGTGTGGTCTCTGTGTTCAGTGTGGGCACTGTGTTCAGTGTGAGCTCTGTGTTCAGTGTGGGCTCTGTGTTCAGTGTGGGCTCTGTGTTCAGTGTGGTCTCTGTGTTCAGTTTGGTTCTGTGCTCAGTGTGGGCTCTGTGTTCAGTGTGTGCTCTGTATTCACTGTGGGCTCTGTGTTCAGTGTGGGCTCTGTGTTCAGTGTGGTTTCTGTGTTCAGAGTGGGCACTGTGTTCATTGTGGGTTTTTGTGTTCAGTGTCCGCTCTGTGTTCAGTGTGAGCTCTGTGTTCAGTGTGAGCTCTGTGTTCAGTGTGGGCTCTGTTTTCATTGTGGGTTCTGTGTTCAGTGTGAGCTCTGTGTTTTCAGTGTGGGCTCTGTGTTCAGTGCGGGCTCTGTGTTCAGTGTGGGCTCTGTGTTCAGTGTGGGCTCTGTGTTCAGTGTGAGCTCTGTGTTCAGTGTGGGCTCTGTGTTCAGTGTGAGCTCTGTGTTTTCAGTGTGGGCTCTGTGTTCAGTGTGGGCTCTGTGTTCAGTGTGAGCTCTGTGTTCAGCGTGGTCTCTATGTTCAGTGTGGGCTCTGTGTTCAATGTGGGCTCTGTGTTCAGTGTGGGCTCTGTGTTCAGTGTGGGCTCTCTGTTCAGTGTGGGCTCTGTGTTCAGTGTGAGCTCTGTGTTCAGTGTGGGCTCTGTGTTCAGTGTGAGCTCTGTGTTCAGTGCGAGCTCTGTGTTCAGTGTGGGCTCTGTGTTCAGTGTGGGCTCTGTGTTCAGTGTGGTCTCTGTGTTCAGTGTGGGCTCTGTGTTCAGTGTGGGCTCTGTGTTCAGTGTTGGTTCCGTGTTCAGGGTTCACGGTTCAGTCTGTAATATTGCAGTGAATGAAGTCAATGAAAGACAATCCATTGCTGTCAGCCTGTTTATCCCTTTGTGTGAAATCACCAGATTCTAAATTTGAAATCAGGATTTAAACACAGCTTGATATCAGCAGGGGAAACTCTGTTATCAAACACCCTGAGCAGACAGAATGTTGAAAGATACCAACTGCAAGAAAGTCTGGAAACGTTTGTAAATATCTTCTAAATGCTGACGACTGCAATGCATCCTGGAATGAATGTTGTGTCTGCAGCTCCCTGTTTAACCTGACAGTCAAAATGAGATCCCAGAGGATCAGGATTAGTGCTATGAGTGTTGTCAAAGAGAGAGAGAGAGTCCAGAAAAGCTGTCTCACTACTTTGACAGTGGCCCTCACAGATCTGAGCTCTGAGCACACAGCTTGGTTTGAGTGGAACTTGGGGAGGTGAGAAAATCAATGCAGAATGAATCTTTGGAATGACCTCTCTTCAAAGCTGGGAGCTGAGCAGAGAATTGACTCAGTGAAGACATGAAAGAGTCTGCAGGAGATTTGGGGATGTAGCTGTTCAGTAAAGACAGTCTGGTCTCAGTAACAAAAGGCTTCAGAGAATGTTTGATATGAAATGAGAATTGTAAGTCTAACCAAATTTCAATTGTATTGAAGACCCTCAGAATTCCGCACACACAGTGAATTGAAAATAAAAATAAATTGCACAGGTCAGTGTCCTGATAGTTTAGTTAGAAATACCGTGGAAGTGCCCCTCTCTGTAAACTAAAATGCTCATTAGTTTACAGTCTCCCAAATAAAACTCTCCCCTGCTGTGTGCAAACTGTGCAATATTTGTTTTATCTTTCAATAATTCATCTACCTGTCTGTTTTGTCTGTTTAATATTATCTTCTCTCGAGAGCTGCTTCATTCATTCATCGCTCTGTGATGATGTGCTTCGTTTATGTTAGCACTCCGAATATATACTTTTGCCTGCCTCTCTCTTTCATTATCCCTCTTAACAACGACGATTTATTAAGGTATTAGTACCTCTTTGCCTATCTTTCTCTTGGCAGCACGATCTTCCTATAACATTCCTTAACTTTTTGGTGCGTCTCTATTTTTCCTAAAATGATTAGTTTATCCACATAAGAACACAAACTGTTGCAGATTCTGAGCAAGTCTGCCAAAATCTGTGGAGAGAGAAACATAGAGTTAGACTGTCGAGTCCATGTGGCTTGATGCTGCCAGGGCTGCTGGGATGTTGCAACATTTTCTGTCTCTATTTCAGATTTACTCCATCCGCATTATTGTGCATTTATCTTATGTTACCGAGATATTTGTTTTCCATATGCATTTTCTTTAGTCCTGATTTATGTTCGACTTTCCTGCCTGGTGTTTTTCCCTCATTTCTTCACGCACATTAAGTTCACGTCTCTTCTCCTTGTTTACCTTCTTCAACTTTCTTATACATCTCTTTGTTCTCCATCATTCATAGTGTGGCCCTTTCCCCCTCCCTTTCCGTTCACTCGACCATTATCTCCCTCTCTGATTCTTTGCTGACTTGCCTGTTAATTTCACATTGTGTGGTCCTCTCTCTCTCTTGTTTCCTCGTTACGTTCTCACTTAAATCTCAATTACACAATGTTGTTATTCGTCTTCTTGACGCACCCATGGACTGAAATTCCATTAAACTTCAGTTATTCGATCACAGACTCTCAGAAGCAATAAACTGTATTCTGCATTGACTTAAAAAAATTGATATGCCAAAGGAAATAACAAAAAAATAAAGTTGCAACTGCGGAATGTAGCTCGAAAGACATCACAATTCCATATTTTAAATGAACATTTAAATATGTGTGTTTATTCATAGATTTCTGCACATAAACGTCTGTGATTTTCTGTTTGTGTTGACCTGACTGGCTCCTGATTGTTAAATGAAAGCCACATGCTGCAAATGCTGGAATTCTGAAACGAATGCTTGAAAATGTCAGCCGGTCTGGCAGCATCTGTGAACTTCAATTATGGACCAAACTCTAGAGGCACCCCACACTCCCAGGGTTTTTTAAGATTGGCCTGGGCACTTGTGAGGGTAGAAAATGGCGGCCTTAGTCCAATTCATGATTCTCTGCGATAAACTTAGCTTTGATGTGATCGTGGTAACCATTTGCACAGAAGATTGCTTTGATTGCCTCTATTAGATGATCCAGCTTGTGCGGTGACCAATGTCTCGAGCCGAATTAAGAGATTGCCACTAAGGGAAATCTTGTGGCGCGTGGGGCTGCAGGAATCCCAAGGAGGATATTGAGCAGTGGAGGTGTGAAAACAGCTGAGAGCTCCGTAGCAGATTTCTGAACGAGAATGCCCCAGAAAGGGGAATCGTTAGAAGGCTCCAAGTCCAAAGTGAATTGAGGCATGAAGCACAGAAAAATCTGAAAGGGAATCTTTACACGCTGCATTTTTTCCCCAGATCGTGTGTTTGCTGTCTGTTTTCTTCATAAATTTAATTGGTTAACAGTGCCCCCCACCCCCCCCGCCCGCCCCCCAACTATTCTGCATATCATTTATCTTTGTTACCTACTTCACTTCTGAAAACATTCTAATACTCTCATCGATAGCATTTGTAAATTTATTTTTATTTTATTTCCTCGACTCGCACTTCACATTTTACTTAACACCTCCCTCTACATGTCTTCCCTTCTGGTAATAGCTCCTACATATCTATTGTCAAGTTACGATACATCTATACATTTTTCCCTCGGTTTAAAATTATTTTTTCATTTGTGATGACCTTTTCTAAACAATCAGCGATGTCTCTCTTCTACATGGCCACTATCATCAATCATGCTATCAATAGATATGCAACTTCGTACATCAGTCAATTGTGAACGTGTAGATCAAACGTAGATGTTTCTAACTGTTCATCAGTCGTCATCTCTCTTCTCCCTTTCGTTATTAACAAATTTTCCATTTATCCCTCGATCCCTGACACCCTATCACTCTCTCGCACATACACACCCCCTCTATCTATGTATGCATGTGTGTATCTATCTATCTATCTATCTATCTATCTATCTATCTATCTATATCTCTATCCATCTAACTCTCTATCTCGCTATCCATCCAACTCTCTATCTATCTAACTCTCTATCTTTCTATCTATCTAATTCTCTATCTCTCCATCTCTATTTCTATCTCTCTACCTTTATATCTATCTTTCTCTGTCTCTATCTAACTATCTATCGATCTCTCTATCTTTATTATAACTCTCTATCTCTACTCATAACTCTCTATCTCTAAATCGATATCTCTATCTTTCTGTCCCTCTATCTATCTATCTATCTATCTATCTAACTTTCTATTAGCTCTTCTGCTCTTTCTACCAACCTCTTCTCTCCATCTCTCTTTCTATGAGCCAAGACTGCTCCCTTTCTGTTCAGACCAAAAACGCCTGTGATTTGATAACCATTGCATTATGCTCTCATTGACATCTTTGTGATTAAGTTGAAGTTGAGGAACAGAATCAGATTAAGAGCTTTGCGGGGTAACACGTTGCAAATATAAAATGTTATTTCCTGGTTAACGTAGGTGGAAACCTGGGGAAATGAATATATTTCAACATTTAATTATGATTCATAGATATGTTGCATTCTACCTATGAGTGGCCCAATGTAAAAATAAATTTGAACGGGTATTTTACTGCATTCTTCAACTCCTCCCTGAATTTACTCTGTGTCACAACATAAATAGCCGTGTTGGTGCAGGAGCTGAGCAGCTGCAGCATATTTGCTGTGGCATCTACAGAATAAAGAGAGTCAGCGACTGAATAAGAAAAAAACTGTTCAATGCGCCGATAAATGTAAAATACAACCTGCATCACCCATAACAATACAAAACTGCCAGATATACTGAACAGTAAGACAATGGATTTTCTTCGGCTCTCCATCTCTGGATCCCTTTCAATCTGTCCATTGCTGCGATTCCGGAGTTTCATGCGGACCCTACTGGCTGCTAAAATACGTCTGACTGCCAGCAGATTCAGAAGTAAAATCAGAATGAACGGGACACAAGGTGTTAAAATGACATAAAAGATAACAAATACGGCCCAAGCAGTGGAATTGAAGAAGCTCGCTTTGCTGATGCAGTACCAGGGAATGTTATCAATTATATATACAGGTTCATGTCTAAAATACCAGGGCACAGACACTAAAGAGCCGAGCGCACTTACTGTTCCAATTAGCCAGGCTGCATTTCTTTCAGTGCAATATTTTGATTTCAACTTCTCACAACAAATAGCCACAAATTGGTCAAAGGTAAAACTGACTGTGAGCCAAACAGACACCACTGTTGCTGTGAAAACCAGGAAATAAACAAAACTGCAAACGGGTGTAATTGAAATGAATGAATCAGGGAAATTAATCTGTACAGTCCTGTATAATACTGGTTCAGCGATAACTACCAGCAGATCTGCTACTGCCATTGCCACCAAGTAGCGAGTGATACATTTGGAGAGACCACATTTTCCTCGTGAAAGGATCACAATCGACAATAAGTTAACTGTAAGAGAGAAAAAAAGATGAGGCAGATTAATTGGAGGGCAGTTCTGCGGGTGGAGCAGCAACACGAAAGCCTCTGGAAAGAGTTAACAGATGGAATGGTGAAAGCCTTGCTGATCACCTCATGTTTCCTGCCCTCAGCTAACAAGCCATTTCTCCTCGATTATATACATCACTTAGAAGAAGCTCCGATGTTAGTAGGGTGGCCAAATGTACTCTGGTAGAGGGATAACAATGCTAATTAAGCAGTGTAGTTATGCATTAACTCAACTTATTGGGCTGGACAGATCCCGATGAATGTACATCTCAATGGCAGGCAGCGGGACAACTAAATAAGGTGCAGGGGGTGTGAACAGCACAGAAATTGCCTGACACAGAGCACCTTCCCATCACAATTGGAAGGCGGGACAACCTAAAATCATATTGTGCATGGGGTCTGTCCATCATACTAAAGGCTCATGATGTGCGATTATGTATGGAGGTCAGCTGTTTCTCACGTGCCAGTGCAGGCTCGATGGGCCGAAGGCTATCCTGCACTATGTAATTTTGTGATTGGGTGATTCTGTGTTATGTGTCTTTGCATTGGCTAACTGGGCTGGGATCATAGGAAACGGAGAATGGGGTAGGTCCTTTGATTTACCCCCGCCCAGAATCTCAGCCATGCACTAAACAATCCTAATGCCACCCGAAACCCTGAATTCGAAAGGGCTCTACATATGTTTATTATAGCTAGAATTTTTATTTCCGTTTTTAAATACATATTTCAACTCAAACCTGGCACCCAGGAGACAGTGTGCACCATTAAAACAGCAGGATAGTATTTTATAAATAGATGCTTCCCCTTCGGTCAACATATCACTCGCACTGCAATTATCATCAAGCTGGGGGTTGGGTGGGTTGCTGTTGAATTTCAATGAGCAGTGGTGGACAACATGCCAGCTGCACCAATAGGTTTTACTTGGGAAGGATAAACCAACCCATTGAAAGGGCAACATAGGGCTACGTGGATGTGCAACAGAGGAACTTGAAACCTATTTTCCGGATTTAAGTGATTCGCTTATACCTGTGTCACGTCCAATCTCGTCGGCTCTTCCACAACCAACCCTGAATATTCATGCACCATGGTGCAACTCCTTTCCTCATATCGGCGCCATTCTCAATGATAAGAGAGACCAGAAGGTCCGTGCAAACGATAAGGCTGAAACATTTACAGCTATCTGTAGGCAGCAGTGCAGAGTGGCTTTTTTTACATTCGCCACTTTCTGTCTTCTCCAAAATCACAGATGCCGTTTTTCAGCTAACTGTATTCATGCCAAGCATTTTATTATATTTATGACCTCGTCTGTTCAAAGGACATGGAGATGTCGGGCAAGGCCAGTAGTTATTACCCATATCTAACTAGCCCTCAGGCTGTGGAGGCCAGCTGCCTTCTTGTGCCGTGAGTGAGGGAGTTTCAAGGTTTTGACCAAGTGACAGAGGAAGAACGGCGAGATAGTTTCAAGTCAGAATGTTGTTAGGATTGGAGGACACTGAGAGTTTGCAGTCTTCCCATGCATCGGTTAGAATTTCCTTTGGGGTAGATGAGATCACTGGTTTATAAGTTGTTACCTAAGGAGGCTTGTTAACTTATTGCACTGCAACGTCTACCTGGCACACACAGCTGCTACTGTGCGTCGCTGGTGGGAGTGTGGTTAAGGGAATGGCTGGGGTGCCAATCAAGCGACTTGTTATGCCCTGGATACTGAAATGCTTTTTATGAGTTGTTGGAGCTGTGGTCATCCAGGGGATTGAAGAGTGGTGGGATGAGACTCATGAATTGTGCCCTGCAGATGGTGGTCAGGCATTGGGGAATCAGCAGGTGGATTAATTGCCACAGAATTTCCAAGCTCTAAGATGCTCTTATGGTTACATTATATACGCTGCTGTTTTATTTCATTCCTGACCAATGGCTTCGGATTCAGAGGTGGCTATGCCATTGCATGTTAATATGAAGAGAATATAAGCTGTCTTCTTGTGTGTGGTCAACTTCCTGACTGTTGTACAAGTGGATATTATTTACCACTTAGCAATCCTAGTCGGAATTCTGTCCCGTTCTTGCTGCATATGGCCACAGATACCGTCAATTTCTGTGGAGCAGTGCATGTGCAATGTCCACCGGACATGCTGGAACATGAATTTATGTCGAGGGGATAATAATGATGAAGGCATTGACGGTAGTTGGGCCAACATGATGTCTGCCGGAGAAGATGAAGACGGTTGGACCTGCTCAGAAGAAATTCTGCAGCGGTTTGCTGGGACAGAGGTGATGTCATGACATAAACAGCGCAATGCATTGCATACTACAAAAGGTGTCTTCCCTGAAAACTGTGTGGCTGATGTTGTAGAATTATTCTCAAGATCTAGCTGCGACACCAGCTAACATGGGCCAGTGGAGCAGCAATTGCTACATCCATCTGACAGTGGGGGACGTAAGAACGAGCAAAGCAGGAAACCTGGCCCAACAGTCGACTCTCAGTCACAAGGAATTTGTTGGATGATGGTCTTCGCACTGTGATCAAGTAAAACTTAGAATATAATTGTCAATTCAGTGACTGCCATTCAGGTTCAGTCAGGGACATTCAGCATGTTGCTTTATAACAGCCTTGTTTCAAACATGGATATTACGGCAGAAGTCCATAGGTGACGTGAGGGGGCGGGGAGGGGGGGTGGAATCTCCGCTGTTTGGAGTGATACCTAGCACAATGGAAGATGGTTATGGTTGCTGCAGGTCAATCATCTTAGTTTCAGGACGACACCCCAGGAGTTTGTCAGGGTCATATTTTAAGCCCAACCAAATTCAGCTGGTTCTTCAATGACTGTCCTTCCATCATGCTCTGAGAAATGGGGATGTTCACTGATTATTGCAAAAGGTCACTCCTCAGGTGCTGAAAAAATGCATGTCGAAATGCAGCAAGCCCTGGAGAATATTCCGACTTGTGCTGACAATTGGCAAGTAACATTCGGGCCACACTCGTATAAGGCAAAGGCAAACTCCAACAAGGGAAAATCTACATATCGTGCCTCACATGCATTAGCATTGTCATCGTTGAATCTCCAACCATCAACATCCCGGGTGATACCGTTGACCAGAAACTAAACTGGATGAGCGAAGTAAATCCTCTGACCACAAGAACACTATAGAGGCTAGGAATTCCATGGTGAGTAATTACCCAGATCCTGCCCAACATCTACAAGGAACACGCCAAATATGTCGTGGATACTCTCCACTTCCCTGGTGAGTTCGGCGCCAACAACTCAGCAGAAACTTGAGGATTGAGATCTGGTATTTTCTGTATCCTGAATGATTCATCTCCAAAAACCTAAGGAATGTTGCCCTTAATGACTCCGCTGAAAACATTTTTTTTCTTCACTCGATACGGCATCCGAATTCATGTTGAGGCAACCCACCAGGTCATAATGCAATTTTGGCTTCAGGAACAGATCAGTGAAGGTGAGGGATGGCTCTGATAAAAGCCAGCAGTTCATCATGAACTACCTATGCTGCTGCTCTTTCCCTTTGCTTCACTCTCATTATGGTCAGCCCCCTCGCCCACACTCCCTGCTTCTCTTCCTTGCCCCACCCTTTCTCTCTCCTTGCTCTGAATTAATTTCCAGGCGACCGTTCTAATTCATCCGAGTAGAGCAGTACCAATGCATGATTGTTTCAATGACCCTTCCCCGGCCGATTCAATCCTAACATCAAGCCCGTAGATTTTGTTCCATAGCTTCGTTTTCTGTTAACCCATTCTCAGAATCGTTTTGCCAGTTTCAAAGCCTCTCCGTAAGACTTTAATGTTTCTGCAAAATATACAAGTCTGCCTCTATTTCAACTGCATTTTTCACTCCAGTTGAAAATGCTTTTAAAACTTAGAACTGAAAACCTCTTCCAGTGAGACCCCAAATAGAAGGAAATTATTCTGCTGTAATTATAACGTGCAGCTTTAGATGGACATGTGTTCTCTTATCGAAAAGCCGACATTGCCACTGCAGGTTATAATCCACCCAGACACAGGAAGGCTCTTGATCCAACGGACATATCAGAACATTTAGCTTCATATTGTAGTTAATTGGGGAAGAGTGCTCCATAATCAATAAAATGCGAACCGCCAAATCTCAAGCCCAGCAAACTTCCATAGATTAATGCATAATAATTATTTCACTGCAGGGAAGAGATATGAAATCGTGAAAATCCAGGTTTAACTGAACCATTTTATAGGCGTTAGAGGACATAGTGCTGCCTGGTGGTAAAACAGATCTGGCAACATTGTAAATCAATAAAAATAATTCCTGAATAAATATTTCTGCTTGGTTGAACAACATGACAGCGTTAACAGTTTCTGAAGATATAGCATTAGGTCTTATGCAAGACAATTGGTAATCAGTAAAAGGAATAATTTATTAATATTAAACAGTTTGAATATTCATATATAATTTCAGATATAAAAAAAGATGCATTGTAAGTCCGAAATCAAAAACAGAAATTATTCCATCATTCTACTGAGTGAAAAGAACAGATGGATGTGTGGAAAGTAAAGCTGCAGTTGCAGCAGTGAGCTTAACACATGTTGATAACATCAATGGCTGAGAGACATGCTCACCAAAAACTCCAAAGGCTGCGAGAATTGGATAGTAAATGCGTTCAATCTGTTGAGTTAATGGATATCTCATTGTTGTGAATAGCTGTGATGAATTGGAAATCACTTCTCTGACTGGCAGTCCCAGCTGAAACCTTCAAAACGCTCTTATTTAAACAGTAGTTAAATCTCCAATGACATAATTATGCCTCTGAAAGGTGTTATTGGTTATAGTCAGCAGAGGGAGCACATTGCATCAGCCAATTTCCTTCTGGAGTCAATAAAGTGGTGGAAAATGCACTCGCATGGCAAAGTCCAATCAAAATATGTTAATGAAAACTCTTGAGAGAACATGACACAATCTGGAGTAAGATAATATTGATCCAATAGTGAAAACTGGCTTCGGTAATCTTTATCTTCTCTCCTTCTTCATCCTCTTCTCCTTTTTTTTCATCTTCTCCTCCTTCTTATTCATCTTCGTCTGCTCCTTCTACTTCTACTTCTACCTATTTCTCGAGCTTTTACTCTTACTGTTACCCTTACAATTCCTGATATATTGCATGATAATGAACAGTAACTACTGAATCTACGGATACAAAGAAACCCATTTTATTCTGTCCATGGACATTCACATATGAAACGGGAATACTGAGTGCCTGATGCGAACATACTTAAATCCCACATTCAGCGTTAAAACCGATCGCATATTCTGTTTGATTCAAGTGCCTAATGTGATTTTAAAAAAGGCAGAAGTTAGCAAGCGGCTTAGAAATCATGCAAACAAATTTACAGATGAAAGCTCATGAAGATAGGATGGGAGATCATTTAGGTTTTAAAAAGTAGTTACCGTACAAATGCATCCCCGACTGACTAACAAGAGTCTCGGTTTACTTCTGTTTTGTCCACGCAAAAGCTTTCAGGTTCATTATCTCCATGGATGCAACTTTCCTGACAAGCCTACTATGTTAATTGTTACTGCCTTGGTCATCCAGACAGGTCTGGATTTGTCTGCCCTGTCTTTCCTTTCTCAGGGATCATAACTTGACTGTGCCCAAACCATGTGTTGTTTGAATGTAGCACTTTGCTCAGTTCCCGTGTCCCCTCCCAACCTTTGGATCCAATTTATTTGGCCGCGACCCATGCTTACAAAACTGAATTTGGCTTTTGCCAGCTCATTATTCTTACTCTGCCTTCTTCATTTTACTTTTCCATAGTCATCCTGAAACTTATGCTACAATGATCAATGTCCTCTAACTGTTCACCCAATGAATCGTGATGTAACTGGCCGACCTCAACACAAAGAGCCAGGCCCAGCAGTTCATCATTGCGCGTTGGACTGGACACCTGCGTCAGTAGAAAATTCTAAACATGCACGAAGAATTATTGTCCTTCTCTTCCTTTTACATGACCACTGCCGGCCTCTACAGTTGCATAATAAAAGTACTCCACCACAGCTACCCTATAATATTTGCACCACCCTGACATGTTCAAACCTTCTTCATTAGAAATGTCCGCCTATGAGGATTGCCAAAGTGGACCTTCTCCAAACTGCTTTTAACGCCATTATATACATTTTTTTCTCAAGCAAGTTTAGCGCATTGTACACCATTTTCTAAGATGGTCAACTAATGTAACGTACGGCCTGATCTACATGCGGTTCTAGACTCGCAGCATCGTAGTTGCTTCTGAACTGCTCTAAGGAAGTGCTCTACAAGGCACTAAGTTCTCGCGCACCATGATTGAAAAGACTACAGAGGACATAAAAAAGATTGGACTTCAAATATTGAGTTAGGGATCACTCCCTGAGTGAATGCTCAGCCCACTTTGCCGATGAAATTCATCTTGATCATAAACAAATGGAGAACATTTTTATATTTCGGAGAATTTTCACACAGAATAGTGAGGCAGCAGAATGCTACGCTCTTATAACCTGCAACGTCGATCCCAGACTTTTCCAAGAATGTCCCAGGGCAGAACCTGCTCGTCCAGTGGGACAGACAAAGCAGATGTGGCACCAGAGTGGTGGACTGTCAGGATATGTGTGGAACTGGAAACACTCAATAATTTGGTACAGATACCATGAAATTCAAGGCATGAGGTCAATGCTGGGGTTTGAAATCTCCAGTCGTTCACAGTGGCTGAAGTGAACAGGATCTACAAGATGCTCCGTAACAACTTGTCTTGGTCCTTCAACAATGATTTCAAAATGCATGATCTCCACCATACAGTCAGAACGACAGGGGCTGTGGTCGCTTGGGAAATCGAGCATTGCCGCTGCCCTCCAAGGCACGTATGATTCTGACTGATAAAAGCAATATATCGTGGATGCCAGAAATTAAAAAAAAACAAGAAAATGCTGTAAAAACTCAGCAGGTTTGATGGCATCTGCGGTCCTTTGTAGACCATATAGTTTCCATTGTACAGTTTTTTTTGCTGCTGTAAATCGGCACTTAGCCTCATCTGTCCCATATGTTAGGTGTGGATATTACTGCAGCGACCTCTATCCTACACTCTTGTAGTGTGGTGCTCAATATATTACATCTATGTCTACTGCATATGGTGGAAGGTTATGATGCCTAATATAGCAATCCCTCCGTGAAACCCCAATATGTTCTACTTTACATAATGCCCTGCTGGGTGTTGACAGAGGTATGACAGATATTGCTAAAACAATGCTTATAGAATATTGCTTTCCTCTATACAGTTAGCATTCATTCTACGTACGCTTGTTAAGCCTTTGAGCAACTGGTCAACTCATGATGCTTGTATCTTTAAAGAGTAAATAAATGTTCACTAGTTACCCATAAAGGAAATACCCCTTCATGAATCGGTCTTATATTCTCACTGGCTTTTTCCAGTGCCCAGGATCCATGTGCATTGCAAAGATCATTTCTGCTTGCTTCGTCTGACTTATTTTCCCGTACGTTTATCAGTTTGTTGATCATCCCTGCATTACCTTCGAGCACTGTAGCCAGGTTTTGGATGAATTGTGTCATGTCCTGGTCTCTATTTAATTGGGTTTGATGAGCCCCCTGTCCCCTTTTGAAGATTTCCTTAGGCTTGGAGCTCAAGGTCCGGACCTTTGGCCAACAGGTGCCAATTTCTGAATCAGCCATTGGGGTCCCTTTATTGAATATTATAGCTTCATCATTTATCAGGGTGCACTTAACTCAGTTCCCTCCCAGGCCTGGTCGCATTCCGATGTGTAACTGAGATGCTTCAGTCATTTCCTGGCCAGTTCGAACCGTATATACATCTCGAACATGTGTTGAGCACCACTCGGGCTGGGGAATTCCCGATATGTTGAAGACTACGGATACCAGCTCGTGGTTTACATTATCAAACAAAACTTCTGTTTAACCAGTCGCTCCTGGATGCACAGTTGGACAAGTTGGGTCTGTCGGTGTGGTTTGAGGGGCTTCAATTACCTCTACTCGGACTGTGGAAGTAGACGTTGGAGGTGGCTTGATAGTCACGGACCTCCCACGCCTGATCTGAAGCAAACCCTTACTACAATTATCTAGCACTTGTTCTCTTACTGTTATCGTTGCATGTCACATTCGGCACTGTTCGTGCTGTACCAAAGTTCCTCCTGCAGTGAGGGATGAGCAGTGATGATCCCTGACCTTTTTGCCAGTACTGATACGCCCACGACCAGGATCGTAGATCTGTGGAGATATTAACACCGGCTCCCGTTTTCCACGTTACCAATTGGCCAATTTTCATGTACCTTTAACTGTGTGTAATGCTTCCCTTTATTTCCCATTTTCAAATCGACAAGTGCTGATGTATCACCTGTCATAATTACCTGCTATGTTCCATGCCTGTTCGTTCCGGGTTCACCTTGACCATCACCTTATTCCCCACTTGGTCCATTGTTGTTCATTGGACTTTCCAGTTTCCGTATCCTTAATCACCTCTCCGCCTCTAACATCTTTCCTCAACTCATGCAATTATTTCCCTCACAGAATTCCGCATCCTTCCTTTTGGTGGTCCTACACCTCCCAATCCTACTTTGATTCCCTCGGTAACTGCATTGCTCTCCTTATCATTATTTCAAAAGTTTCCTGTTTTGTGTACCCCTAAGGCGCTTTAGTATATTAAGCTGTTCACTATCACTTGAATTGCTTTTGTGATTAATGTTTTTTTAAAGTTCATTTCATTCTTTCCACCATCCCCGAGCTCTATCACTGGTAAGCAATTTCTGTTTATATTTATTTATTTTTCATTTATTTAATTAATCTTCTGGTGAAATGAGTTCCTTGATCTGAATCCATCTGGATAGGCACCCTTCATTCTTCCGGGCTATTGTCTCCTGCTGTCCCACGTGGGACCTCAATTCTTCCAATGGATATTCTGAATGGTAACCGAGGTGACTATGAAGGAGAAGGGGCCTTCTCCGGCTCTCTGTCACCATCATCCCTTGGATAGTTTTCAAGGCTCTCAGGTTTTGCCTGTTTATTGTGCTGTTGTAGTTTGGAGTCAGCAAACTTCAGGCACTGAAATTAAGGAACCTTTATTTACATATATCCTTAACTTCCTCCAGCCCCAAGAGGTAATACGGCCCAAGATTCTAATACAGGACTTGAAAGTCATACAGAGTCTATGACTATTGTATATGCTGAAAACTAGAGAACTGATGACACAAGTGTGTCGCTGAAATATTACTTTAAAGGAAACTAATATAGACCATGCAATTTATACAGGTCCAGAAACTTATAGAGCCACTGATTCACTTACTGTCCATGAATCTAATACAGCTACCAAAACTAGCACAGGTACGTAAACCAACAAAAAATTAAACTAATATACGCCCTGTTAGGAAATACCGATAGTTTAAGTAGTTTATATTTGAATTTCTGGGGCTAAGCATGCGCTTTTTCTTTAAAGTTTAAGTTCAATATTTATTTCTGTATCTCTGTGTTTTAGAAGATGTCAAATGGAGGTTTAGTTTCACTTTAAAAGGATGCTTTCATTTCAAACCTGGAGTTTATGGCTGCTCTGAGGTAAAGGTAAAGACAGGAGAGTAGACAATCAGTGCTGTTGCCTAGCAACAAGGAGCCAGCTAGGCAGGTTCTTCCCACAGATATACACACAGAAATATAGAAACAACAGTTTTAAGTTCATTTAAAGCCAGGGCCCCAGAGAGAGGGGTCACTGGGAGAGTAAGCTGCAGATTCCCCAGAAGGACATAAATATCCCAAGCTAAAGTGAAATCCGCAAAACGCCGGAGAGTGAATTAATAAAAGTACAAAAGAGACCTCGTAGCCCAAGTAAGTTATGGAACCTGGGAAAAGGTCCTGCTAAGGGCGGTTATGAGTGAGGGGCAGGGATAAACGCTCCAAGCTTCAGATTTAAACTGAGAACAACTTCCAAAACGCAACATGTTTAAAAGAGGCAATCAAATGTCTGTAAATCTTTGCTACCAATATGCAAAGTACTGTTGCAAGATTATAGTTTAGCCTGTGAGAGAGAGTGCTGGGAAGACAGCTTGAAAGCATGTGGTGACCAAGGGAAGAGGAACATCAAAAGTACGATTCTAAACCGTGGAGGTCAACCCGTGCAGAAGTTGTCCAAGAGAAAACGTCAATTTGCGAGAAGATTCTAAGGTGATGTATTGGAGAGTGAAGATTTTAAACCCTCGTCATCAGGACAGAATTCAGTAAGACTGGTTGGCTTACGTTGTGATAAGTGTCTGGAGGGAGATGAGAGAACCATAGCATCTGGTGGAGAAAGCTTCTGTCACATGTGGTCATGGTGTGCCCTGTTTGACCACAGGGTGCCTTAGGTTTACATGGACTGAGTAGTTACTGGGGACAATAAAGCATCAGATGGATTTGTAACTTGTCTTAACCTTATAAATCTGTAGTTATCTTAAAGGTATACTTGTAGGTGAAGATGTATTGTAATATGGTTCATCTGTTCTTGTTGAATAAATGTTCATTCATTTGTGAATGATCAAAAGCTGGCTCCTGCGAATTTGTTTAGTAGCTACTCTCCACATATCTAAACAAACAATTCAATTACGATCGATCAAGCTGGGCATCACACTGTAATCACGTTTATCCAGTAGAAACCTTGGCAAGGGACGATAACACACCCTGATATGAATATCAAGTATGTACCTAAATCAGAACCTGAATGTAAAACAGACCCTGATCCCACTATAGGTTCTGAAAACTAAAATGCGAACCCTGAGCCCGAAAAGGATCCTAAAGCTCTTGCAGTCTCTGAAACAAATACAGAGATCAGCGCAGTTCCATATATCGCCTCCTTCCCCCATCAATTTCATACAAACCCTGCATCAAGGCAACTTAGATATTCCCCCCAACTTTGCCCTGTAAACGTAAACCTCCCTCTCTCCCCTAGGTTTATCAAATCCCTCCCCAGTGCACATGGTATAACAACCCCACCCCTGATGTAGCCTGTACATTTACCCATGCCCCTGTATACTTATTATATGAACCTCCCTTCCACTGCTTAAGGAAGGAATTGCTCCTCCCTGCTCGTCTTGTGTACCTGGCCTGTTACCCACCAGGACGAGTATGGAGTAAATCTCTCCCCTCATGTACGTACAGCTGGTACATCTCTCCCTTTCCATGATACAACTGCAATATCCACAACACACCCACCTTCGCACTCTCCTAGAGTGCCTGGCATATCAACTCCTGCCCCCGTCTCTCTGCTCTACCCGTAACGATGCGTGTACATCTTTGATCCACCTCCCGGCACCGGTGAACTGGGTATAAACCCCAGCAACAATGCAGCATTTATAGCTCCTTACTCACTGTGGGACATGGGCACTCTGCGACCCAGTGCAGCTGGTATATATTCCCCGACCCGGGGATGCCACTGATATCCCCACCCCTGGCATGTCCTTGTGACATCAGCCCCTACCTGCTCGTGATCTGGTTGGAATCCTTTCCTGGTTACTATGGATACCATAGTGGTAGGGGTAACTCGTGACGACGTTGCAAGGAGGAGCTCGGCCACTCTCCTTCAAAAGTCGAGCACACTCATTATATTGACACCCACTCTGTCACTTCAAAAAATGGCCCTGCCCACCACTGACATCACAATTGCAGAGCCCGTTCCTGACCTAACAAAGGTAGAAGATGCCCCTCCCCCACTCTGAGAATGGAGCATCAATCCCCAGCCCCGCGCTGAGAATGCAACAACAATTCCCGCCCTCACTCGTATAATTGCCCAGCAGACCCCGCCCCCCGCTCTGAGAATGGAGCAGCAGACCCCGCCCCCCGCTCTGAAAATGGAGCAGCAGACCCCGCCCCCGCTCTGAGAATGGAGCAGCAGACCCCGCCCCCCGCTCTGAGAATTGTGCAAGCAGACCCCGCCCCCCGCTCTGAGAATGGAGCAGCAGGCCCCGCCCCCGCTCTCAGAATGGAGCAGCAGGCCCCGCCTCCGCTCTGAGAATGGAGCAGCAGACCCCGCCCCCGCTCTGAGAATGCAGCAGAAGACCCCGCCCCCGCTCTCAGAATGGAGCAGCAGGCCCCGCCCTCCGCTCTAAGAATGGAGCAGCAGACCCCGCCCCCGCTCTGAGAATGGAGCAGCAGACCCCGCCCCCGCTCTCAGAATGGAGCAGCAGACCCCGCCCCCCGCTCTGAGGATGGAGCAGCAGACCCCGCCCCCCGCTCTGAGGATGGAGCAGCAGACCCCGCCCCCCGCTCTGAGAATGGAGCAGCAGATCCCGCCCCCGCTCTGGGAATGGAGAGCAGACCCCGCCCCCGCTCTGAGAATGGAGCAGCAGACCCCGCCCTCCGCTCTGAGATTGGAGCAGCAGACCCCGCCCCCCGCTCTGAGAATGGAGCAGATGTTAATCATTAAACTGTGTCCCCTGCCCTTTAAATACTTGAGACAAATTTGCAATTTCGAAACAAGTAGAATTTTGGTGAAGAATATTAACACAGTTAAACATGGCTTATATAAGTGATCGTCGGACACAATCAGACTTACAACAGACACCAATAATACCAAGGATTGGATAATAAAATGGTAGAATAAGCTGGATTGCCCAATATATCCGCTAGTTTAATGGCATCCAATTATAGTATGTGGAAAGTGCATAAAATGCATGCGATAAACTACAGATTATTGTTGTAACATTCCAATATGTAGTCCTCAGGTTCCGATCCATTGTTATAACTTTCCAATCTATTGTTCTCAGATTCTGAGTTCGCCTCTCCCTCTCTTGAAACTGCAGGTCCCTGTCAGTGACAGAGCCGACGCTCCCGCTGACAATATGAGGTAACGCCTTGAAGGGACTTCCTTAGATACAAGAGTGGGAATCCCTCCAATGAGATAATTAGGGTCCATGGAGACTGACATTAATTCCAGCTACAGAACAAACAGATTCAAATAACCCTTTCAATACAATTATTCTAGCACCACACTAAAGTGGTAAAGTTTAGCCTGGTCCACCTGAGATGTACGATGGTTTTAGAAGGACAGAACATTCTAAATAGAGGAGTGTAACATAGACAATGGCGAAAATTTCGGAGTTGCTCAACAATAAGTTCGGTAGATATAAGCAAATCATTGAAGACGGTAGAAAAAGCTTTTGAGTGCATTAAAACAACAATTCATGTTTATTGATCAAGAGAATCAGAGTTTATCAAAAATAAGAAAGTCAGACAAAGGCTTTATAAATCATTAAGCCTTGGTGAGTCTTGGTGAGTATAGTGTTCAGATTCTGTGGAGCCCATTTCAGGAAGGATGTTAGAATCTTGGAGAGGGCGCAGAGGAATTTTACCGGAATTGGAACAAGTATGAGGGATTTGAATTGCCTGGAGGAAATGGAGAACCTGGGGTTGTTTTCCTCCGAGCAGATCAGGCAACCGGGACGTTTCATAGAGTCTTTTAAAATCACTTTGGATATTGACCAGTACATAGCAAGCAACCGGTTCCTGGAATACGGGCCAGGGACGGGCAGATTGAGTTTTAAAATGCTTGTCAAAGAAGCAGAAAAGGAATGAAGAAATGTTGTTGCAAAAAAAATCTGCAATTTACTCTATGGAACTACTACAGTTCCTGAAACTTATAGAAATCCAGAAACTAATGCAGATCCTGAAATCAAGACAGATCTTTAAATTAATAGAGACCTTTAAATTAATACAGATCCTGAGACTATGGCATGACTTAAAAATTAATACAGACACCTAGAGTGATATTGACGCTAAAATCGGACCCCTCAAACTCATACAGATCCTGAAACAAATACGGAGCCAGAAATTAATACAGACCCTGAAAATATAACAGATCCCGATTCTAATACAAATACTGAAAATATTGCAGAGACTGAAATTCACATATTGAGTGTGAAACCCAATCTGTGTGTTTGTGTGAGCGTGCTCCTGTCTGTGTATGTGCCTTTGAATGTGTGCATGTGGGTGTGTCTGTCTGTGTGTCTGTATGTGTGTGGCTGTGTTTGTGTGTGTAGGTGTGTCTGTGTCTGTGCCTGTGTGTGCGTGTGCATGTGCCTGTGTGTGAGTGCATATGTGCCTCTGAATATGTGTCTGTTTTTGTGTGTGTATGAGTGCGTGGTTATGTGTCTGCATGCATGTGTGTGTATCCTGTGTGTGCAGGTGTATTTGTCTGGGGTCTCTCAATATCAGCCTCTGCCCAAACCTTATCATTTCTCATCCTGTGGTTTCTAACAGGGCGTGTTTGCTGCGTGATGTTGGTGAAATATTTGCGGTGTAACTCGCGGAGGTACCCCAGGGATCAAGTAGTGTTTTTACTGACCAGCATTTGGCTTTCTTACAACCAGATTCCTCGTTGTTAATTCTCCTGAGGATTGTCAACACATCAAAGGGTAACTGAAGGGCAGAATGGAAGGTAATGCAGGAGAAATATCCTGCATGAAGTTTCACAAAACCATTGTCATACCTTTTGCCGCTGGTCCAGTGGTTTTTCAGGAGAGCATCAGTGGGAATAGTGGGGCAGTGACCTTTTGCCCTCTCACCTTTTCTCCCTGCTCCAATGGCTGAGTGTGATTGATGGGGCTGGCGGGTGTCCTGCTCTAACCCAGTCCAGTGTACCCTGACCAAGGGGAGAAGGGCACGCCCCTTTTCATTGTGCTATTATAAAAGCGGCAAGCTCACTGCCCTGTCCATTGGGCCATATCTGGACATGCGCCTCTCTGTTGTGCCGTCGTCATGGGGACCAGGCCCCAACACTTGTCCATTGCACCCTGGCCTCTGCATTATGCTGTCATCATTGGGACCCAAGCCTGTCACCTTTCCATTGTGCAGTGAAAGGACACACCCCTCCAATTAAGCCATTGTCGTGGGGACCATGTCCCGCCACCCTGTCCATTGTGATGTTAGAGGGTTCACCCCTCCCGTTGGGCCTTCGTCATGGGCACAAGGTGCCGCCTCCTGCGCATTTTGCTGTCACAGCACAGGCCCCTCCCATCATGCGGTCATAATGGGGACCAGTCCGGCCCCCTGCCCATTGTGACGTTTAAAGTTTTCCCACCCATTATGCCATCACCATGGGGACCAGTTCCCCACCACTGCCCATTTTTTCCACCAGCAAAGCAAATAGGCGCTGCCCAAATATCCCTGTCCCAATAGCACCAGGTCCCGCCAGCCCATTCCCCGGGACCTGTCGGGATCAGGCTGTGAACCACAAGCGGGTCACGATGGGGAACAGGCCCCATTCACCCGCTCCCCGGTGTCTGTGGGTATCAGGCTCCACACCTCAAGCCGGTCACCATGGGGAACTGGTCCCTCCCGCACTTCCTAATGCCACTGGGGGAGAGATATAACTGCTCCCACCACTCCGTCGACAAGCAAACCGCCCCTCTCACCACAATCCCCTTCACTTCACTCATTCATTGGGAATGGGAATTAAAATTATATACTGCTGGAATTGATTTCTATCGACTCTCTATCTCTGGCTCTCTTGGACTCTCCACCTTTCTCTGAAGGTGAGAACATTGAGCAGCAGAATCAGGATAAATGGAGCTAACGGGTTTAGCATGTAATGGGCAAGCTCGATTGTTACCTAGACCGTTGAGTAAGAAAAACCTAGTATTACAGAACATAACCAGGGTTCGTTCACCAGCTGATACATTCCTGTGATCAAGAAATACCAGAAAAGGTTCTTTAAAAAGATCACGACAGTCATTGTCCCAACAAACACGCCTATTTTGTCAGTACATTGCAAAACACCAACTTATTAATTAACAAACTCAACATTGAAAAACACCAACAAATTCAACAATAAGGTGAGCATTGCAAATCACCAACACATTCAATAGGTAGGTTAACATTGGAAAACAGATTGAAATTCAACAACAACTTCAAAATTAAAAAAACAGCAAATTCAACAGCAACCTCAACATTGACAAATAAGTATACATTCAGCAAAAAACTACTACATTGAAAAAAACACCAATAAATGCAGCAACATAAACATTGAAAAAAACGCTAGAAATTCAACAATAGCAACAATGAAAACAGCAAGAAATTCAATAACCACGTCAACATTGAAAAAACACCAACAAATTCAACCACAAACTCAAAATTGAGAAACACCAGCAAATTCAACAATAGCTTCAAAATTGAGAAACACCAACAAATTTAATAAACAAACCCAACATTAGAAAACAGCAAAAAATTCAAATACAAGCTCAACATTGGACACACCAACCAATTCTGCAACTATTAAACATTCAAAAACCCCAAAAAATTCATAAAGAAACTCAGTATTGATTATCGCCACCAATTTCAGCAACAAGCTCAACATTGTAAAAGATCAACAAATTCGCCAACAACTTCAACACTGAAAGACACCTGCAAATTCAACAAGACTGACATACACCATTAAATTCAGAAACCGCGTCGCCATAGAAAAATGAACAGCCAACCGATGAACAACTTCAGCATTGATCAATAACAAAAACTCCAACAGCACCGTCATCAACGAAAAACATCAAAAATTTCAGCAAGCTTAACAATGAAAAATATTAGCTAGTTGAAGAGCAACCTCACCACAGAAAGACACCTACAAATTGATGTCAACATTGAGAAAGACCTACACATTCTACAGCAGCGCTGAGAAGAACAACATGTTCAACGTAATCTTCATCAACTAAATGTGCACACATGTTCAAACACAACTGCAAAGTTTAACAAACAATTGCTGAATTTGTTAATGTTTCTCAATTGTGACTCTGTTTTTGAATTTGATGGTGTTTTCCAATCATTTTAACTTTGTTGCTGTTTTTCAAAGTTGAATTTGTTTTGACGTTTGCACATTTTTTCAATTTTGTTGCTGCTGTTGAATATGTTGGTGTTTTCCAACGTTGAAGCAGTTGTAGACTTTGTCAGTGTTCTTCAATATTCAGGTTGTTGTTGAATATGTTGGTGATGATCAATGTTGACATTGTTGAGTTTGTCATTGTTGTTCTCGGTGTTGAGTCTGTTGTTGATTTTGTTGCTCTTTTTCAATGTTGAGCTTGTTGTTGAATTAGTTGATGTTTTCAATGTTGACGTTATTGAATTTGTTGGTGCTTATTAATGTTGAAGTTATGTTTCAATTTGTTGTTTTTTATCAAAGCTAAGGCTGTGGTTGAATGTTTTGGGGCTATTCAATGTTGACATTGCTTATATTGTTGGTGAGTTTCAATGTTGAGAGTATTGCTGATGTTCAATGTTGAAGTTGTTGATGAATTTGTCAGTCTTTTCACAAAGCTGAGGTTGTTGTTGAATGTGTGCGGTTTTTATAACGTTGAAATTGTTGTTGAATTTCTTGGTGATTTTTGAATGTTGAAATTGTTGCATTTCTTTGTGTTTTTCCATGCTAATCTTCTTATTGAATTAGTTGGTGTTTTGCACTGTTATGTTTGTTGATTAATTGTTTGTAGTTTTGCAATGTTCAGGCTGTTGTTGGAATTATAACTGTTTTTCAATATTTTTGACTTTCTGGTGTTTTTCAAAGTCAAAAATGCTGTTAAATTGACTGGTCATTTTCAATCTTGGTGTTGCTGTTGAACATGCTGATGTTTTACGATGTAAATGTTTTAAAAGTTTTAGTGATTTTCTTGAATGTGTTGGTCTTTTTCAAAGTTGAAAATATTGCTGAATGTGCTGGTGTTCTTCAGTGTTGATGTTGTTCTTGAATTTTTTGGTGCTTTTCAATGTTGTGGTTTTGAATTTGTGAGTGGTTTTTCAAATTTGAGGTTGTTGAATTTGTCGGTGTTTTTCAAAGTTGAGGTTGTTGTTGAATTTGATGTTGCTTTTCAATGTTGAGTTGATTGAATTTGTTGGTGTTCTTCAATATTGAGGTTGATTATTTTTTTCTTTTTTTTCAATATTGAGATTGTTGTTGAATTTGCCAGCGATTTTCCAATACTGATTTCGTTGCTGAATTTCTTGATGTTAATAAATGTTGAGGTTGTTGTGTTGAATTTGATGGTGTTATTCAATGCTGAATTTATTGGTCTTTTCCAATATTGAGGTTGTTGAAGTTTAGTATTTTTAAAAGTTGATTTTGTTGTTTTTTCTTCAGTGTTGAGGTTGTTGTTGAATTTGTTGGTGATATCAATGTTCAGGTTTTTGTTGAAGTTCATGGTGTTTTTTCATTGTTGAATTTGCTCGTGTTTTTTAATGTTGTGGTTGTTGAATTGTTGGTATTTTTGAAAGTTGAGGTTGTTGTTAAAGTTGTTTGTGTTTTTTAAATTTGGAGGGGTTCTTAATGAATTTTTTGGGCTTTTCCACGTTGAGTCTGTTGTTGAAATTGTTTGTGTTTTCAATGTTAATGTTGTTGTTGAACTTGTTGGTGTTCACAAACGTTGATGTTGTTATTTGTCTTCAATGTTGAAGTTGTTGTTGAATTGGTTTGCGTTTTTTCAATCTTGACGTTGTTGTTGAATTTGTTGGTATTTTTCAATATTGAGGTTGTAGCATTTGTTTTTTTTCAAGGTTGAGGTTGCTGTTGAATGTGTTAGTATATTTCAGGGTTGAGGTTTGTTGTTGAATGAGTTAGTATTTTTCAGGGTTGAAGTTGTTGTTCCTTGCATTGGTGTTTTTAGAAGTTGAGTTGTTGTTGAATTTGTTCCTGTATTACAATGCTGAGGTTGTTGAATTTGTTGGTATCTTTAATAAGTACGGTCTGTTGATGAATTTCTTTGGTCTTTTGATTGTGAGTTTATTTTTGAATTTGTTGGCACTTTTGCATGTTGGATTTGATGGTTTTCTTAATTTTGATGAATTTGTTTGTTATTCAATGTTGAGGTCGGCGTTGAATTTGATGCTTTTTATTTCAATGTTGAGGTCGGTGTTGAATTTGATGTTGTTTTTCAATGTTGAGGTCGGTGTTGAATTGGATGTTGATTTTCAATGTTGAAGTCGATGTTGGATTTGATGCTGTATTTCAAAAGTTGAGGTTGTGGTTGAATTTGATGTTGTTTTTCAATGTTGAGGTCGGCGTTGAATTTGATGTTGTTTTTCAATGTTGAGGTCGGTTTTGAATTTGATGTTGTTTTTCAATGTTGAGGTCGGTGTTGAATTGGATGTTGTTTTTCAATGTTGAGGTCAGTGCTGAATTTGATGTGCTTTTCAATATTGATGTTGTTGAAATATTTGGTGTTATCAATGTTGATGTTGTTTTTGAATTTGATGGTGTTTTCCAATGTTAATATTGTTCTGGAATTTGTTGGCGTTATTCAATAATAAATTTTTTGGGGATTTGTTGGTGTTTTCAATGTTGAGGTTGTAGAATTTTTTTGGTATTTTTCAAATTTGAATTTGTTGTTGAATTCAGACACTTGTATTAGTTTCAGTGTTGTATTAATTCCAGACCATGTGTTAGTTTTCAGGGTCTGTATTAATTCCAGACCATGTATTAGTTTCAGGATCTGTATTAATTCCAGACCATGCATTAGTTTAAGAGTCTGTATTAATTCCAGACCATGTATTAGTCTCAGGGTCTGTATTAATTCCAGGCCATGTATTAGTTTC